>JADBJO010001768.1:104807-237307 GCA_016801955.1 Conus betulinus | reverse complement strand
TCTGTCTGTCTGTCTGTCTGTCTGTCTCTCTCTCTCTCTCTCTCTGAAGTCAAAGGGTAGATCATGAAACCATCAAATCAGCACTCGAGGATCCCATAACTCCCTACGAGCACCAACGCCTTTCAGATGCCAGCCATGCAAAGAAAGGAGGCTACTATAGTGTGTGCTGTCACTCAGCGACCTTCAGCAACTTACAGTGACGAAATGGTGCCAAGAAAGAAAAACATACACCCGAAAGGACGGGTGGGACCCAGAGAAGTACTGTCCTCAACTGCGAAATACGATATTTAGATTACTATTTATGTTTATCCATAGGGTGATGAACATCACCCCACATCTGTTGTGAAAATCCTCAAAGATAAGCAGGTCATTCAGTGTATATTTATCGTCAGATCATAGCTGCCTGCCTTGAAGAGAGAGAACGTTCTGCTAAGATGTGGTACAGAAAGTGAAAGTAGACGCCATCTCTGTTTACAAGGCTAAAGCAACTGAACCTAAAATACGTGTTCTTGCCTATGCTTTATCTTGAGGTTAGTGGCATCGCCCACATGGTACAGGTCGATCAGATTAGATTTAATCGTTGGTTTTTTTTGTTTTTATATGCTGAAGATAGCTGACAATTACACTGTTTGGACGCCAGAAAATTGCTGTTAAGTCACCCAGATCTGACGCGGCTCTTAACAGAGGCACAATTTGATTGGTCTAAGAATTTTGTTATCACATCTGAAACTTGATTCTTTGTGATGTGACAACTGACGGTCATCACCATCCTCTCTCTCTCTCTGTCTCTGTCTGTCTGTCTCTGTCTCTGTCTTTTCTGTCTGTCTGTCTCTGTCTATCTGTTTCTCTCTCTTTCTCAGTCTGCCTGTCTGTCTATCTGTGTGTCTGCCTCCTTCTCTCTCTCTCTCTCTCTGTCTCTCTCTCTCTCTGTCTGTCTCTGTCTGTCTGTCTGTCTGTCTGTCTCTCTCTCTCTCTCTCTCTCTCTCTCTCTCTCTCTCTCTAAAACAGCAATTACTGATATCAATTTACATCATTTTACAAAGTCCACCTTCACCCTCTCAACCCGCTCCCCCCCCCCCCCCCCCCCCCCCCCCCCCTCTGTCTGTCTGACATTTGTAGCGCGCTGACCCTACGATGATGACAATGGGGCAGAGAATTTTGATGAAACTGTAGTGCATGTTGCCAACCCCACTCCTGTCCTCCCCCCTTTCCCTCCTCCCTCCCCTCTCCCCTCCCCTCCCCTCCCCACAAGCTTGTCTGATGTGTGATGATTGCTCGTGGATCTGATGATTTTCTTATGATCCCTCACTACTACAGAGGATGCCACCAACCCCCTCTCCCACCATTCTCCAATTACTCTGGCTTCCCAAGTACAATCGCCGCACTGGCAGCACGCCCTTTCTATCCGTGCATTGTGCAGATTCCTTGCACAGTCCACATGTGTCTAACAGGTATGGACATCTTAACTTCGTTTATCAGCATTAAGGCTAAAAAAACAAAAACAAAACAAAAAAAAAAAACAACACACACACACACACACACACACACACACACACACACACACACACACACACACACACACACACACACATACACACACCAGGATCTTAGAGATGATCATTTCTGATCCCAGTTACGTCACACTGCAGGTGATAGGAAGTGACTGTCTCCATCCAGATCACTCCCTCCCTCCTTAGATGACCCCCCCACCCACCCCCCCCCCCCCGTTCTCTTACTATTCCATAATGATTTCACTTGTTGTCGTATTCCTCTGACAGTCTGTCCATGAAACAGGCATCAGAGACACGATGGACAGCTTAACAAACAACAAAGGAGAGATCAAGCCTCCCCACGTCACTGCTTCACCATAGGCTATAAAACCTACAGTCCTATGACAGTGAAGAAAACTTAACGCTGGTGTAAGCCAAAGATGAGAATGTTCATCTCTCCTGCTCTGAGATTCTATGTCAAGTTTCAATGATCAGTCCAGAAGAAATAACATGAATCTTTTCCACACCCTGCGCAGGTTCCAGAATGGCCAAGCAGACGTCAGACTGATCAGCCTGTCTGACAGAAGGGCGGACCGGTCAGTAGAAAGTGGAGAGCGATCCACACACACCCCTCCAACCCAAAAGGCAAGGCTGGGTGAACCCACCGGACTCTTACTCAAATTACCAAAACATTCTCTCCCTTTCTGATGAAAGGAGGAGAAGCCAGCCCAGCCCGAGCAAAGACAGTCTGGTTCAATTAGAGTTCTGTTAACTTGTATATTTTAATCTTATATACAAATGTAAAGTTGGCCCTTTGCGGTCGGCTGGACTATAAGCATCATTACCTTACTTGGTGTGTGAAATTGCTCTTAGCTTGTGTCAGCTATTTATAGTTCATACATCAGCCATGTTTGAACTCGCGCTTCTTATTCTGTCACTCGAAGCACACGCACTTTTCAGTGTATAGCCTAAGGTGAATTACTTCTAAGTCATTCTTGAGTTAACAGTCCAGAAGAAAAAAAGTTTTCTTTCGATGACTAGTGCCAGAAAGTTGCTCCTTCCACTAACAGTATGAGAGACGGTGGAAGTACATTTTGATATATAAACTACACTATGATTCTGATACAGAACAATTCTGACTCCTCCCTAGAGTACCATGCCTGTCACCCATACTCATCATAATAATGTTCATATGTTTTTTTTTTCATATATCGAGATATATGCTTGGTGGTTCCAAGTGGACATATCAAAATGAAAGGAACAGCATTTTTCAAATGTCAGGTTGTGCAAAGATTGGATCATGATTGAGCTCCAAGGCTTGAATTGCGACGTGAATTAAGGCCGTTTCAGGCGCAAGTCGAGAGTTACATATTAGGTCCAAAATGCTATGTTTACACATTTTTTTTTTCGACAGGAAAAGAGAAAAAAGAAAGACAGTATGTAGACAACGAAATTAAAGTGTAACTATTAAACTCCTCACTAACGGCTATGAGAACAACTGGGTTCTTTATCTTGAAACAGAACTATTTTCATGCTCATCCAGAGTTGGCTTTCTTGTGCATAAATCACACTTATATGAGGGATTAAGGGGAAGCGATTGGGCAGGTACAGTTTATTGCCAAGATTACTGTCAAACTCGCCATACAGCCCTGTTGGGTGACGTTTGTCATACAGCCCTGTTGGGTGACGTTTGTGTAGTAATATCCTAAATGAACAGCCGTTCAAGTAACTGAAGTTGGTTATTCATGAGTAATATCAGTTTGGAGGGTTTGTGTCTATAGCACCCAGCAATACATTTTAAGTATCAAAGGTACAACACGGACTTTGAAAAATCTACTAAAGAACACGAAGGACATTTTATACAACCAAATCATCTTGGTCATGTTGTCACTGAATTCGCTCGTTGCCAGGAAACTGAATTCCGTCTACACTACAGCATATTAAAAAAAAAATCTTGCTGGTCTAGGTTGGTTGAGACAAATTGATGTTCAGTGGATCATATACACTTAGAAATCGTCACACACCCGACCACATTGTGTCGCAGGTACATTTCTCTTAAAAAAAAAAGAAAAGAAGAAGAAAAAAAATCTTGACAGGGGAAAGGAACTTCGTGAACATTTAGAAACAGCTATCCAAATTATTTAAAAGTGTTTACAGATGGGTCGGTAATGGAATACTCTGACAGTGGTTCTGGCTTTATAATACCAACTTTAAAAGTCAGGAAATCATATCATTTAGGAAAGGGGGTTTCAATTTATACCTCAGAATTATATGCAGTACTGAAGGCTTTGATATACATACATGATACACCAATTGCTTTATATAAAATCTTACTGTGTGTTGATTCCAAATCTGTTTTACAATCACTAGAGCGTTGGGACTGCAAAGCTAAAAAAAAGATTTGCTTTTTGAAATAAAACATTTACTGCATTGTTTCATAACTCTAGGTATAAGAAATTGATTTTTGTTGGGTCCCATCTCACTGTGGTATAAAATGGAATGAAACAGCAGACAGTCTTGCAAAAGAAGGAGCAAATGAAAACGCTGAAAACTTATCAAAAGATCCCTTAGATTTGTCCTCTTGTGAATTAATCCAAATTATGGAAAAAGTATATACATAAGCAGAATTTTAGTCAAAACATGGCTACTTTACCATTGTGCCCAAGGCACATTGTTAGATTAAATCATAAATTAAGGCTGAATACTTGAAACACTAAATATTTTCATGGTATTACTTGTCTGTGCAGAGAAAACATTTCTGTGCGTCATCTTTTGTTTGAATGCTCAGTGTTGACCTCGCTCTATCAGGAGAAAGGTTTAGATGAATAACTTTGATAATGTCAGTACTGTCTTATAATTTTATGGTTCATGTGTTGCTGAAATTGCCATGGTTATTTCGCAGTCACAGGTTGCAAAATTTTTGTAAAGATCACAACAACTTTGTGTACCACTAGGGTGTTTCACTTATGTAAATATGCACATGTCAGATGTGGCTTTGCAAGTACTAGATATGTTGAGTGTGAAGTTTTTTCTTTTTTTTTTTTTCCTTTTTTTTTTTTTTTTTTTAAACAAGTGTCCAGTATAATCTGGCAATGAAAAGGCATTAAATAAACCACTGAACTGAACTGAACTGGGAAAAAAGGATGGGATAGAGGTGTGAACATTGGGAATGGGGATTGTGGGGTGGGAATGGTGTGAGTGTGGTGTGTGTGTGTGTGTGTGTGTGTGTGTGTGTGTGTGTGTGTGTGTGTGTGTGTGTGTGTGTGTGTGTGTGTGAGGGCGTGTGTGTGTGTGTGTGTGTGTGAGGGGAAGGCGGGTGGTGGGGGGTGGGGGACACCATCTCATGATATTCCCATACTCTAGGGTATGAGATTCGGTGTTGAGCAGCCCCAGTTCTGTCAGTGAGGAATGCATTCGAGCAACATAGTCAATATTTAATGCGGCAAAAAGTCATTCAACTGCAGAAAGTTTAGATGTACGTTCACTTTTAAATGCAGCCCTAGTTCGCTGAACTGAGTCATGCGTTAAAAAAAAAATTCTCAGAGAGAGAGAGAGAGAGAGAGAGAGAGAGAGAGAGAGAGAGAGAGAGGACAAATTTTGTATTTACGAGGATAATAGATAAGCACTGATGTGCTTTTTTTTACATCCAGTCCTCGCCCTGAGTAGGATCAACGATATAAAATAAGATGAGGTAACAAAAATAAGATGAGGTAACAAAGGAAGCATGCAAAAAGTGACTAGAACTACAATACAATACGGCATTAAAATTTAAAAAGAAGAAAAAGAAAAAATAAGAGAGAGAGAGAGAGAGAGAGAGAGAGAGAGAGAGGAAAGAGGGAGGAGTGGGATCCCGGTGACGCAAATCTAGATCATTGTTTTCTCTCTGAGAGTTTTTTCAAAAACAATAACAACTTCCGTGAGCAAAAATGTAACGTTGGAAAGAACCCAGCGAACATAGGCTACTTTATGATATGTGTTGCCGGAAATTTACATTTGCGACTTCTATTGCTTTAAAACGTTAAAGTTAATTTAAAATACTAACTGTGAAATAAAATCTAAACAAACAGTATGGACAAAAGCGTGGGTGCGCGCGCGCGCGCGCGCGCGCGCGCGCACACACACACACACACATTATAAAAAAAAAAACATAAACAGATCAACAACAAACAAACAGAAGTAGTCGCCACGTCTCATTGATATTTTGAAAACTTTTGCTTTCGTTTTCAGAGACATACCCGCAAAACACGACGTAATTGAAAAATGAGGAAAACGTCACGCTTTCATGACATCGATGTCCCAACATGCCTTGAGCAGCCGATAACCCCACCCAGGGCTGTCAAATGCATTGATGTGTTGTGTGTGAATGTCGGCACAAAGTGTGAACTCTTTCATGTGTAGTCGAAGTGATTCAGTGCTGGGGCGGCCGGTTTGTGCCCTATAGCCCTGGCTCTAGTAGTGTGGGCAAATGCTGTCTTTTCTTCTTGAGGATTAGGATTACCAGCAGCAGCGTGTGTGTCGGAGACCTTCCAAACTGGCTAAAATAGCTACTATTCTGGACAGCATGGGGTGCTTTCGAAAGAAGGAAGATGAGGATGATAGAATGCGGAAAGAAGAAAACAAAAACGCATCGAAAAGCAGCTGCAGAAGGATAAACAGTTGTTGTATAAAGCAACACATCGTCTTCTGCTGTTGGGTTAGTAGTGTTTTTACTTCAGCGTAAACTTGTTCCGCGAAGATGTCTCTTCGGTCTTGAGACCTATTTCTCTGCTCAGCCATTAGACTAGAGATTATTCTAATATCGCTTGCCTAATGAGCTTCCATTCTGTTTTATTCTAAAAGTGCTGGAGAATCGGGAAAGTCAACAATCGTGAAGCAAATGAAGATATTGCACGTCAACGGATTTGGCGCAGAGTGAGTATTTGCATAAAATTTATGATGTTTTTGTTGATTTTTTGCTGGTCACTATGACCAACGGTTGGATTTGGAACAGGAGAGAGATCGTATTATGCATGCGTGACTGCGTTCAAATTGTAGTGCGGGGGGTGGCTTGTTTGTCGTGCGATTTGTTTGTTTTTCGTTATCCTTGATCGAACTCAGAATTTGTTGGATATATAGTAAATATTTGCATTATTTTTCAGGGAAAGAAAAATGAAAATAGAAGACATAAAGAGAAACATCCGTGACGCCATTTTGGTGAGTAGACGAGTCTTTCAAGTAACCCTGCCACCCCTTTTTCGATTCGTTCTGTTTTTCAAGATGGCGGAACTGAGTTATTGAATCCAGTTACCAAGCGTCACCAAAAGGTGCAATTTGTGACTGCCTGAGCAAAAGTAAATAAAATTACCCCCCAACAAAAGTGATCTGGCTTCAGTAAATTGTATCGTTTCACAGTTGTTAACAATTTGATCTTTTTAGATAAACAGCAATATTTCGTTTGTCCTTAGACATTCGTGTGGTTACCACTGGAGCAAGTTTTGGGGAATTTGGCAATCCGGAAATCGTGAATAATAGAACGTACATTGCCACACATGTGTATAGCATAGCACCTGTACAGACTAAACATTTATTGCATCATTTTACTTAAGGATTATTTGGCAGTAAACAAGAGAAATGACAGAACCAACAAGTCCGACATTGATTAATTCATTGATTGATGGCTGATTCCAGAATATGCTAAAGTCATGATTATTCCTCTTACTAGGTCAACAGTGTCACAGTCACAGTGACTCACACTCAGCTCTTTATGAATGGGAGCAAGGCAACAAAGCATGTGAAATAATTTGAAATTGCAGAAAAAAGATAATTGATTTTGCAGAAACAGCAGCAGTCTAGTTTTTACTTTTTACCTACATCAGTAACTGTTGGATTAAGAATGTGGTCAGTGTATGTATACATTTTTTAAAACATGGATCAGATATTAGGATCAGCTTGCTAATTTCTAAATAAATTGTCGTTCCCCATTTCTCTTTAATATTCTCATTTTAAGTGCTTAAGTCGATTATATTAACGGTTATTTTTTTGTTTTTGTCAGCTTATAGTTTTGGTTATATGCAGTAATAGTTCTTGACAATTAACAAGAGATGAAGATTGCTAAATGAAATGTCACACACAGGCTCTGAGTCTGAGACACTTGAAGGGATAAGCGCATGCTTGTGTGTTTGCGCACGTGCCTGCGCGCGTGCACACACACACACACACACACACACACACACACACACACACACACACACACACACACACACAGAGACACACACGCACATGCACATGCCCCACTTCTCTCTTTCTCTATCTCTATTACAAACTATAATTAAAGACTGAATTATGCATAAAGTTTCACACACACACACACTCTTACCATGACCAGGCCTTCTGAAGATGCAAACTTTGTGCATAATTTATGCTTTGTAACTCAGATTAAACTCCTTTCATTTTTAATGTGTGAATGTGGTTCATCTTTAGAAAACCACTTTGCGTGTTTTGCGTGTTTAGATCTTATTTTAAAAGTGTGGTAGTGCATTTATTTACAAAAATAGAAGTGAGCAGTGAAAAACTTTTTTGTCATACAGTTTGAGAATTTTATATGCGTGAGTGACATGGCAAGCCACTGTAACTATAGCTATTACAGTGTTGTGCTGAAAGCAGGCTCAATAGATTTTGCTTTTTGTCATAGAGTGCCTGATCAGTTTTGATTGGAGAGGAGGTACAGTCAACAAAATTTTTAATTTGTTCATCTGACGTTGTCACCTTCATGTACTAGGTCCATGTTAAGTCAGTGGGAGAAAAAAGGTGGTTGACTGTATTTTCCCAGAGATGGCATATTATATATATATATATATATATAATATATATATATATAAACGAATTATTGGAAGAGGAGATACTGGACATTTGCCAAAAGAGAAAAACTGCCAGAAAAATAGGCATAACAATAAAAGACCAGATACTTTGCCCAGGCAGTGATCATTTTGCTGGTTAACATTTTGTGTTTTTTTTTTCATAGATTTTCAGTCCTTGCAAGTAGTAAGAATAAGTGTTTTGTTATCATGTCATAGGCCAATGTCTTAAACTCACTTGGTGACTTGTCATTTTCACTGAAAACAAAACACATATTTGTCCATAGACAGTGACTTGACAGAAGAGGTGGATTCTGCTTTATTAAAAAATTCAATTGAAGACACAATAAAAAAATTTCCACGCCCATCATCACAATGTATCTAAAATGTTTTATGTGGCTTAGTGTAGTTCTTCAATTCTACAGGATACTTTGAATTTAATTCTTTCAATGGATACATGAATGGTTGACTGACAAACCATTTTTCTGAGGCACAGTGAGAATGAATAGTGACACAAACTACATGGACATCGATGCACCAATAATACATAATGCATGCATATACGCACGTGCGCACGCACGCACGCACACACGCACGCATGCGCACACGCACACACACACACACACACACACACACACACACACACACACACACACACACACACACAGTGACACACACACACACAAACACACACGCACACAGACACACACACACACACACACACACACACACACACACACACACACTCGCACTCATAAAAGACACAACACACACACATACAGCCTTCTAAACACTGTCTCTCTGTCTTTGCCTCTGCTAGCTTGTCTATCTCTGTCTGTCTGTCCGTCTGTTTGTCTCTTCCCCCCTCCCCCACTTTCTTACAGTTACGCCTATAGATACTGTACAAAATATACCCATGTCTGTAATTTACATACATATTGCTTCAGATATGAAAACTATTTAATAATGTTGTTCAGGGAAGGGGAGGAGGAAGAGAGACAGACACACACACACTCTCTTTGAAGTCTTTCACACACACACACACACACACACACACACACACACACACACACACACACACACACACACACACACGCTCTCTCTCTCTCTCTCTCTCTTACGCACATACTCTTACGCACACACACACACACACACACACGCACACACACACACACACACACACACACACACACACACGAAAACAAACAGAAAGCAAACAGCTGTATTTGGTATTCTTTTTGATATTCTTATATAGTAACAGATAGAAAAAAACAAATTTTCAGTTGTGCAGTCTTTTTTGTGTGTTTTATATTAAAAGGACATGGAAGGCTGTGTGGTTTTGTTTTGTTGCTTGTTCTAATCAGAATTTTTTTTTTTTGTTAATGTTCTCAGTTTCATGAAATGAATTAAAGTAAGCGAGAAACTTGTGACGTGATAGCACATTAATTTGCTGTCTGCATTACCTGACTCCACCCCTCTTACTCACTTGTCAGCCCCTCCCCCTCTTTCTTGCTTCCTGTTTGGCCCATCCCCCATTTTCCCTGCATATAGTTATTAGTTTAGGGACGCTGTTGGTCTTCTCCAGAATCAGTGTCTTTGTGCTAGGTTGTCTTCTTAGTCTCTTATATGTCGAGTGGTCTGTTCTTCATCGCTTGCAAAAAAAAAAAAAGGTTGTTGGTGGTGCTAATTCTTGAAAATAAAGTCCTATTTTCATAATGTAGTGATCTTTTTTGTGCATTTTTGAACGTGTATGCCTCACCAAACGTAAGTATTTCATTTACAACATTCTAGATTAGTCATTTTATCATTAGCTGGTGAATATCAGGGGGAATCCTTTCTGACTTGTAATTTCAATAGGGGTCCTTAAGATATGGTCTGTTAGTGTCACTTACATTTGACACAAAGAGGAACTGTAGATTCTTTCCAGAGTTTGTGAAATTCTATCAGATTTTACCAACGTTGATGGAGGAGGAATATTTTTTATTGTAGAAGATGTCTTGTGGATTCTGTTGGGAACATGCGCACTATTATTATTTTGAATTAAACGCAAACCACAGGTGACAGTGCCTGAATGTGTGTGCGCGCGTGCGCGCGAGTGCGTGTGTGTGTGTGTGTGTGTGTGTGTGTGTGTGTGTGTTGTGTGTGTGTGTGTGAGATTCTTTAATCACAGGTTTTCCACAAATTTGATTCCAGACAATAACTGGAGCTATGAGCACACTGAATCCACCTGTGACATTAGAAAATCCTGAAAACCAAAGCCGTGTAGACTACATCCAAGATGTTGCCAGTGCTGCAGACTTTGACTACCCACCTGTAAGTATGTGTGTGTGTGTGTGTGTGTGTGTGTGTGTGTGTGTGTGTGTGTGTGTGTGTGTGTGTGTGTGTGTGTGTGTGTTGTTGCTTTTTCCACGAGCTTAGAATTATGAATTAAAGGAAGAAAGTGATGTGTGTAATAACAATATTTTGATGTAGCCTTGGTGTTCTAGCAGTAGCTGTCAATTAGTTTGACGCAGCCTTAAGCCAAGGCAGTTAACATGACATCTGAAAACAATAGCATACATTGTGCAGTTTTTACAACCTTTGAATTTTGTTGTTAGTTACTAATTCAATAGTAATCAGTTATTTTATGAATGAAAAGAACATTTGATAATTTATCAGATGAGATGGAAGAAAAAGGAGGAGATTGTGGCTGGGATGGGAAGAAGAGGTATTGGGGAGAGGGAGGAATGCAGGTTGTCTCTTAATCAAATTTTGTATGTCTTGACACACACGCTCCTATCTCTCTCTCTCTCTCTCTCTCTCTCTCTCTCTCTCTCTCTCTCTCTCTCTCTCTCTCCCTCCCTCTCTCTCTCTCTCTTTCTCAAACAACACACACACACACACACACACACACACACACACACACACACACACACACACACACACACACACATACACACACACACACACACACACACACACACACCACACACACACACACACACACACACACACACACACACACACAGACACTACACACACACACATACACTAACGCACACATATGTAGACACTAACACACTTTGACTTTTTATTTATTTCCTTTTTTTTTTTTTTTTTTTTTTTTTTTTAGCTGAATATGAATGTGATCTCATTAGACAAATAGAAGCTTCACCCATGAACAAGAACGACACGACTGTTGGTGTCACATGGTGATAAGTACTGAGTATTTTCATGTTTCATGAACTGTTGGTTAGTCTGTTTTCTGTGAAGACCCCTATTTACTATTTACCGAATTTTCTTGTCGCAGCAAATCCCATTGATAAAGAACCGTATTTGATTTTGTTAAATCTGAAGAAATACAACATTCTGTCTCAGACCATGAAGAATAAAGAGTCCCTCAAGTTAGGACAGTAATTATTAAAACAACCAACAGTTGTTTGTGTTTTGAATTTTTGGATGAAAAAGATGATTTAAAAACAATTTTTGGTTCTTTCAAGGGGTTGATAATGTGAATTACAATCGACTGATACATGGTTCCTTTTTTTTTTTTATTGTATTTTTTTTTCATTTGTGTTTCTGCCTTATCTTCCATGCTAGGTTATTGGCATCACCCCCCCCACACTGCTCATTACACTAATTACAGCTTGGAATCCACAGCCACTCCTAGTTGTCTTGTGACATATACAGCATTTCACAGGGAGCAGACAGTATCTTTTTTTGAGACAGCTGACCAGCACTGCCACTGATTCACTCTGTTGGTGTTCAGGGTACCTGATCTGACCAACTTACACAGGACACCACCTTCTAAGTTTACGACAGGGCTAAGTCATGGAGCCAGGATTTTCATCCATCTGTAGAGGGCACTAACAAGTCCCTTCAGCAACAGTTCCCATGAATTTGCCAGCACTGGCGACCTGATATATGGATTCACAATGGCAAAAACATGGAGAGGAAGTGGATACTGAGATCATCTGTGGAGCAGGACTTGTAGGGTTACATAATTTGAGACTTTTTTTTTAATATAAAATGTTAGTTGATGAGGATGATGATGGTACTGAGGAGTTCTGATTGGACTATATGACTGGGCTATACTCTGTATGTCTTTAGCTATTAGTGGCCAGGCTCAAGAGATAACCTGCAGTGTTGACAGTTCCCATGAATTTGCTATTACCAGTGACCATGACAGAATCAAACCAAGAACATGATGTGCAGTTGAAACTAAGGTCAGCCTGATAGAAGGACGTGAAGATTCACAGAATTTCAGACATTGTTTTAATGTTGATTGATGAGGATGATGAAGATGGTGCTACAGATATCCATTCAGGTCTGAGACTGCATAGCAGGGCTGAAGACAGTGCTTGCTTTTGCATGTTAACCCTGTTGTCACCAGGCCTGAGAGATACAGATACCTGCAGTGTTTGTCTGTAAATTTGAGCAACATTCTCAGATACATCCAGTAAGTGGATGAAATGCAACTTTGTTATCCCAGTGTTCCAAATTGAGCCCATAGCAAACACAGCTTCTGGGTAGGAGCTGGTTGGGGTAGAAGAAAACTCCCAAATAATGGGAAGCGAATTCACAACTTCAGTCCACTTTGCCATTTAAGCATCTGGGAATTGAATGAAACTTGACTGTATGATTCTGATCTTCCCCTATTGAGCCTTTGGCATGCTCAGGCCAGGGTAGAAGCCAACCAAGGCTGAAAAAATCCTCAAATAAATGCCTATGATAAGACTTGAACCTGCTGCCTCCCAGGCTGCAAATTGCACCACAGCTTGTTAGAACGTGTGTTCCGTACCTTGACCAATTTCTTCAGATTTTTTTTGGTCACATATACCTTCTCATTCTTCGAACCATTTTTATCCAGATTACAGACTGCTAACATTTTTTTTTAAACTCCAGGATGGGTGTTGGAACATGGTGATTAACACCTACATATATCATGTGCATTTTTCATCTGAACAGCAAAAGCCAAAGGTTCAAGGTGCAGACTGATATTCATTTTATTTTCACGTATATGCATCTAATAGATTTGTACATGTTCTCTATCCATTTTAATCCAACGTTACTTACTACTTAATTCAATAATTATTAACCATGTGTGTTGTTTGAAACTGGCAAGATCTTTCAGAACAGGAGAGCTAATTACTAAATTAGTAATATTCTGTGAGTCTGACCTAAATGTATACTGTTTGATAATTTTTTGCTGATACTGTGTTACTGTGTAGCATCTCAAACAAACCATTGCCCGTTCACCTGAGCATGATTTGTGTGGCCAAGCAGGTTATCGGTCTCAGAAGCACAAATCCATCAAATGAAATGGGAGGAAAGTGGCCCATTCTCTTGCCCCCTTGAATTCTCAGTTAGATCGTTGGATTTCTTAGTAACCACCAGAACGTCATCTCATTTCTTTTCTAGATCCTAGCATTTGAAAACACAGAATATGTTTTACTGGGATTGTGATTGATTTAAGATAGGCTGGTGAGCAGTTCAGTGCCATTCTGAACTGCAGGCATGGTCAGAGTATTTTAGTAAGTCAGTGAACAACTATAGTATTGTCTTTGCATGGGCTGGAAATGAAAATTTTTCCATCACCTCAGCACATAAGGTAGGGATGTTATTGCATCAAAAGTTTACATTTACATTTTGTTTGATTTCTAATTTCTATTACACGTTGTTTTTCTAGAACTAAAAAAACAATGACCAGTTTATGTCATTTTCTTTGGAAAGAGGAGCAAAAAAAAAAAAAAAAAGAAAAACCCCCACTTAGTCATTTGAAGTGAAAGAGAAGTACTCCTGAAATTCAGCAGTGTTACTTTGTTTAGACTTTTTCAGCTTCCTCTTCATCAAAATTCCTCGTCCTTTCAAGTCTTTAATAAAAAAAAAAATGTATTAGTCTTTCAACAAGGAAATACAGTATATGTGCACAAGATAAATAGAAGAGATCTAACAAACAGCTGCTGTGTTGCAGGCCTTAAAGTTAGGGATGGGAAGATGGGATTTGAATCCCATCAGAGGCATTACCATGTCTGAGTTGAGAATGGGCTCAAATGAGAAGACTGGAGCCACAGAGTTGAGTTTCATTCTTTTGGCTGATGTGTCGCTGAGAGTGTTGTTGCATATTTTCTAAACACATCTCAGTATTCTATATCTCATGGGCAAGGTTGACACCAGGATCATGTGAGGAAGAGTAATGTAGAGAGCCCTGAGACTACTTGAAGTAGTCTCAGATGTACAGCCTTTTCATTATGTAGTCTCAGATGAGAATGGAACTCCATAGCATCGTCCACTTCTTCATGGTCTCTCTTTTAAAAACAAAGATTTTAGAATATCCTGGTCCTTCATACCAAGATCTTGTGGTGACCTCAGTTTGGATTTCCTCTTCCCATAGTAGTTCAGGTCAAAGTTGTAGGTAGTTAATGAACAAATTCAATGGGCTTGCAGTTGTGAGACAGATGTGGTGCTCCCTTCCACTAGTACCAGAGCAGATGGTCACTCATGTTGGTTCCACTACAAAAGTAAAAGGGCACTTTTTTTAGCCACCTGTACCTTCCCTCCAAAAGAAAAAAATAAAGATACAGGGGGGGAAATGACATGTTCCAACGAATGCTCTAATGTCAAGAGATCTAAAAAAAAAAAGAAAAAAAAAAAAAAAAAAAAAGGCCATCATCAATTCACAGCAGTAGGCCAACTGTCTTAGTAAGTTAGTTTCAGTTAAGATAAGAGTTTAACACAGGAGGACAGAGAGTTTCATTCTGAAAATGATTATGCAAGTCTCCACATTGTCTCATCAAGAATTTCCACACATACACATAGTTATGATATAAAAAGATTTCAGATCAGTTCTTTTTTGCTGTGCTAGAATTTTGACTGGTAGTGGTAGTGTGTAGTAGTGCGCAGGTTTTTTAACACTGCAAAAAAAAAAAAAAAAAAACACCTTGCGAATTCATTATTTTTTTCCCTACTAAGTATACAAGAATATAGCCTTATCCCTTTTTTACGCAACTTGCCCCTCCCCCTCCAGCTTCACCCTCCTCAAAACAAAGCAAAACAAAGAGAGAAAGAAAAAAAAAAATGTTGATTTTGGGTGATACGAAGCTCTGCATATAGTGGTGTTTTGGCTGATTTGAAAAAAAAAAAAAAAAGTATTTTCAAGTCGCCAGAAAACTGTCAGCTTGCTTAGTGGTGACCTGCTCACTAAAAGATTAGATCATACCTGTTCACCAACTCGGTTGTACAAAGAAGAATATTCATTCAAAATGCATGTTAGTGCTTGAAATATGAAATGTGAGTCTTGAATGAGTCTTATTACATACATCAGAGTGACAACAGTTTACTGAGTTAAGCTGTGGACATCATTTGTGCTTTGAATCACTCTTCACATACATCAGTATCAAGATAGAGTACCAGTTTAGCCATGGACACCACTAGTGCTTGATTTACATAGAACCTGTCTTATCAATTTGTACCACCAATAGATGACTGGGTTCATTAAGAATCAAGACGGTGTACAGATTTTAGCTATGGACACCATTTGTGCTTGAACCACATATAACCTATCTTATCACTTGTACCACCAACAGACGACCGAGTTTGAGTGCAGGCAGCAGTGTCTGATATAGATTGCAAATACTGAAATAGATGGCTTTGGGCGGTGACTCCAGTCACCACATCGATTCATTCAGTTGGCATTGTGCATGGCTGTTGTAATTGTTTCAACACCAGTCTGCATTGCCACTGACTGCAAAGGTAATGGCTTAGAGAACTGCTGAATGCTTTCATTTTTTCAGTCACACCATTTGCCTTTATAGTTAACAGAAAAATGATAAATAAATGAAGAACACCCCCAAACAGCTGTAAGGCCTCATTAGTCTCTTACCCTTTTTTTTTTTTTAATGTATGATATCAACACAGACTCACTGATTTGGCATTCCGGGTTTTTCTGTTGGATGCTTTTGAAATTAATATCAGAATAATTGCGATGAAGAAGAGCATAATGTAGTATGAGCATGAGAACATCATTCAGGTTTGTAGCCTTTTGATATGTTAACTGAACGTACTCAGATGAATAGATCTGTGGATCGAGAGAGACACAGACAGACAGCCAGCCAGCCAGCCAGCCAGAGATGGAGAAAGACAGAGAGAGAGAGAGAAGTTTTAACCTTTTAATTGTACTGTGGAGCGCAGGAGGAGGCAGCCTATTTTTTTTCCTGCAGAAGTCATCAGGAAAGCCTTTAAATAGTAAAAGAGCCATCGGAAAGATTTCTGACATTTACCACTGTTCTTGCCATTTCACTTTGACCTTTACCTGAAGTAAGGGGGGAAAAAAGGAGGAAAAGGTTAGAAAAAAAATCGCCTCAGAATGCAGTAAATTGCTGTTTGTGGCCTAGATAAAAAGGTAGTTGAATCAAGAAGGCGTTTTGTTTGAACTGGTATCGTATTCTTAATGAAAAGTTTGCTGATAGCCACTCCATTAGCATGTGAATTGTTCCTTTTTATCATGTTTGTTTTCTAAACTGATTATCAAATTCATTAGGCTTTAAAAGAAGTGTTCAGTGAGCTGGGGGGAAGGGGGGGAACGGGTTGGGGAGATGGTGAACAGTAAATAACAATCAAGCAGGATCAATTTTGCTTCCAAGGTGAAGCAGCACTTTGCATGCCTATAACTCCCAACAAATGCTGCTTTTGGCACCAATTTGCCTAGCACAAACGCAGACACATGTAACAGACAAAAAGAAAAAAGTGTATTTCAAGCAAGAATTTACCCTGTGCTTGACACATGCACACACAAGTGAATGATTAAGACTGGCATAGCCTGTTGATCTGGAATATTGTGTGGGTCGCTTCCATGAACAGCCTGTGCAGTTCCCTCCAGACTTTTCTTCAGGTCATAGACATTCCAGGAAAATTAAATGTCCGGGTGGATTCTCTTTCCAGCTACAATCAATGCTTCCTGCTAAAGGGACTTGTCAACAGATCTGTGTTTTAAGTGAGATCTATCAGGTCAGAGGAACATCTCAAAATCAAGCAGATCTTTTCCCACAAGATAGAGCAAACAGCTTATAATGTTTTTATCTTGTATCCTAGATCAAAAGGTTTGTGAATGGAAACTCTCTTGATCAGTTGAAAAGAAATGTTTGCTTGCCTTTCCTCCCTCTTTTGTCATCCCACAGAACTGAAAAAGATTAACAGGGATAAATTCATTGTCATTTGGTTTGTACTCTGAAGTTATCAAAATCCTGGGTCAAAACCCTGATTAATCTTGCAGAAATTCCAGTTCATCATCCCCAGGGAGAGAACCTGATGATGCAACTTATATTGTGGAAGAGACACAAGATCTGGTGCTGCTTTTAATTCAAGTCAGTCTTTTCTGCAGTAGTACCATATGGCAAGACAGGAGATTCTGACCTTTCCGCATGGGGGAAAAATAATCATAGTTGGCCAGAAGCTGTCCACTTTGAAGTAACAGGAGAACAGATGGAAAATTTTCTCCAACTGGTGCAAGGGGTCTGGTCTTACCCCAGAGAGCACAGAAATTTAGGATATTGAACATTTCTTACAGGATTTTCATCTTGAGGGTTAGCTGTAAGTTGAGTGTTTCAGATTTGCCATTCGAAGACTTCCCACTGATGATATTGACCCCTTCCTGAAATAGCCTGTTCCCAACTTTTTGCTTAGGACATGTCAGCTCTATAGATTTAAGTGGATTCTCCTTGTGCTAGAATATATCTGGCCTCTTATGAATTTGAACCCTTTCCCTGTTCTATGGAGAATGTAACCCGACAGACATGTTTCTTGTTGACTCTGGTCTCAGTGTCACGTGAGTGTGTTTGAGTCAGTGCTGTTCATGTTTTCTCAGGATCTGTGTCTTTTATGTTGGAATCTCGATGACTTGGTATTCTTGTCTACATGTCTTTCCCAGTCAAGAATAGCTAAGCTGGTAAGCAGCCCTTGACACTGACCTTTTCTTGTCTCCGTCGAGTCAGGAGTGCGGTCGATTGGAATAGGGAAAAGGTACGGCTGGAGGAGGATTGGAGGGCTAGTGCACTAGAAGGTTATTTGGAACAGTCAGTCAGGTCATCAGACCTCAACTTTCCTGTGTAGCCTCAGAACTTTAATCAAGCCTTAGACTTGGAGCTGTCAGGGTCTGTAGAATGATCAGGCATTTGGATAGAAAAAAAAATCCCCTGAAGGTTGATGTTTTGGCTCATCAGTAATAGGTGCTATCTACTTGCACAGCACTCTAATGTGGTGTTGCTGACATTGTCAGGGCATGGAAATCCCAGCTTCATCTTGGGCACATTTCATTGAGAGACATTTATGTCTGAGGACCTTTTGGACTGGGATTGCCTGGATGGGATGGGGGTTGCTCACTCAGCAACTCACCATTCTATGACTTATGATCTTGGATTTTCTTTTCCTTAGTTGCAAATTTCTGTTCCGGAACCCCTCCCCCCTCCTCCCAACACACACACACACACACACACACACACACACACACACACACACAAAGAAAATACAAGGGAGACAGAGAAGAAAGTGCATAAGTTTTTTTTTTTTTTTTTTTTTTTTTTTTTTTGTGCTGTCCCAACCTCTGCATCACCTCAGAGGCAGTGCACCCATGCCGTTCATCCCGACACCCCGTCCACAGCCACAGCCGGGTCGGGCTCGCCGCGGCCCCGCCACCAGCAATCCACAGGGAGCAGTCAATGTCAAGTCGTCAAGAGGCAACCCACCGGAGGAGACACTGCACTGCTGCCGAGTCACTTTGGTGGTGTTTAGTGGCACCTGTTCTGATCTAACATACGCAGGACACCATCTACTAAGCCCCCTACTGATGATAATAATTGCTTAGTCGCGGAGTCGGTATGAGTGAGCTCTCCCCCTGGAGGGTGCCACCACGTCCGTCCAACGACAGCCCCCATGGACTCGCGATACCGGTGACCCCACAACCAAACCAAGGCCAAAGACGTGGAGAGGACATCGAAATTGAGGTCACCATGAGAGCAGGGCATGAAGGGCCACAGAATTTGAGACTTTTTTTTTTTTAAATGCTGATCGATGAGAATGAGGATGATTAAGATGATGCTACGGGCTTCCATTTGGTCTGAGACTACATGACAGGGCTGTACTGTACGCTTCCTTTCATAAAATATCCCGGCATCAACTAGGCCCGAGAGATACAGGCACCTGCAGTGTTGGTCAGGAAATTTGAGCAACACTCTCGGAAACGCATCCATTAACTAAGTGGGTGATACTCGACTGTGTGGTCCCAGTCTACCCAACTGAGTCCGCAGCAAACTCAACTCTGGGTAGGAGCTGGTCAGGGCAGAAAACCCCACATGACTCTGATGGGATTAGAACCAACAACCTCCCAGCCAGGAGTCCGCGACGCTAACCACTGCGCCACGGTGGCTGGTCGTGCATAAGGTTTTGATTATGTGTATTCTTTTATCATCTTGTACTTTCTGACGGAACTGGAATTAAATCCATTTAATGCCTTTTCATCTAGAAAAAACAAGTTTTTATAAAAACACTTGCACAAACTTTTGGATTCTTCCTACCTCCCAGCTACTGGAGGAAATGTTGGGAAGTTATGTTCAACTGGCTCAATTTGCTTGGGCAGGTAGTATGATTTAAACAAATTATATTTGTAGAACATTTTTAGTACATAACTGATGAAAAATAAAGAGCAGGAACCCAGAAGAATTCCAGTCTGGCACATTACTCCACCATTAGTTTACCATAATTTCATGTGCATCACAGTTGACAGCTCTTTGCCCATATCTACTTATCTATCTGTGTGTCTGGCTAATTTTTTTTTTCTTGCATTGAATACTGCTGCTAGCATTGCATGATCTTTCAGTTACTGATTTAACACAAAAACTTGAAAAAAAAAAATTTTCCATTAGTCTCCTTGCATTATCTTTTCCAAATGGATTGTAAAAGTTACACTGTCTGCACGTATGTCTGTCCACAAGTGTGTGTTGCATAGTTTTAATGTATTATACTGCTGGAATTCAAATGTGTTCATTCTTCAGCAAATGTGGCATTCTGATTGATCTTATAACCAAGGGTTAGGTTCATCAAACTTGATACAGTGACTGGGATAGTGAGAAAATGAATGGTTTGAAATTCGACGCTCAGACTTAAGAAGACAAGTTTGTGACTCATCAGAATGCTCCTTTGTAAAGGAATCCAGTGTTGTTTGTGTCCTTGTGAACATGGTATTTAAGAATAGGAAAACAGGGAAGTGTCATACAGATCATAGAGATCAGACTTAACACAAGTTATAAGTTGATGTTGTCGTTTTAGTAAAGAGTTAGTGTCATTAAATAAAAATAGTTTTTGATAACCCCCCTGCAGGAGCTCTTTGATTACAAACTGTATTTAATCCATATCCCTTCTTTCTGGAAAGTCTGTGGTTATGATTTCCTCATCTGCTTGACTGCCTCCGTGACTTTTTTCCTGTTTCTTTTCCGTTGTCCTTTGTTTTTCGTGTCTCGTGGCCCATTCTCCTGTCTTTGGACTAGGTTTTTCCAATTCCCCCCCCCCCCCCCCCCCCCCCCCCCCCCCCCCCTGTGGAATTTATAACCAGTCACCTTTTTTGTTGTAATCTGGAGACTTGGTACTGAGGCCATCAGAGTTGACATCACACATTCCACTGTCTATTTGCCATTAGCTTTGTATTGATTTTATTTTTTTCGTTGTATTAAAGTTTTTTTTTTTTTTTTTTTTTTTTTAAATAATCTTTCACTTGTTTTTTTTGAAGTTAGAGTGAAGAACTGGGGAGGATGCAGGACTCCATTGTCTTAGAGCTTTAGTTTTAATCAGAAATAGCTGTTGAGTTTTTCTCACTAGCTGCACAAGACAGGATAATCCTGCTGGCTCTACAGACACTGTTATTTTTAGATACATTGTAACCTCTAGACGAGTGTCATCCTATCAGCTGCAAGCTGAGGTGCTACATTATTGTAACATTTGTCACTGTCGCTGAAGTCATATTTTTCAGCATGAAAATTTGAAACTGTTTCCACGATCTTGCTAGTCTGTTGAACGCAGTTTGCTTTCAGTTTCAATGCTTGTTTTGTGTTGAAAAGAAAAGAAAGGGAGAAAAATTTGTGGCGATATTTTTTCAGACCACAGGCTTTTGTGGGCATGTGGAATTTTGGATCCACTAGCTCAGCTAGCTAGCTGGCTTCTGAATGAAATTCAGGTTGTTCAGCCCTGGGAATACCTTAGCCTCAACACAGCCAAGCTTTAAACAGCTTGTTTCCTCATTATAATCTCTGTTTGAAACCAAGCTCTCAGAATTTTCCCATTGTTACTGTTTCAGTAATATAAAACATTTTCTGTGATCAGTTTTGTAGATTTCACTCCAGTTTCAGAATTCATGTTTACCAACATTCTAATATCTAATAGGCCATGTCTTTATGCACAAGTTAAGTACTGTTATAGATGATTGAAATGACATAGCCAGTTTCAGTTGAAAAATCAGAACCAAAAGTAAGGTTGATAGTGGATGAGTTGTTATGTTATATTGTTAATGTATGAAAGATACAGTGGATAAGTTATGGTATATAAGGCACTGTGTGTGCTTGGCTACAATAATAAAAAACTTACATAAAACCAGATAATCTTTTTTTGTGTTGTGGAACTAAGTGTGTTTGATCATACAGTAATTCTGTGTGAACCCAGTTATATGTAAACTAGTTTTAGGATAAACCCATTTTGATCAGAAATCGTAAGTTTAATTAGCTTAGCATTTGTTCTTGTTGTGGAATTCAAAATTATTTCATCTTTTCTTTCAGGAATTCTATGAGCACACGGAAATTTTGTGGCAGGACAAAGGAGTAAAGCAGTGCTATGAGAGAGCAAATGAATACCAGCTCATAGACTGCGCTCAGTAGTAAGTATTTTTGTGCCCATGACTGTACTTCTATTCATTTGTGTTGTCTTGATTTCCAGTCTCTCGCATATCACACTGCCTTTCATCAGTTTCTTATTGCAAAAAAACAGGTCAGGAGATTAGAAAATGTAAAATTAGGATTACTAAAACCATTCTGTATATACTGTATAGTGATCGACACACTTTCAAGTGCAGCTCATTAACTAGCACCTTTTTGGAGTGATTTATGTTTATATTCTTAGATAAACTGAAGAACCAGCTGCGACTGGTATAATACTGTTTTTACAAAGGGTAAATACAGAAAGAAATCAAATGCCATTACTGGTCACTGGTTGGATTTTGATGATAGAACTAGCTGAAATAAAAAAAAAGCTGCTCCTTTCCTTTCCTCTGTCCCATTGCACCTTTTTTTCTTGAATCAAACTGCCAATAAGTGTGAGTACAGTGGTGGTACTATCAGTAGTGTAGTGTTACCAAGCCCTCCTTTGTCTTCTGTCCCTCCGTCTGCCTAGTCTGTCTCTCCCCTGTCTGTATTTCTCTCATGTGTGTGTATGATGGAGTTATGAATTCTGATCTAGCGTTCATGCATTTAGACAAGAAAAATTTGTGTTAGTACAGGTGGTCTTTTCAGCATAGTGACATTCATAGGCAGAACCAGCTGATCAAGTCTGTAGTGTGATCACTGATCCATACCAAACTGTTTCTTTTTCTTCTTTGCCTTAACTAGGCTGACCCTGGAGAAAGGTCCAGTGACGGTGAGGAAGACCCACTGACCACAGGGAAAGTCCTGTGACAGTGGGAAAGACTACAACTTTGGATTCTCTTGAGGGCACATAAGACCGTATGGCGAAAGCTTGGCTGTGTCTGGAGTGGCACGGTCTTCATCTGTCCATGGGCAGGGGTGGTTGGGTCTGTGGGTGTGTGCTCGGCAGTTGGAGGGGTGGTGTTTTTCGCCGTGTGGTTCTGCAGTCATGAAATATGGGCTGGTACATCCATGGGGATGCTACTTTAAGGCTGTTAATGTTATGAGTTGCATCCTGTAGTCTGATTTACCTCTGCTCAGGAGCAGTTATGTCCCTTGATATCTTAATGGAGTGTCCTGTGCGTGCCTGTACCCATCGTCAACACAGTGCAGGCCTCCAAGGGTGGTACAGGACTGCTCTAAAGGCAGGTGAAGACTGTGCTTCTCTGGGTCCTCCCCAGCACCTTCAGGTGTTTCTTTTTCTTCGGTGGTCTTTTCAGCATAGTGACATTCATAGGCAGAACCAGCTGATCAAGTCTGTGGTGTGATCACTGATCCATACCAAACTTTAAATTGTTGTTGTATTTTTTTTTCAGTGATGGTGATTAATCTCACAGGTCAAAGGATAGCAGACAGAAATGGTCTTGTGAGATTGAATGATGTTTCTGGTCAGGAACTGACAGAAGAAGAAAAAAAGGTGCGTCATGTTAAACAAAACCATTATATTGTATTTTAACAATTGATGGAAATCTTCTGTTTAGAACTTATGCTGAGGGATTTTTTTTGATAATGAAATTGGCATCATTTGCTAAACTAAGTCAGTCTTGCAAGCTGTGGCAGTTTCTCAGCTCTGTTTGGCCACATGTTCAGTTCAATGACTAATGCAGTAGAGGTACAGGTCTCATTGTCTTCCATCTCAAGGAGACAGTGGGAGGTAATTTCTGGTTGCCCGCCAGCTTATAGCCAAACTTCTGCCTAAGTGCTGACAACTTTAAGGTTTATGCTCTGTCTCACCGGTCTCTTACTTTTGCTAGCAAGATGTTGTTTTGTCTTCATTTTGTGGCTTCATTAGCCCTTTGCATTTGTAACTTGGCGGTTCAGAACTGAGCTGCCATTATTCTCACTCTGATTAACAGTTGATCTCTCCCATTTTGTTTGTCACCTTTGTGGCCTTCCTTGGCTTTCATCTATTGTACCATGCTACATTAACCAGGAGCAAGCACATGACTCGGGGAATCCGGTCGGTTCAAAGAGGCAGCACACAAATTTGTCAGTTCCATTAGGAGTTTATAATCAGCTGTCTGTATTACCACCATCCACTGATTAAGAGGTCCCTGCTTGCAGGGTGTTTCCATCCTGCGGGGAGACACATTCAAGGTCGCCTATGCTGTTCAGCAGCTTCCCTCTGGGATCTTTTCCTCATCTTTGACTTTTTCCAGATACAGCCTGTTAAGACGCTTCCAACATTGCGTTCAACCTCCTGTTCCACACACTTCTCTTTCCCACACACTTCTCGTTCCCTTTTACTTCTGCTTGGTGTTATGCTGAGACATATGGTGTCAGGTGGCATCCCTAGAGACATTGCCTTCCAAAAGGATCGGTTGATAACCCTGCTTGACCTGCCTCAGATCCTGGCCAAAGACCAGGGATTGGGCATTCCCTCATATTCCCTCTGCCTAAGGCTTCTCCGATATATTCTTGTTCAGAAGAAAGAGAAAAGGATGCAAGGGGATGGGGGTTGGGGGGGGTTAGGGAGCAAACCCGCTGATACACATGATGACACACCATCAACATGATATACAAGTCACATAAATTTTTGATGTTTATTTCAGAAATTGACAATTTTTCAACATAGGCTGGAACCTGTATTGATTATCCGTCTGATCAATGACTTCCTGGTCATATCAATCAAGAGTTCTGCTGTATATCACTTCAGCCTTATTTAGACTCTCTTTTTGGCATCTGGAGAGCAATCCACCATGGACTATCTTCAGTCCAGAGGTCTGCTTTGATCTGGTTTCTAACTGCAAAGGCTTTTACTTACAAGACAGTGTAGATGAATTGTCAATTTCCATCCTTCAAAAAAAAGATTCCTCATGGTGCCAACTCTGATTAGGGAATTTTTTCTGGTGCTTAGTTACTGCTCAACAGCTCCCTCTCAGCAATGTGCAAAACACTTTCCCTTAGACAGTTCCATCTACACTGCAGAACTCTCAGCCTTGGTACTGGCATTTCGTATGACCTGCTAATTAAGTATATTTTCTCATTTTCTCTTTACTCCTTTCTGCTTCGTAGGCCATGCTGATGGTAACGTCAAGCATCCACAGCTCATGAATTTTGTTTAAGGGTATATTTCTGTGAAATCTGATGTTACAACATAGTTTTCTTGTTTGGATGTATGGTCTTTTGATATTTAAGGTAATGAGATGGATGATCAACTCACCAAGACTGCCGTAAGTAAATTTTGCAGATTGACTGGCTCCTACCCAAAGTTGAGCTAGCCATGGGCTCAGCTTGGTAGACTGGGACCACACAGTTGATGTTCATCCACATAATGGATGCATATTTGAGATTGTTGCTCAGATTTCCTGACCAACATTGTAGGTGTCTGTATCTCTTGGGGCCTGGTTGATGCCGGGATATCTTATGAAAGTTAGTGTAGAGTACGCCCCTGTCTGCATTATCCTCATCCTCATCGACCAGCACTGAAAAAAAATCTGAAATTTTGTGTCCCTTCATGACTTGCTGTCATGGTGACCTCAGTTTTGATTTGTCTGTCCATATCTTTGGCCTTAGTGTGGTTCTGTTGGCATCAACGCTATCGGCAAATTGATGGGTACTGTTGTTGGATGTTAGTGATGGTGAACTCCGGAGGGAGAGCTCACTCTCATGGCTCCGTGACTCAGCAGTGATTGTCATCTTTAGGGGGTTAGGGTTAGTTGATTGTGTCCTGCATATGCTGGATCAGAACAGGCACTACTGAACACCACCAAAATGACTCGGCAGCAGAACAGTGTCTCTCTGGTGCGTTGCTTCATGACGACTTGACATTGACTGCTTCCTGTGGATTGCCAGTGCTGGGGTTGTGGCAGATCTGGCTGGGCTGTGGCTGCGGTCGGGAGCTCAGAGCAGTGCTGGGGCTGTGGCGGGTCTGGCTGGGCTGTGGCCGCAGTCGGGGGCTCAGAGCAGTGCTGGGGCTGTGGCGGTCGGGTCTGGCTGGGCTGTGGCCGCAGTCGGGGGCTCAGAGCAGTGCTGGGGCTGTGGCGGGTCTGGCTGGGCAATGGCCGTGGTCGGGGGATCAGAGCAGTGCTGGGGCTGTGTGGTGGGTGGTCTGGCTGGGCTGTGGCTGCGGTTGGGGGCTCAGACTAGTGCTGGGGCTGTGGTGGGTCTGGCTGGGCTGTGGCCGCGGTCGGGGCTCAGAGCAGTGCTGGGGCTGTGGCGGGTCTGGCTGGGCTGTGGTTGCGGTCGGGGGATAAGAGCAGTGCTGGGGCTGTGGCGGGTCTGGCTGGGCTGTGGCCGCAGTCGGGGGATCAGAGCAGTGCTGGGGCTGTGGCGGGTCTGGTTGGGCTGTGGCTGCGGTTGGGGGCTCAGAGCAGTGCTGGGGCTGTGGCAGGTCTTGCTGGGCTGTGGCTGTGGCTGCGGTTGGGGGCTCAGAGCAGTGCTGGGGCTGTGGCAGGTCTGGCTGGGCTGTGGCTGCGGTCGGGGGATCAGAGCAGTGCTGGGGCTGTAGCCGCAGTCGGGGGATCAGAGCAGTGCTGGGGCTGTGGCGGGTCTGGCTGGGCTGTGGCTGTGGTCGGGGGATCAGAATGAGCAGCATAGGTGCAGTACCACTGAGTTGGCACAGAGGATGGGAGAGCAAATTTAATAATTTGTTGTTGTTGTTGTTGCAGATTATCTGTCCATTACACAGATCTGAAATCCGATGTTCAGACCTATGTGTAAAACTAAAAGACTTATGGCAAGAGGAAAGCAACATGCAGATGGATAACAGATGGATGACAAACTTTTTCACATTTGTCTAAGCCTTCAACAGTTTTTACCAGCTGCCATCGACGTCCATCAAGAAACAGTTTTGATAGTTACACACAGGCCACTCTTGACTCCAGTTTGTATCATTTGAAAGGTGGAGAGGGTCTGTGGTACATTCCATGTATTGTACTATTCACAATAAAAAACATGTTCTTATAGGTTGTTGAAACTTGCACAGGGCATCACGCATGACGCTTTACAGCAGACTCCAAAAAAATCTAGTTCCGAGATGTTCTACCAGATAGGATTTTTGAGTTCTTGAAAGAGACATATTTTTTCATCTGATCTAAAATTTAATGAAGAAAATGTTTTTAAGCAAGTTATGCATGTTTAAAAAACTGGTTTATTTGCTTGTGTCTGTGTTAGTTTCCTTTCCTTCTTTAAAAAAAAAAAAAAGTGGATAAAGATTTGACTTTGATGAGACAACAGCCCTGACATGGTCTGTCTTGATCAGCTGGGCTGTAAGCAGTATGAATTGAATTTTAATTGTCTGTCTCTCTTTTGGAAGGTACTCTGTGTGTGTGTGTGTGTGTGTGTGTGTGTGTGTGTGTGTGTGTGTGTGTGTGTGCTGTTGTTGTTGTGTATATGTGAGACCTTCTGTGTGTGTGTGTGTGTGTGTGTGTGTGTGTGTGTGTGTGTGTTTTGCGTGCACGCGCACAATTGTGTGTGATGTATGCATGGACGGGGAATAAGCATTTGTAAGAAATACAAAAAAAAAACCCCCCCTCCAGTTCATTTATTAACTTGCGAATAAATAAGATACCTTGTTTAGAATTCATCATTGCCTTGTTTAGAATTAATCATATCCTTTCCTTTTATCTGCTACCTGTTTAGATTAGAAAGGTATGTGTAATAAGTAACAGCTAGAAATATTGCCGGGTGCTTCCAGGCATGGACAAATCTATGAATCCATTCTTTTTATGAATACTGGATTTAAGATCTACACGAAAGACTCTTACCCACGTATGTGTGTATGTTATGCATGTTGTGTGTGTGTGTGTGTTTTTGTGCATGTGCATACCCCAGATTGTTTGCATGCATGTCAGCAGTTCACCTCCCTGTAAAGACTCCTCTTTATACAGACAGATGTTTTGAGACATTTTCACAGTTGCAGAGAGGTGCCTCCATCTGATAAAGCACAAATTTCAAATATAAGATTTTTCTTATAGTGACTTTTGTACAGAAAGGCAGTTATTTTTATGAAGAATACTTTTTAGAGAGGCTTTGGCGAGAACCCTTTTTAACTGAAAAGGCACTGGGGAGCGGGTAGACTCATGCAAATTTTTATATCATTCATGGATCCTGAATGTGCCCTTTGCTCTGGATTTGCACCCAAATGTTAGACAAAAAAAAAACAAAACAAAACAAAAAAAAACACCCAGACAATTAAACAACTGGTGTGTTCACTGTTACATGGAAGAAAAAAAATAGGGTTGGTGTTAGCTTTTTTTTTTTTTTTTTTTTTTTTTTTATATATATCTTATTGCGATCATTTTTGTAAAAATTATTACTGCGAGCAAGTCATTTCATGAATGAAAGCAAAACTATTTTTCCTCTGTGGAAATTGATAATTGGTTTGAACTTAAGAATTACTTCCCATGTACTTTAAACATCTTCGGGAAAATACCAAATTTTTCACATGTATGTCATTTTCTATGGAAAAAAAAAAAAAGATAATTATGAAGTTGGAAACAGTGTCTTCAAAATGCGCAAGTTCATCGGAATATTTAAACAAATTGAGTGTCCATCCTTTGATCCATGTTCACGCCATCATTCCATGAACTTTGACCAGAATGTGGTTCATGGCCATCTTGGTAACAGGTGGATAAAGAAACCAACCAACCAATCAGTATGGATGAAAACATGACCATGGTGGGCTTGTTTAAAATGATTGATATATTGTTTGCTTTTAGTGTATTGTATGACTGTCATTGGCTTGTTTCAGCTTTTTAGACCGAGTGCACCTGGTGAAGCAGAGTGACTACAGTCCAACAGAACAGATATACTGCGATGTCGTGTGCTAACTTCAGGCATATTTGAAACCAAATTCACTGTTGATAAAGTCAATTTTCAGTAAGTATTATTTACTTTTTGTAAAGAGTGGACAAAACCCTTCATCCAACAAATTTGTGTGTGTATGTGTGTTTTTCTCTTTTGTGGTAATGCTCAGAAATACCTGAAATATAAGGTGTTAGATATGTTAAGTTTTATCAGTCAGAGACTTAAAGATTATAAAATGAAAAACATGTCAGTGTAAATTAAATCAAGTTTTGACTTCCTTTGTCTTGAAAGTAACTGTGTTTACAGACTGAGAAGTTATATTTTTGTCCTTCTTTTGAGTGCAGTTGAGGGTTAAGATGATTATGCGTGTATAGGTTTAATTGAGAAAGAGGTGTGTGTGTGTGTGTGTGTGTGTGTGTGTGTGTGTGTGTGTGTGAGTGCTTTGGGTTTGTGTCCTTCTGTCCATGTAAACGCAAACACACAACATGCACACCTGCCGCACAGAATATATTTCTTCATCTACAGTTCATTTAATCAACATTTAACTTCCATGATAATGGGCAAAATATTGTGACTGTTTTTTTTTCTTGAACATTTATAAAAAAGTTCATTAGATTCAGGCTTATGAGAAAATGATGAAAAGCAAAATTGAACAAACAACCTTGAGTTTTGTGTAGTTTGTAAAATAGATTTTCATACTCATACAGGGCTTCTGATTCACTTACAGATGTGCATATTTTACAGTTTATTACAATAAAATACTCTGAAAATTTTTGGACTGCGTGAATTTCACCCTTTCTCACAAGTCATATGTTCATGTGCTCACCCTTACCATAATCAAAGCTAGTGTGAATGACTGTTTATATGTGAAGGCTTTAAAAGTTTGTTGGTTGCTTGGGTTTCCTTTTTTTAGCGTGTCCAGACTTCTTCTATTGTGGTGCCGTGCAAGCAATAGACAAACCAGATGTATGTTTCACAAAGCCAAAGGACTGATAGACTAAAGTATATGAGTGGACATCAGGGTCATTGTCAAAGTTTGTGCCCAGAAAGATGGCCTCTTCTTCTGGATAGCATCAAATTGCAGTTTGTTTTTGTTTTTTTTGTAGGAGTCTGTGATTTGTAAATTGGTACAATATTTGGAGAAGTGCATGTTTGTGCGTTTCTCTTTCTGTCCTTTGTGTGAGTGTGTGTGTGTGTGTGTGTGTGTGTGTGTGTGTGTGTGTGTGTGTGTGTGTGTGTGTGTGTGTGTGTGTGTTCCTTTCAGAATAATCAGAGCTTACAAACATCTTTCTGTATCTGGCGCAAGTAAGGATATGCTGGATTTGTTTGGGAGGAGTAGTGTGATTTTATCAAGTGTACTGTAACAAAAGTTTTGGAAAGGCCTTGTAAGCTGGGCTTCAGATTCAATGCTGATGTAAGGGATGATTGAAAGGATGTTTTTATTCTCAGCTCAGCTTTTTAAAGGGTACCAGGATTTTTGAAATTTTTTGTTTCCCCCCCTTTCAGGTCAAACTTAAGAAGATTGTGCCACAGGTTGATCAAGCATGCATCCAGTTCATTCTTTCCTCTTTATTTTTTACGTGTGTGTGTGTGTGTGTGTGTGTGTGTGTGTGTGTGTGTGTGTGTGTGTGTGTGTGTGTGAGAGAGAGAAAGAGAGAGATGAATATTCTTTTTATATCACCATAATTGCATAGGTAATAATCATGAAACACAGTTACAAAAGTCATGAACACACTTACAAATGACCATATACATGACGTTCATCTTTCATTCTTAAATGACTGATATTCTACCCTGTTATGTCTTGCAGCATGTTTGATGTTGGTGGCCAGCGTGATGAGCGGAGGAAATGGATTCAATGTTTCAACGATGTAACGGCCATCATCTTTGTTACGGCCTGCAGTGGCTACAACTTAGTGTTACGAGAAGATGCCAGTCAAAACAGACTGCGGGAGTCACTTGAGCTGTTCAAGAGCATTTGGACCAATAGGTGCGTTGAACTCATTGCGATCAGTTCAGGAGAGACTTCTGAATAAAATGTGCCTCTGTGTGTGTGTGTGTGTGTGTGTGTGTGTGTGTGTGTGTGTTTTCTGTGGCAGTTTGACTATGTTGTATCTCCTTTAGTTTGAAGAGGAATCATCGGACGTTTTTGTTCATGTTCACATGTGACAGGAGGGATGCGGGAGAGATACCAATATAAAACAGCATTCAGGAATTCGAAAGCTGGGCAGAATGGATTTTTTTCCCTCTCAGACTTACCTGTCCAGACAATCACCTTGATCCCAACCAGGTGTGGAATATCAGCATATGATCAGGATCCTCAAAAAATCAAAACTTGGACAGCAGGAAGCTAGTCATGCCTCTGTAGCCTGTTTGGCCAGACTAGAGACTGCCCTGAGTGAGTTCATTTTAATGCGCCATATTCAGACACAGTTCAATAGTCTCTTTTTCCTTGGTGAAGGAGAATGCCCCCCCCCCCCCCCCCCCCCCACCCCTTCTGCTGTTCTTTGGAGTGCAGTCATAATTTTTTTAGGCACTCTTGGATCCTCACAAGAGGCTTTTTAAGCTGGCTTTCATTTTGTTTGAAAAAGCTTCTTTCTCAGAATTTTCTGTAAATGTCCATAAGTTGTGCTTTATCGCCCCTCTCTCTAGCATTTGACTCTGCTGTTGTGCACTATGGAGTCTCTTTTATTGTCCTTCATTCCCCCTGCTTTGGATACAGTCAGACATCTACCCTTCATGTTGCTGTTGGTCCCGTCAAGCCCACACTCACGGACAAAGCATCTTTTGCTCTAAATGATCTATTTGAATCGTACAACTTGAGGTAAGCCTTCATGATGTCCCTCCAGTTTTGGTCGGAGAGACACCTGGTTCTCGTAGTTAGCTATACTGGTTCAGTATCAGTTTGAGTGTGGGGGTAGGTCAGCATATTTAGTGACCTTTAACACCAAGTTCAGGGCTTGAAGAACTGTGCAGAGACATTTTTGTAGGGGCTCATTGCGATCCTCTCCAGGTGAGTATGCTTATAATCATCCTTTTCAGTATTCTGGTATTTGTGTTTGCAGGCAAGGATGAGAAAAGGAATTTTACAGCTAAATGTCGTTTTACAGTATGTATCGAAACACTGAGACACCCTCTGGCCTCCCTGCTTAGTAGAAGTAGGTGTGAAAAGTGAATTATTGTTCAAGATGATTCATAATATGAACTCACAAGGGGCAATCACTCTGTTGGCTTAATTTGAACAGTCTGTTGGTCTAACTGGTACTGGAGGGGTGGTAAGTTCCCTGCTCTCCCAGTTTTGTTGTCATCATTGTTATTGTTGAGGATCCTGATAGTGTAACAATGTTCCATGCCAAGTAGGCAGAATAAAAATACAAAGCGCTTCGCCTCAACCTGTTGAGATGAGATGTAAAAAATGACCTCCACCATTTCCTGAACCTAAGTGTCTCTGGCTGCAGGCAGGTCTGCCAGTGGGTCTAGTCAACCAAACTAGCCTGTCGCTCTTCAAAACAAATTCGCTCCTTTAAATTGTACACGACTTGTGGATGAACTTAGTTCTCTCCAGTTTGTCCTGTGCACCATGAATGCCTGAGTTCCATTGAAATATCGGTGGTTTCAACCCGGGCTTTGAGTAGCTACAGCTTCTGTGTCGTACTCTTAAGCCTCAAGTAGTAGCTCTTCAGGAAGCGAAAAATTCAAAGCCAGAACACCTTCACTCTTTCTGGCTTCAGTATTCTTTCTGAACCTACACAGCCTTCCGCTTGGGATTAATGGTTGGCGTTGCCTTACTTATCCACTAAGCTTTGCTGTTTAGCGCTGTTGCTTTCACTCCTCTCTCCAGGCTGTAGCTGGGAGAGTCACTCTCCATAAAACCATTACTGTTTGCTCATTATATTTACCACCTTCTGTCTCAGTTCGTCGTCAAGACCTTGTCAGTCTTATTGAGAAATTTCCTCGACCTTGTTGTTGTTGGGCAACTTCAGTGGCCAGAATCCACTTCGGGGTAGTGTGGGTGCATCACCCGGGGTCTCCTTTTGGAGGATGTGAAAAAGTCTTGTGCAATTTGCACGCACGCCATTTGTTTTACTTGCATTATTATCTTTTAAAAGGTGAAGAAGCTCTGTGGTGTCCATGTCATGTACCACTCACAGTGAAACATGTTCTTTTAGAATGTTGGTGCTTGCTTAATGTGAGACATAAACAATTTACAGCATGACTCCATGAAAACCTTCAGCGATATCCTACCTGATGTGATCTTTGAATTTCTGAAAGAGATTAACATTTATTATCAAAGATTTTTATGGAAGAAAAATTGTAAACTAAATTTCTGGTGTGTTTTTGGAGGGTGTATTTTAATGTGTTGTGTGGACTTTAAAAAAAAAGTTATGTTATCTATTTTTTTTTTAATTCAATGATATGACTTCAGAGTTGATTCCAATGCAGTGACAGCCCTGATATGGCCCTTTGTGGTCGGCTGGGCTATAAGCAACATTATCTGTCTCTAATAACTTTTTTTTATTTGTAAGTATAACATACATTAGTAGTAACATTCCTATTTGTGTCATGCTACTTTTAAATCATTTTAACTGTTGCTGTATATTTCAGTTTCCTTCAGTCACATGATGATTGAAAGGCTATGATAATATGATAAATCATAAAAAAAAAAAAAAAACCCTGCAAACCTGATACCCTATTATTTAGGGAAGTATAATTATAGCTATTATAGCTTGTGAGATACAAACAATGTTTAGAATGTACCTTGAATGATAGGCAATGATACAATATCAGCTTAACTGCTGGCGAGTATAATGTGATCTGCAGGCTGTCCCTATATCCTAACATTTTGTTCCAGTTTCTTAGAAGGAAAAAAAAAAAAAAAAACTCAAACTCAAACACACACAGACACACACAAACACACACACACACACACACACACACACACACACACACACACACACACACACACACACACACACACACACAGAGGGGGAGAGAGAGAGAAAAAGTATGCTATTTCATTTAAGCAAATCTAAAGTGTGTCTGTATTGTTTACAGGTGGTTGCGGACGATATCAGTGATATTATTTCTGAACAAGCAAGACCTGCTGGCAGAGAAAGTGAAGGCGGGCAAGTCAAAGATAGAAGATTACTTTCCAAGTTTGCACGCTATCAGTTTCCCCCAGACGGTGAGTAACAACAATCTGTCCTAAAGGCAGAGTTTAGGGAAAAAGAAATTAAGTCAGTAACTTTTGTTGTATGAGATTCAGTACAATCATGTCACAGTGCATTTTTCTTCAAACGACCATTGTAAATGACGGAGAAAAAAAAAAAAAAGCCTTGCTACATAAACTGTTAGAACCTCATGGTAGAAGAGGAGCATTTTAATCTGGTAACAGATTGTGTGTCATCACCCTACCCACTAAGGTGACCTTAATGACCTGTCAGTTTCAAATGTTGCAACCCATAGATCCCACTCTGGCCCAGGAGCACCCTTTTTACACAACCATGACCTTTTGATCTGGAAATAACACTGAACACTTTGCCTGCAAGTGGCATCGAAGAGGCATTCTCAGTCTATTAATTAGCTCATCAGATCGAGATGGATCATGTCGATCATGGGTCAGACATTATGTTTTATACAAACTTGCTTGAAATTGAGAAAAGATGTGCCCCCCCCCCCCCCCCCCCACTCCCAATGTTTCAGTATAGAGATGAAGTTCTTGAGCAGAAATTAACCTTGCAGAGTACAGGCTGGAGAACTACCCCTGGATCTGAGGATTTCAGAGAAAATCCACCTTATTTTTAGAGGCAGGAAAAGTGAACTCCGAAGAAAAGTAGTTCATTGAGAAAAAAAAAAAATCGTGAAAAGTTTCATCATCCCCAAGTCTCATACCATATTCATTTTTTTAAGTCAAGGTTTCCGTGATTCTGTTTTCAATGCAGTGCAGCCTGCAGTCATTATGGTATAATGCAATGCTTCTGCATGCATTAATCAGATCAGTTCAGTGGCTGGCAAACGTGTAGGTGAACATGATTTGTTCAGGCATTTTTCTTGTTATGAATCTTGCATAGGAGGGCATAATTGTCAACTGTTGGAGATTTGAGTAAGTTGAAAAGGATATGAAAATGGGTAGTTTTGATCAGTGGTTTTCAATCTGTTTTGGAAAGTGAACGACCCAGGAATGGCATATTTTTACATTTTCTCTTTGTTGAAAAGAACTGAACTATGAACTGTGATGTATTTATGGTTCTTTTTTTTTTTCAAAGCAAATTTTTGTATTTTATGTTGACACAGCAAGAAGCTTGATGTGTCATAGATGCTTTGGTTACAAGAGCAAATGGACTGCACAAAGTGTCATATACACACCTTTTTTGGTTAAGACAACAAATGTGCCTGTCATATTTTATTGGTGGACGGTTGGTTACAGCCCAAGAAATGGAGAGCACAAAGTGTCATATGCAGTGATGTGTCACAACAAGAAATGCAGTGCACAAAGTGTCATATGCACACCTGGGGTGGGGGTTGGTTATAGACAACAAGAAATGGAGTGCACAAAATGTCATATGCACACCTGTGGTGGTGGGGTTGGTTATAGACAACAAGAAATGAAGTGCACAAAGTGTCATATGCACACCTGTGGTGGTGGGGTTGGTTATAGACAACAAGAAATGAAGTGCACAGAGTAACAGTATTTGTGATCACAATAAAGGAAGTGTTCTTTCATTACAGAGACTGCTGATAAAACAACGATTTTTTTTTTTTTTTTTTTTTTTTTGGTTAAAAAGAATTAATGAAATGAAAGTATGCATACCTGTGTATGTGTGATCGTGTGTGTATGTGTGTGCAGTTATTTATTTTCTCTTAGTTTCTTTGTTTCCTGTGAAGTTACTTGCCTATCATGAGAGACCACATAAAGGTCCTAACTGCTTAGATTGGTTTTGCCCTTGGGGCTTCAGTCATGTGACTCTTGCTTGCTTCTAAGTACAAAATGGAGTCTGGCTGTGACCACTTCTTCAAAATATGCCCTGAAATATGGGATGGAAGTTGGGGGGTGGGGGGGGTATGGAGGTGTGTCTGCTAGAAATCGTACCAAAGTATCCTGACAAATCAGTTTGAAAGTAATTTGTGTTGGAAGAACCTATTTTTATCATAGCTACTGCAAGATCAGGTTTCCTTCTTGACCCTGTTTACGAAAACAAGAACTGCAGGAAAAAAAAAAAATTGATGCATTAAAACATCTCCGTCCCCTCCCTTGCATTTACAAAAATTTGGATGATGTGTACACTTTTAAATCTTTGTTAATGCTAATCGATGAGAATGAGGATGACGAAGATGATGCTCCAGATTTCCATTCGGGTGTGAGACTGCATGACAGGGCTGTATTTTGTACTTACTTTCATAATATATCCTGGCGTCAACCAGACCCAAAAGATACAGACACATGCAGTGTTGGTAAGGAAATTTGAGCAACACTGTCTGGGTGACACATCCATTTGGTGGATGAAACTGTATGGTCCCAGTCTACCCAAGTGAGCCCGTAGCAACTCAGTTCTAGGTAGGAGCCAGTTGGGTGGAAAAATCCTACATGACTGTTGGGAATCGAACCCATTCCAACCACTTCACCACAGAGGCTGGTATATATGTATGTGTTTCTTTGTATAAACTATGCTCATTTTTGTTGGAAAAGTACAATACCATTTTAGAGTAAACTGGTCTATAAACAGCGTATGATCTCATGAAACGGCTCTCTGTTCCTGCTGAGAAGAGGATCAGACCCTGAAAAACAATGGCAGATGCAGCAAAAAGTGTTCCAGCTGGATCAGGCTGAAGAACAACAAAAGTGAAACATTACACAGCTTAAATATTGCAGGGTAGGATGGGTGTCCCAACTTAAAACAGATGTTTGATAGCTAGGTGGGTAAGAGATTTGTCACTAGGTGGGTAAGAGATTTGTCAAAAGACAACTTGAAACCCCCAGGCCTCTAGGAAGTGTGGGTTTGAATCCAGAAGCACTGAAAATACATCTGACAGCAGAATGGCATCTAGGAGTAGGAGTCATGATCTTGATGCAGCCAATACTCTTTAGAATGTAAGGAGTTCAGGGTTAAAATATTGCCCTGTGGAACAGATGGGAGTGGGGAGCTTCTCTGAAGACATGTTCGCAAGCTCTTCTTTCAGTTTTTTTCCTTTTGTGGCTGTACTTTATTCCTCCTTCATAAATATGAAGGCATCAGCAAGACAAGACAACTGCATTACTGGTTTGAAAATGTTGACAACACTTTTAGACATATGTCAATAAGTGTATTAAACTATTTCCCACACAACTTGGGACAACATGACAGGGCTGCGCTTTACACCTCCTTTCATAGTCAGGTGTTAAGTAGGTTTTCAGAGTATATCCAGGTGTTAAATAGGCTTCAGAATATATCCATTTGTCAAGCAGGCTTGCAGAGTAAAGCCAGGTGTCCGGGGAAGCAGACACATGCAGTGTTGGTCAGGAAGTTTGAGCAACACTTTCAGAGACACATCCATTAGGTGGATGCAACACAGAAAAACTAACCAAACAAGATTTTTTTTGGTCAGTATCAGACTGAAACCATGTAATTCTGTAGTCTTTCCAACGCATATGAGCCGTGATAAACTTTGCCCTTGTCAAGTTCTGGTCATGTGAAAAAATGTTTTTTGTCATGCAGAATACAAAGTTTGTTCACAGGTTTTAACAGTCATTATGAAAACTGTTTTTCTTTAACTCTCTTGCTTTTGAAGATCCTACTGAAAAACTTTCCCTAGCATTTGAAAGTTGAAATGCCCATGATTTTTGGTGTGTAGGCCGTGGCAGAATTCAGTGTAAACAGCTTAACCTATGTGACCAGAAAAAAAAAAAAGCAAAAACAAGTTGATTTTTGGTGTAGTCTTTGTCAGCCGGCTAGAGAAAGACCAGTTTGACCAAATATTGCACCTGATTTTTTTTTTAAATCCAGTCACTGTTTCATTTTATGCTCTGTTAAGCAAATAATGAATTTGTAATGTACATGATAGTGTGTATTTTTATATTGTGTGAATGTTGGGATTTAAATTCAGATAAAAAAAATCTTTGCAACTGTACTTCTCTTTGACTCAGCGGTTTTAAAAATGAAAAAGAAAGGTATGTGGTTAGCAGTTTAAAAAATGAAAAAGAAAGGTATGTGGTTAGCAGTTTAAAAATGAAAAAGAAAGGTATGTGGTTAGCAGTTTAAAAATGAAAAAGAAAGGTATGTGGTTAGCAAGTTTAAAATGAAAAAGTTGTGGTTAAAGCAGATGAGTGTAGTGAGAGAGATGAGGTAGTGTAGCTGGTGTATTACATTTTCATTCGTGAATGATTGATGCTTGTTTCAGCCACCGTGGAACCTGGGGAAGAGATCCTGAAGTTGTCAGAGCCAAGTACTACATCAGGGATGAATTCTTGGTGTGTTGCTTTTGTATTTATCTGGTGTGAAAAGCATAGTCTGTCTATCTCTGTCCTTGCCCATAACACAAATCCACAATATTTATCTGATCTCCAAATTTGGCATGGTGACTCATTCTTATACTGGGTGGGTCAAGAGCGAATGACAGTTGCACAAAGACAGTTGCATTTGTAATGCAACAGTAATGAAAAGCAAATGGTTGTGGAACTGGAAGTTGGTCTGTGTGGAAATAACTGTAACCAGGCCTGTAACACATTTTTAGGCAACATTTGCTGATGGAGGGCAGGGGAGAGAAACAGGAAGAGGGTAGCATATAAGATGGGAAGGAAGTTTGGAAGGGGGAGGGAGGAAGGAGGACACATTCTACAAAAAAATATACCACTGGCGGGGGGGGGGGGGGGGGTGTGTGTGATTAGAATGAATTTAGTAAACCATTTTTATTGCAGATATTTCAAATTATGGTTCTTGTGTTCAAAATAAATAATTTCATTGGCTGAGACATGTCATGTGACCAGCAGCCATCTTTGTTTTCCTGTCATGTGGAATGGTTCTCAAGAAGTGAGATTCATTTGTTCACATTTCTTTTGACAGTTTCCAGTAAAAAATGTACTTATTTTTGGGTTGAACAAATTCTCCATAATGTTGATGAAACAAAACTGACCCCCTTTCCCCCCACCTTCCTCTCCGCCAGCCCTACCCCCCCAGTCCCTACCCACACACACACACACACACACTCTCATCTATCTCGGGTACACACCACATGAACTTGTTTTTGACTGACAGATCAACCTCCACCTCTACTGCCATCTTTTTAATCCAAAAACCAGATCGACTGGAATGACTGAAGGAATTAGCATTTACATTTCTCACCCACAAGGAACTAACAAAGAATAGGATTAGAAAAGCAGATCAGGTTATGATCAGTATGAACCCACACCAGTTCAGGTTTTCCCATTGTCTCAGTGTGCTTCACAATCTGTTTTGGAAGTGTCTTAGTTTCAAGATTTCAGACTACTACTTTATATAGAATCTCGATCTTCTTTAAGAATCAGATATAAAAATGATATAGTTAAACTACTACTTCACGTATGATCATTGTTTTCCTTTCCAAACAAAAAAAATTATGTATTTAGGTTGTCATTTATATGTAATGTTCATCTGCATTTCTGACAAAAACAAGAATGATGTATCTGTATTGAAACATGTTCAGATGTTAAGAGCGCTGTCTATATAGCCTTGGTCTACTTTTACATATAGTGTAAGGGTTATATATGTGGAAACTGAAATATTTTCAGTTCGCGCACTCCTCTTGTTGAATTTTAGCCGTCCAGTCATCATTCTGCTCATTTAAGTATGTTTTTTTTTTTCTCCTGATCAGAAAAAGAAAATTTTTGATAGTACATGGTTTATACATTTGTAGATGCTTTAAAGTGCTTTAAAATATCAAACACTGATCTCAGATGGAAGTAATTTTGATAGTACATGGTTTATACATTTGTAGATGCTTTGAAGTGCTTTAAAATATCAAACACTGATCTCAGATGGAAGTAATTTTGATAGTACATGGTTTATACATTGTAGATGCTTTAAAGTGCTTTAAAATATCAAACACTGATCTCAGGAAGGTATAACTTGGATGGTTTTATCCTGTCATCTTCAGGCAGTGCATGTATTCCCCAGACAACAGCCATTTAGGCTTAGGGAGGGCCTGTCAGTAAAAGTTGGTGTGATGTTTTCCTTACAAATCATTGCAGTGTGGTTTAGTTCATGATACAGAAAGGCCTTAAGTCAGCTGATTAGAGTCTTTGTGGAGCTGGTGGTTGGGAGTCCTTTCACCAGTAGAATTGTATTTCCTATGGTTTGAAATCCTTCTCTGTCCAGCTAGATGTAAATGGGTTCCGGAGTTAGTTCAAGGAACTTAAAGCAGAGGAAGTAGAGAGGTTAGCCCACTGTTCATGGCTTGTTGCCCCTGCACACATCTACCCCCATTGGGCTATAACAGTCAGGTACAGTTTGCCTGAAAACATATAACCAGAAATTTTAATCCCATCTGTTCCAAGTTTGTACAATGTAATTCCATGTTGCCAATTTATGTAGTTTGGTGGTTTATAGACAAAGGTTTATACAGTTTATGTCTTTCTCATTCAACATTCACCAAGGAATGCTTTAATGTGGACTGGGACTTAAGACAGTTATAACTTGGCTAGAGCATAATTTGTTGTTGGAAGATTTAGAAATGAGGCCAAGTCTGAATTTTTCTCTCTTCTTGCAGACATTTCTATTTATATAAGGAATGTTATGAAACCGGTCTGTTATTTTGGATGCAATTTTTTTTTTTTTTTTTTGTAGGACAGATTGAAATTTTGATTGGTTACGAGAAGAATCCTAAGAAATCTGATCCTGGCATACCAGCTTTGAATTATGATCCTTCCAAGAAAGAATATTAATACAAGATCAAGAGCTTAGAGCAAGGATTGAGGTGATGTATTTCTCCTTGGGGGAGCAAATTGATTCTTATGGAGGAGGAGCTATGTTGTAACTCCTAACATGGCAGTTGTAAGTAAACAAAATACAGTATAGTACAAAGGAGTACCTTGCATTGTAAAATGGTATGTGTTTTATGATATTTACAGAGAATCAGCACTGCAAGCGGAGACGGGCGCCACTATTGCTACCCTCACTTTACCTGTGCTGTGGACACTGAGAACATCGGCGAGTGTTCAATGACTGTCGTGACATTATTCAGCGAATGCACCTTCGCCCAATATGAGCTACTGTGATGCCTGCCTGGTCGGTGTCGTGACCAGGATTTTCTCTTGATGTGATGCACCTCTGCTTCTCGAGTCCATATGTCTGTGTCTCACAGAGACTCTTCCTGTCACTGCAAGTCAGACCGACAGGTGACCCTGGTCGTCTCCACCCATCCACGCACAAGCATACCGTACCCACGTGTGCAGTCAGTCAGTCAGATTGCTTCCTCACGCGTAGACAGCTATGTGGGTTGCCTGTGTGTGTATGAGAGCACATGTTGATGTGAGTTTGTGTGTATTTGAATTTTGTGCATATGCATGTATGTGCCTATGCATGAGTAAATGAGTTTGCGGAAGTCAGTGTGTGTGTGTGTGTGTGTGTGTGTGTGTGTGTGTGTGTGTGAAAGAGAGAGAGGGAGAGAGAATGTACATAATCAATGTCATTCAGATTGTAGAGAGAGACTGCTTGTACATTTTTTGTTCCTGAAAATTTTAAAGGACTTTGCATCTAGAAAAGACTAAAAAGTGTTAATTTTTTTTTTTTTTTTTTTACATCTGATTTCAATGAACAAGTAGATGGAAGCTGTGAGGTGGTGTACATTCTAAACAACAAGTTCCAGTGGATATTTGCAGAGGACGTGTTGGTGAAAGCTAGGAAGTGATGCATATATTTTGAAAAGCTGATTTCAAAGGATCTACGAAGAATGAAGTGATGAAAGGAGGCCACAGTGGATCATTCTGCGAGTTGTGTACCTGGATTAGCCAAAGTTGGTGTTTACTACAAGTCTGCAGTGATGTGGAAGAATGTTCAGAAAGTGAAATTGTGAGTTGAGACTGAGAAAAACGCACAGGGACTGAATTTAAAAATGCATAAAAAGATCAAAAACTGCAAACTTTGGAATTATTTTTGAAACACATAATTTGTTAGAATGAGTTACCAGAACACACACACACACACACACACACACACACACACACACACACACAAACAAACCTGTCTCTTGCTCTGTTGTTTTAAAACCTATGCCAAGCTCCACTCCATCCAGCCGGTTGATTTTTCTTTCATCAGGAAAAGAACGGGCTGTTTTGTTTGTATTGCTTAAACAAGAGAGAACATGCTTATAGTTTTTTTTTTCAAAGCCTTTAATGGAAATGATGAGTGTGAAGGGTGATTAAGTGTGATTGCTGTTTCTTGAAAGGAAAATTAATGTATGGCAGTTTCTGTTGGGTGTGCCTACCCGGAAGGGATACGTAAATTTGTCTGAAAGCATGGAAGAAAGAAATTTAAGTGTCCATAAGGGGATCAGTATGTATCAGTTCATGTTGGTTTGATTGGTTTCCATTTCATGTCTTTGAATAGTGTTGTTTGCAACATAATCTAAACCAAGAGTGATTATCATTGAAATGTGTGTATTATTTATGCCATTTAACATTGTATATTATTCAGAACCACATTCATAAGTTTAAGACGTTAAGTTGAGTTGAAGAATTTGGTTTTGAGAGTTGCACTCGTATCACCATTTTAATGCAAAGGTATGGATAACCCCAGCCGAGGTGATTTCATTGGTTGGTTTGTAGCATAGTTTGCATTGGAAAAAATTTGTGATTTTATTGTCTGACGAGAACTCTTGCAAGATACCGCTGCCTGAATCCTGATTGTGATGTGTTTCATCTTGGGTCGTTGTTCGACTTCGACTGTATTTGTGTGAACGCGATTCAGGATTTGTGAGAATATAGGCTATTTGGAAGCTGAAGCTTGTCTGAAATCTGCTGGTTTATTTCTCCTTTTTTTTTTTTTCCCTGATGTCTCAAGAATCAATTACTTAGCAGATATTTAAAAACAAAAATTGATAGCTGGCTGAATGTACATTATTGCATGAGTATTTTCTGTATTTATTGGATTTCCATAGATTTAATGCAATGAAATTAGCCTTATATATATATACATATATATCTTCTTAACATGATTATTTTATCTCTATAACAAATGTGAAACTGATCCCGTTTTGTTTAATGTGGTGACTAAGCGCCAGATATGAAAGAAATTCAAGATCAAATGTACATTTGACATTACCAGGTAACTTGCAGTCACAAATAGTGTAGCTGAAAACACACAACACACAGAGAAAAAGCAAACTTTCAGATGAAAGTAGTTATATGAAGTACCAACTTGTCCAAAACTAATGTCTTATCCTCACATGGCTTGGAACATTGCCAGTTTCAGGATCCTCATACAAGTTAAACAAGGAGAACAAAGGAGTTAACCATCCCTCCTAAATTAGAAAGATTCGATTGTGAGGAGACGGTTCACTTTCTGCTCCCCCCCCCCCCCCCCCCCCCGCCAAGAAAGTGCGTGTGTGTGTGCAGGGGGGTAAACCTAGTATTGGGACAGGTATTTCGTAAAGTTGCCTTTTGTACAAAAATTCTTTTTTCTCATACCTACCCATCCAAACAAGTGCCAGAATAATGGAAAAGAGGCGGGAAATCCATGCACCTCAAACAGGTGAGGCAATGAACCATATGAAAATGTCTTATCACTGTTCTCAAAGCCCTGAACACCGTCTCCAAATACCATGGAAGGGTTCTAACGCAAGGCCTTCCTTCCACACCAGTGGTGAATGGGTTAATCCCCACCCTCCTTCACAACACACTGCAGATCAGCTCTGTCCTGCTGTACCCTTATTAGTTACTCATAATCATGCAGGGAAGGTACAGATGAACACTAGTTAGTGAAGATGCATCAAAGAACAAATTTACACAAGATAATGAAAAGAACGAGACCCCAAAAGTAAGAAACAAGATGAGTGCATTGCTGAAAGCAACCACAATACCCCCATAGCAATTTAGACATTAAGATGAGGTGTGTCACTGTTACTGAGTGTCAGAGCAACACATTGCCCCTTAAAATGGCAAAAAGTCGGTGAAGAGATAATGTTGCTACCTGAGCAATCACAGTACTCTGGACAAATGAGATAATCAAAGAGGTTTTGTTGCTGTCTGAGCTTCTGCAATGTCACCAGAGCAGTCAAGGGATGTGAGTTTTTTTTTCCATCTTCTTGAGATAAAGTCTCAAAAAAGGCATTAGAGACTTACAGTCTGCTGCATGGCAGTGTGGGTGATAACGCTCCTCCAGAGGGCGCTGAACAGAGGCACAGCGGACACATCTCGTGCGACTGTGTATCTGATTTTAGGGGAAGCAGTTTCTAGCCATGGACGGTACAACTGGCTGATCTAAAAGCTTACTGTCTGGGGTTTTAACATGCGTTTCTCAGGTGACTCCACAAGAGGATGCTTCAAAAGCCCTACTCTGCCCTCAGAAGGTAAATTTTCAGAGCTCCAACAGGACACTTATTGTGACCCACCTTCCATCACATGAACATTGAGATGATGAAGAGGCCGGCAGAGGCAATGTTATCATCTGTGACAGTTGACCAGGACTTCAGATCTTGGCTAGGAAAGACAGGCATGTGGAGAGGTGAGTGAGCCGTCATCGTGCCGCTCAGGAACTGTGGGTCTGTGGAGAAGGCTTGAACCTCACTTATGTGCAGGCAAAGCCACAGACAGAAAAAAAATTGTCTTTAAGGTTAGGCTCTCTACAGAGTGGTTGACTAGAGCTTGAAGACCCCCAGTGGCCAGATACTTTAAAATTGGAAGCAGACTCCTTTTGGGGATTTCTACAGATCCTGATTTGAAGTATGACCTCAGCTTAGGATGTGACCATGGTTGATGTATCAATGTTACTCCATATTAGCCTAAAGGTATTAGCAATGGTAGATTTGATCCTTTGATAGAAACATAAGCTTCCTGCTGTTTTCATGGAGATCTTCGTGCAAAACCCCACATCTTCAATCTTGACACCCACTGGAGAAAGTCCAGTGTGTTTGCACCACATAGAGAAAAACTATTCCACTTGTCATACACCTCCAGAATAGATAGCAATTGAACAGCCATGACCTTTTCCACACAAAAGGAACAGAAGTGTCTCTGTATAGAGAGGAATTGCCCTGACGTGTAGCTGTGTGGAGAGAGGGAGGGAGAGAGAGGGATGCAGGATCTGCTTACTGCTTCCTAGATCTGGGCAGGGACAGTCTTGCAGAAAGGGGAATAGATATCCTTACCAGAAGGTTGACCAGAACTGAAGAAGAAGGTTGATCCAACTTTTGGACCACTTCAGTGGACAGAAGCATTATTTGGCTCTTTTCTGTGGCAATTTTTGTTCAGAATTCCTTTCCGGGAGATTGCTAGAGCATCAAATGTGAAAGCTATGGGGTCTGGCACAGGAGAAATGAAGTTGATTGTTCCGCTTGGTGGCAGATAAGTGTGTTTGTCTTTACAGGGACTTCTGAGAACTTGGCAGATAGACCTGAGTACAGTTAAAAAAAAAAAAAAAAAAAAAAAGGGGAGCAAAAGTAGTTATGTTCCCTGCCAGAGGAACAGAAGTCTGCTCACAGTTGGACAAGACGTACGCATCAAAGAATGATCACTGGCAGATCTGGCTAGTATAGGAGGCAGGGTTAGCCCCCTTGTTATCCCAATTATTTTACAAAGATCCTAAAATTATGGTGACATTCCATGCCTAGTAGGGAAAAGGCATTTGTTTGGACAGGTTAAGTGTGAGATAGATAAAAATACATTGAATTTCCCCATCTTGTTTGTAAAAATGGGATCTTTCTGTTTATGATGATCATGTCTTCTTTACCAAGTAGAAAATGCACCATTAAATTTTTTTTGTGGTTTGTTTCATGTGTACAAACAGAAAAAAATTGCTCAGCAGATTATATACAATGTAAAGCTTACATAGGTTGCTTGTATATAATTTTACTGTACTTACACTTACTGCTGCAGAAACCACAATTCATCTGCAGGCATGCAAAAATCTGCAGGTATGCAAAATCCTATGTGAAAGAAACAATTTTGACTGGTAACACATAGACGAATCTATTTGACTATGTCCAGAAGTTTGTGAAATGACACTCTGATGATACCTGGTGAATCTGATATTTCAGGGAAAGATCACAAGCAAAGACACTTGCGTAGAGAAAGATCACAAGCAAAGACACTTACACATGTATGGTGAGAGAGAACGAGAGTCATTGCATGATGACTGAACTGTAACAGTACCAGCGTATAAAAGATTTCAAACTGTAACAGGGTTCCTATGGACATTAAGTCCCGAGGGAACTGAGATACTCTTGAAAGTCGGTAAAAGCTGATTGGGTTTGCTAACATTTTGTAAATTTGATGATGTCCCTTCCAAGAACGAGAAGAAAAACTTTGTTGCAAGTGAATGCAGTTTTCTGGCTTGGAATCAAAGACTAACTACTGGAATTTTTTAGACATGGGGGCATTTAGGACATTGGCCTCTAGCAGTAGAAGCATCGTGATTAGCAAATTCACTTTGATTGATTGATTGAAGCAGATAGCCCTAGTCTTCGGTTAAACACAAGTGTCTGTTGTAAGTGTTACTCATAAGTACACCTTAGTGCATATTGAGTTTGGAAATTTAGTCCATTTGTGTCTAGTGTCCAGAAGTTTGTAAATTTTATGACTTTGATTACAAACCATCTAATATGGCTATAATCTTCTCTGCATACTGGCCAATTGCTTAGGCTAGGAACCCAGTCGTTACTAGTTCTCATAAATGGGGCCAAAGTCACTGGCTGTGAATTCTGCAATGGTTTGGAAAAGGTGTTTAAGGTTGATATGGGTGAATTTGAGACCATCGTATGTATAAAACTTTGTAAACAGTGATTACTAACATTTACAGATTCTTGTGAACCGAAAATTTCAGAATCACTCATATTACCTTAAATTTCTTTTCATACCTGTTGTGCAATACAGAACCAGCAACTTTGGCCCCCATTGGAAAGATCAAGTCACAGGTGTATGGAAAAAAAAAAAAAGAGCGCTCAACACCCTGAAGCTTATTAAGAGTCTGTGTTTGACAGATTAAACCATTGCAGTTTTTTTTTTTTCATACTGAAGCTGGTGGTTTTCCTATGTGTATGCGATAGCATAATTAACAGCAAGAAAGTCATACACAGTGCTGACTTCTGATTTTGAGAGCAGCAAATGCACACAGATACACACGCATGTACACACACTAACTTAGGTACATAAACATGCATGTAACATTAACTACTTTAGTTGTAAAATGTGTGAACCACTGTCAGGTGAGCTCATAACTGCCAAATGCTAATGGAAACACATATAGTTCACCTGTAGTAAATAGTGCTCTTGTACCCCTAAAATGCCACAGGGAGCTGCTGGCTTACTGATATTTATGTCTTTCAAGGTGTTTGGAGAGAGTTGAGGAAGCTCAATTCATATAGACAGACTTTAGGGCAGAAATGTTGCAAACAATACATCCAGATATCGCAACAGAGTTCGTGAACTTCAGTTTGAAAGTTGATTACTTTACTTTTTACAACAAGATCGAATTTTGGGACTTTGTACAACTTGTTACAAACACATAATCCATTTTGGGTTCTGCCTACCTGTCTCTTGCTTGCTTGCACACACATTCACCACAAACGAAGAATATCCACCAGTAGCATCTGTGGTCATCGTTTGGGTGCTGCGTTTTTCAGACTCCTAACCAGAGAAAACAAAGTGAGGTTTTGTCCACAGACAGTGCAGTTATCTTGTGTGTGTATGTGTGTGTATGTTGGGATACAGCAGTTTCTCACAAACTGCACAACCAAGTTTGACAGGATCTGAAGTGTGGGAAACACAACTGTGGAAATTCCAATTTTTTCCCACTTTACAAATATATGCTCCCCTCCCATAGCCTCCCACTACCCTTCTGCTAATCTTTGCATTGCCCTCTTGCCCTCCCCCACCCCCACTTCCTGCCAAAAAAGGGAGGTATTTACTATTTTTCTGGGTGCTTTTATTAATTCATCAGGTTTGACTCAACTTTCAGGCTTGCTGTTGAAATCTGTAATTCGTTTTCTCTTGGGCTTGACATTAGTTGTTGCCAAATGAATAATCGTCAAAAAGAATTGAAAGAAAAAAGCTTTAACAAGAAAAGGTTGAAAGTATTTTACTCAAGCAGCAGATTGAACGGAGTTGATGTTCACCATCACCTATATTATCCATGATTTTTGTGTTTGTTAAAATCAACAGAGACATGAAAAGACCATGTGTTTGTCCATCATGTCCAGCTTACTGAAAGTTTCACCGTTGTTACAATCCAGCTGACGATACTGGAGCCTTTTAAGGGCTGTCACAACAAAGCAACAAACACAAATGTATACAGGAATGAATAACTTGATTACAGTTCACATCCTTATCTGTTTCATCACCAGTATTGCACTATATCACACAGTGTCTCGTCATGTACCAGCCCAAGAGACAGCATCGGATGACCAAAATCACTTTGTTCCGTTGTTGATTTTATAGAAGCACTTTGATCCATTGTTGATCTGAAAGTAGCATTTCAGTCCTTTGTTAAGCATAAAAGTTATTTTTTAAAGAACTTATTTTACCCAAAGGTAAGACAGAATGTGCCCCAGGAGAGGATGCATTTACAGGCAAAACAGCTGCTGCTTGAAAATGTTGCATTCCAAAACAGCTGTTGCCAAAAGGGTCAGTGTGGACAAAGCTAAGCCTTGCTGAGGGTGTTGGCCATTCCACTTGATTTTTACACCTCCAGGTGAAAAAATAAAATTTGAAAATGTTCATAATGGGTGAAATTTAACTAAGATATACACAAAAAGTGATATGGGCAAATTGAATTTGTGGAATGGATGGCTGTTGTCCACTCTGAACATTGTTACCACCTTTTTGGTAGTGAGATGTTGGATCATAACATAAAAGCTGGTTTGCTAGGCTGTAAGAAGTGTAATGAGAGAAAAGGACTTCCGTGGACTAAGACAGGCGAGTGGATGGCAAAGGAAGAAAAAATGAGGATTATGATAATTTAAGATGAACGAGAAATTAAAGAAAACATTAGACTTTGAAAGAGAGGCAGAGAATTTGACAGCCAACGCTTATAAAATTACCACTGCAAAATGATGTAGAGATACATTGACATGTTTGTAGTAAGACAAAATATTTCACCAGGTGATGCCAAAATGACCCTCGGAGACAATTGAGGAAGGTTTGCATGCATGTTTTTGCCTGTTGATGCCGTAGATGATGTGGACTGGTTAATTCACATGGTTTTATATGCGCATATGTTTTTGAACAGATGCTTTGAATTTCTTTTTTTTTTTGTGTGTGTGACGTAAAGGGTTGTGAGCGTTCTGAAAGAGAATCAAGTCAGTGATATTTCCAGCTGAGAAACAATGACTTGGAAAAACACTGGACCTGAGTGGATATTATGTATTGGTTTGGAATCAGTTAAGGAAATAGAACACATTACAGCGTGCATCCCTTGCTACTGTGCACAGCTCATACTGTTGATCTAGTGTCAGTGGCGAAGTGATGGAAAGACAACTGCTAGCATATGCCAAAGGTGTTCAAGAGAGTCCACATTTTTAAAACAAATTCAAATCAGTGTTCCTCTATACGAAAAATTTTCATTCATGCTTTCTTTTGATTATGGTAAGAAATGAAATGGCAAGAGTACTGGCTAACACAAGTGAAAGATTGGGCCTTCTTAACAGTAGAAGAGGAGAGTAAAAGACAAAACCGACTGAAGAGGCCATACAGAAAACTGGAAAAACTGGATTGTGCTAAGAAAAATATGTCTGAGGAAGGTCTGAAGAGGACTGAAAGTGCCTGCCAATTTTGCAATAATGTGGTGAACCCTCCATATAAATACCTCCCAGACAAGACCTCTCTCTGCAAGAAATTGTCATTTCTTTGCATTAGGATTGGGATTTTCTCGGATCCAATTTTAAGGATTTTTTTGAAACTGTTAATGAGATCCCATTTTAGTTTTGTGTAAAGTGATAAATCATTTTTATCTTTTATCATAAAGAAATAAAGACTGTAGTGTCATGATATCAAGAGACAAAATTTTCAGATGTTAAGAAGGGGTGGGGCCACACCCACACCCAAATCAGCTTTGTTTTGCAAAAGTAAGGTGGCTGAGATCATACATAACATGACATAATTCTCCCCATTGATAACCAAGGTACTTGAAGACAGGAAATTAGGGGAAAGCATGTGAGCAAAGCACGTAGTAAGCGCCGACATTTCTCAAACAGTGTGTAAGTTCAGTGTTATCTGGCATGGTCAGAGTTCCTTAAATAAAAAAAAAAAAAAAAAAAAAAAAAAAATGGAGAAACACACACACACACAAAACCCACCACCAGACCAGCAATGTTGTAATAAATGCATTGCTGCAGAATCTAAATTTAGACCTGATGAAAATTCAGAATTGGGAATCTTATTTCAAACCTCCTCATTTTGTTTCATCAGCCAGTGCCATTCTGTTGAATATTCTGGATTGTTCAGTTGGTCTGTTGAATGTATAACAAATTTTTCTTGTCTTTTCTTTTTTTTTTTAAATACTTGCTCTTCTTTTACCGTCTCATTTTTTTCTTTTAAAGGAATAAAACTGGTGGGCTTAAGACAAATTTTCATGTTTTACGAGAGAACAAGCTGTGTTACTTATCCTGTATACTTTTCAATCCATACATGTATTTTTTGCCTTGAATTGTACATTGCTTTGTTTCGTATTTACATTTTTCACATAAAATTGAAAAATACAAAAATAGCTGTTGTTAAAAAACATTTATGTACATCTTTAAGTCCTTGGTAGGTTCCAATTGTCATATAGTAGCATTTGCATTTTTCAGCCACTTTTATATCAAAGAACATAGTCTGACATGTTTTGGCATGTTCTTTTCCTATAAAGACAAAAAAAAAGAAGAAAGAAAGAAAATCCTCCACCTGCTAAAAACTCCAGATTTAATGTCAAAGAATTCAACAGAAACATCATTCAGTGTCCACAAATAAACTGAAGTTGATTGAATTGTGTATCATCATACTATATACTATACATTGAATGATTTCATCAGCTGCTTTCAGTTTAGACCCAATTCAATTCCACAAAAATTCTGTAGACATCTTCCCTTCAAAGCAGTTTATATGAAATACATGTTTATTTAGTAGTTAATTAAAGTGAAGTTTGCAAATGTGTTTATGTTCAGCTGAAACGTTACAAAATCCTACTGGAACACATGACCCAGCACTTGACACAAGTGCACTGAATCGAATTTCAAAGTTGTAACACATGTTGAATTACATTTTTACACCTACCCTGCTGATTGTTGTGATAATCTTTGTTTTCCCCTGAAAAAAAAAAAATTGCATGCAGGCACATACCACCCAAAAAGAAAGCACCTGCATCGATCAAGTACTGTCTGGTGACTATCATTTATAGCAATATTGGTATATTTGTGTGAAAAATTCATTATTATGTTTGCAGATATGCAGTGTACCATCACCTAATAACCAAACTGAGCCTGAGTAATAACTGTACATGGTTGTAAAAAGCTTGTGTATTTTTTAGTTTTTGTGATACATTTGTTTCCTTGGAGCTATCCTCCCATCTCCCACACATGCCCTTCTCCTCCACCCTGCCAATTCAATTGCTAAGTGTCTGTGGATGGTTGTGTGAAAAGTGATTGATCACAGTTGTTTTGATACGTCTCCATAACATTGAGTGCGAAAGCGGGAACACAAAGTTGGAGTGAAAATGAGATCACATCATTCAGTGTTCCTGAAAGACAAAATGTGCGAGTATGAGCATGCATGTACATCCTTATGCATGTGTGTGTTAATTTTCCCTTTAGAGAAAGGGAGGAAATGATTCATTTGTTGTTATTGTTTGCCACATCATAAGAATAAAGAAAGTAGACATTCACTTTTGTGTCTTTTTTATTCTGATGTTCACATTGATCCATGTTCCGTCCATTACAGTTATTACAGGGTAGACTGAAGTCTCCATCTGACATTGCTAGCTTCCATTATAGCCACAACTTTTTTTTTTTTTATTATTGTTCTTTGTATTGTGCCACCAATTAAGTGGAAGACACTTTTCTTTGTTTCATTAATTCATTTATCCATCAGCTTTAAACTGTGCACAGCATGGTCTCCAAACTCAGCAGATGAGGGTAGCATATATGGACTAATTTGCACGCAGTGACACCACCACCTTGATGAAACAAAATATCTCAACACAAACACATGGATATCAAAGAGCATCCCTGTCTTGGTTCATGGTGAAAATGCAAAGTGAGCCAGAATATCCCCAGCCTTGAAGACTGAGCATGGCATGAAAATCATTATTGCCTATCATAGCCACAGGCCAGCAATGCAGAAGAAAATGAAAGCGTTTTTTTTTCCTCTTTGTAGGTGGTGCAACTTGTTGGCTATGGATTTGCAAATGACTTGCACATCCCAGTCATGTTCATGATGAAAGCTCACAAGGGGACATAGGAACTATACAGAGTCTTCTGATATGGATACATGGCTATCTTGGGCATATATGACTTTTTGCACATCTCCACAGGGCCAACGTGATACAGTTGCATACATGATCAGGTTTACTGAATGAAGAAACAGAGGATAGCACCCCTTGCAGTCAATTAATGAAGTCCAAGTTAATTAAAGAAAAAATAAAAGATAAAGCTGATTCAACACAAGAAACCTTTCAATCTTATCTGATAAGACCAGGGATTTCTGGTGAGAGGGAAAATCCACATCATTACTAACTGCTCAATTTCTTTTCTACCAAGGTTTTTTTTTTTTTTTTAACCCAAGAGTTCCATGTACCAAACAAGATAACATGTGAAACTGGCTTTTAAACCTTTTTTTCTATTTACTTGCACAAAAAATTGTCTAGAACTCACAGATCTAATTCCATGTGCATGTCTGAGTGTAGACGTTCTCATGACTGGCCATTGTTGTCACTTGCATGGACTCTGAAGGTTCTGCAAATAATCTAGGCATTCACACCTTACCACATCTTGACAAGAAAAGTCTTAGTCTTTATGCATTTTGATCAAGTCCATAATGTCCACACTGATGACATCAATGAAGCAGTGATTGGCCACAATCATGCATTGTTTCTACCAGTTACACTCCATGAATGTGAAAAATAAAGAACTTTTGTGGAGGTTTGAAATACTTACAAATGGCGCCCACGAGACTAAAGCTACTGGCTCAAAATGCGTTCCATCCTTCCCAATAATTCGTATGAAATGAAATATAGTCCCTCTCAAAGGGCAGATGGTGGAACCATATAAGAAGGAAAACTGTGGACATACAATTCAGTAGTTTAGAAATAAAAAGATAATTGAAGCCACCATGATCAGATAAGACTGACTGTGAACATGAGGCACTTTACCTCTTATTTGACCAAAAGTTTGACGACAACCAAACCACACATCTGCTGTCATGTGATTCCATATTTATAGTAATTTGGTGTTCATTCAAAATTTTTGGGGAGGGAGAGATGGTAGAGAGGGGAGAACTCTTGTTTACTCTTAACCCACGCTTGTACACTTTCGGAGCTGCTCTGACTGTACACAAAAGCCTTTGAAGACAAGAAATCGATATGGTTTTTATTTCTTATGTCAGAGAATACAAGAGGTAACTGGCCAAATGTTTAATGGATTTACCACAACAGAAAGGAAAAAAAACAGAAAAAAAAAAAGATGAATCTCTGAATGCCTTATGGCCATACCAACCATGCATCCAAAAAGAACATGGACAACCCTGACTTACATTAACATAACTCACAACATTGGCACAAAAGCAAAAAATAACAACAAACAGCATTCTTCATATTCTCGCAACAGCACCATGAAGGATTCATACACCATCAGAAACATAGCCTGACAGAATAGACACAGAGGAACGTCTCTTTAACAACCTCCAGCAATCCTACAAAGATGGGGTCTCCAATGGAAGGATCATAGCTGGGGGGTGACCTACTCAAAATGGACACAAATCTATTCCAGAAAAACACACACACACACACACACAGAGAAGACTTTGATTTGAGGGAGGGTGTCGTACGTGACATGGATGGTCTGTCGGAAGGGTTCACTGCTGATCTTACCAACATGGCTTGAAGTTATGTCTGCTGCAAAGGCTGGCTCATGATGGACAATACCAGTGGCGTATTTCCAGTAATGCCCTATGATCAAAACCAAGAACTGTAGATCTGACTGCCAAGCCCTGGCCAGAGAAAGACACTATCTCCAGGTTGGAGGTAATACTTTCTGTTTTGGGGGGGGGGGGGGGGGGGGGGGAGGGTGATAAATGGAGGGGTGGAGGACTCTACCATCTGCTCTGCCCTCTGAGTGACATTAACCCCATTCCGACATACAGCCACAGCCCCTCACAGCCTCAACACCTGGATCTGGTCCTGTGTTCAGCCGACAGCAGACTTGGAGCTCTAAAGCTTTGCCCGAGTGGATAGTGAACACACGACCTCAATGTCGCTACCCCCCCTTGCAATAAGTTGTCAAGTTCAGCGTCCATTATCCACTCGGCATCAGTCTTGCCCTGCAGTCTGCAGGGACCAAGCTATATCAGATAGCTGATGGGTAGCCCACCGAAGGAGACACTGCACTGCCACCGACTCATTTCAGTGGTGGCTATTCTGATAGGATACCAGAGGATACCCCCTACTAATCCCCTTACTGATGAACATGATTGCTTTCTGGTAGAGTCGCTCCATGTGTGCATCCTACGAGAGGACTGGAGCGGTGCACCAAATCATACGATGACTGCCCCCATGAACCTGCTGACAATGAAACCTGATACACTCACCATGGACATGGACATAGAAAATTCAAACACAGGTCATCATGACAGAAGAGCATTTGAGAATTTGAATTTAAAGTACTTGATGATCAATGAAGCTGAAGAAAATGCTTTGGGGTTCCATTCTGGGCGGATGCAGGACTGTGCTCAAGCTTTCTTCCATAAAAACAAGAAAACCTGGTCTCAAGAGATGGATATAGATGCATGCTGGTTAGGAGGATGAATATGGACTATGTGGTCCCCTTCTTCCAATTCAAGCAGTCAGTGCTCTAAACTCCCAGAAAGAAGTGAGCAGGGGCTGAAAAATCACACCAATAAACCCTAATAGGACTTGAACCTACAACCTCCCAGTTTTTAAGTGCGCAGCTTTAACCATCACAACTGGATGGTGGATGTGGAGGGGGATGTGTGTGACGTGGATGTTTACCTCCATATTGGTTGGTAGACTCCTCTTCAGTGCCCTGCTCTGACTCTCAGTGGCATTGGTTGGTAGACTACTGTTCAGTGCCCTCTGACTCTCAGTGGCATTGGTTGGTAGACTCCTGTTCAGTGCCCTCTGACTCTCAGTGGCATTGGTTGTTCAGTGCAGACTCTCTGTTCAGTGCCCTCTGACTCTCAGTGGCATTGGTTGGTAGACTCCTGTTCAGTGCCCTCTGACTCTCAGTGGCATTGGTTGGTAGACTACTGTTCAGTGCCCTCTGACTCTCAGCGGCATTGGTTGGTAGACTACTGTTCAGTGCCCTCTGACTCTCAGCGGCACTGCTCACAGACCACTTATTCTATTCTGACTCCCACCTTCATGCTGTGTACACCCCTACCAGTGCCACAGCACTGCTGCTTCATGCTGTGCCTAAGGTACTGTCCAAGGTCACCTACCAGAGGAGGCTCTGCTGGTCTTCAGCACTGCTGCCGCCTCACTCTGCCAGCCGGCCTTCAGCACTGTCGGTTCTGATCCAACACAGACAACACACTGCCGGCCACACCGTCGCCTCTGATCCACTCTGCCAGCCTTCAGCACAGTCCGTCGGTTCTGATCCAACACAGACCGTATCACTCTGCCGGCCTTCAGCACTGTCGGTTCAGCACCAACGGACCGTATCACTCTGCTGATCCAATCAACACAGACCGTATCACTCTGCCGGCCTTCAGCACTGTCGGTTCTGATCCAACACACCGACCGTATTCGGTTCTGATCCAGTCTTCAGCACTGTCGCACTCTGATCCAACACAGACCGTATTACTCTGCCAGTCTTCAGCACTGTCGGTTCTGATCCAACACAGACCGTATCTGCTCTGCCACTGTCGGTCTTCAGCACTGTCAGTTCTGATCCAACACAGACCGTATCACTCTGACCGTATCACTCTGCCGGTCTTCAGCACTGTCAGTTCTGATCCAACACAGACCGTATTACTCTGCTGGTCTTCAGCACTGTCGGTTCTGATCTGATCCAACACAGAGCACTGTCGGTTCTGACCACCAGACCGTATTACTCTGCTGGTCTTCAGCACTGTCGGTTCTGATCCAACACAGACCGTATTACTCTGCTGGTCTTCAGCACTGTCGGTTCTGATCCAACACAGACCGTATTACTCTGCTGGTCTTCAGCACTGTCGGTTCTGATCCAACACAGACCGTATTACTCTGCCAGTCTTCAGCACGGTCGGTTCTGATCCGACACAGACCGCCATTACTCTGCCAGTCTTCAGCAAATGTCGGTTCTGATCCAACACAGGCCGCACACTGCAAACTAACCTCCACAGTGATCACACCATGTGTCATCAACCAGACTGAGTCATGTTAGCTCACCAGAGGGGATTTTGAAGATGATGTCATCATGATAGCAGGGAATGAAGGAGACAGCTGTGTCTCATTATATGAGAGGGCTGTACTCTATTATGCTTGCTATGGCAACATATTCCAATTTGTTCTTGCTTCTGTTCTTCCCTGGTGAAGCGCTCATGTACATTTTAATACTGACACATGTATTCTACTACACACACATCTTGCTAACTGGAAACAAAAGGAAACCTCCAGGCAAGAGACAAGCAAGCACATGCAATTCATCCCCAAAAGGGGGGAGCAAGAAATTCACAATAAACTTGGTTCTTCTATTCATGATTTTTTTTTTTGGCACCTTGCATTCTGTCTTGTTCAACACAAAAGAGAGAAAAACATGAACTGAGTTATTTCCTGATCATGCTAATAACAATGCCCAACCATGAAGGCTCTTCTGCACACAAGTGCACCATGATTTAACAGCCCACCACACCGTGACACCATTCTGATCACTGATTAACACACATGTCGTTAACTTTAACATGCGACAACATGGAAAATCACACAGTTTCTCCATCATAATTCATCAACCATCAACTCACACTGTGCTCACATGCACTCACAGACAATACCTTCTGCTTTGCCAACCCAGCCAAGACAGACAGCAAGGCTTGCACCATTACACCACTTGCACCATTACAACACTTGCACCATTACACTTGCAATGTTACAACACTTGCACCATTACAACACTTGCACTGTTACAATACTTGCACCATTACAAGACTTGCACTGTTGCAACACTTGCACCATTACAACACTTGCATACAACACTCGCATCGTTGCTATACTTTCACGTTACAACACTTCCACCATTACAACACTTGCACCATTGCAACACTTGCACCGTTGCAACACTTCACCGTTGCAAAACACTTGCATCATTACAACACTTCACCGTTGCAAAAAACACTTGCATCATTACAACGCTTGCACCGTTGCAACACTTTCACCATTACAACACTTTCACCATTACAACACTTGCACCGTTGCGACACCTGCACCGTTACAACACTGTGCACAATCGGACACATCTAGTGCCACACGACTTGGGATGCCTCAGAGATCACTTTGCCCTTCAAGAACTTTGACGTCATTGCCGCTGCCGTCACCAGTGGCAACGCCATTAGAGGGCAAGGCCATGGAAACGGCGTTCTGTGCGACAGCCAAATGACCAGCACCTGGAGTGCCATCCCCTTTCAGGACCGAGATACAGCTCCAGTTGCCTAGGTAACTTGCTGTATAGAAAAAAAAAAAAAAAAAAGCGAAGTTTGATCAGTGCCGTCTCCAAATGCACACAACAGAGTGTTTGTCCTAGCATGCTAGCTTCCTTTTATCTTTTTTTTTTTTTTTTCCAACACATGAAGCTTGACAACAACAAAATTTGAATAGAAGAGAAAGGAGTTTAAAGAGAGAAAAAAAAAAAAATCTCAATCTACATGTGCATACAGAAAAGCAGGATGGCAATCCAATCACCCTGCAAACAGATACAGTCTTGTGAAGAAGGATATTGTTTTCTGTTGCATACATGCATGTGTGTGTGTGTGTGTGTGTGTGTGTGTGTGTGTGTGTGTGTGTTTTACATGTGCATGCATGAATGCAAGTATGTGTGTGTGTGTTTTACAGCGTCTGCGTGTGTGTGTGTGTGTGTGTGTGTGTGTGTGTGTGTGTGTGTGTGTGTGTGTGAGAGTGTGAGAGAGAGAGAGAGAGAGAGAGAGAGAGAGAGAGAGAGAGAGAGAGTGAGTGTGCATGTATGCATGGCATGATGGCCGGAAAAGTCTAGCATCCATTTTCAACGGGGGTTGCCTTTTGGGGGTCATGATCAATAATGTTTGTTTTTTTTTTTTATGCTGCTTAACGCCAAACTGGTGGGATGCTCATGTACAAAGTCTGTTAACAGATGACCAAGTAAAGCAGCTGCTGTGTGAAAGTATAATGCACACAGCTCATACAGTGCAGATCCAAGGCAAACCATAACTAGCTGTGTCACCATGCATCATGCTGTGTCGCCATGCATCATGCTGTGTCCTCCATCATGCTGTGTCTCCATGCATCATGCTGTGTCTCCATACCGTGCTGTGTGTGTCTGTGCTGTGTCACATGCACCATGCTGTGTCTCCATACACTGTGCTGTGTCACCATGCACCATGCTGTCACCATGCACCATGCTGTGTCACCATGCACCATGCTGTGTCACCACACACTGTGCTGTGTCACCATGCAGTGTCACCATACACTGTGCTGTGTCACCATGCACCATGCTGTGTCACCGTACACTGTACTGTGTCACCATGCACCATGCTGTGTCACCATGCACCATGCTGTGTCACCATACACTGTGCTGTGCCACCATGCACCATGCTGTGTCACCATACACTGTGCTGTGTCACCATGCTGTGTCACCATATTTGCATGAAGAAAGTGGGAATCATGAAGTTTTCTTTTATGAATGGACTCCCCACACCCCCTCCTCCATCCCCACACTTTGTTGTGAACTGACTCCCCACACCCCTCCTCCTTCCCCAAATTCTGTTGTGAATGGACTCCTCACACCCCTCCTCCTGGACTCCCCACACCCGTCCTCCATCCCCAAATTTTGTTGTGAATGGACTCCGCACACCCCCTCCTCCATCCCCAAATTTTGTTGTGAATGGACTCCCCACACCCCCTCCTCCTTCCCCAAATTTTGTTGCGAATGGACTCCCCACACCCCCTCCTCCATCCCCAAAGTTTGTTGCGAATGGACTCCGCACACCCCCTCCTCCATCCCCAAAGTTGTGTGCGAATGGACCCCCCACACCCCCTCCTCCTTTCCCAAATTCTGTGTGTGAATGGACTTCCAACACCCCTCCTTCTTCCCCAAATTTTGTGTATACATCAGTGTGAAAATGTTGCAACCATTGTGACTTAAGGGCCATCACAAAGACCTGAATGGCTTTTGGAGGCATTTTTTTCTCTCCAGTAACTGTAGTCTTCTGACCAGTCTGTTTAATTTTCACTGAACAGCTTAGTTACATACACAGTTGCTTACAACCAATGTTTCATCTTTAAATTTTCGTTAGGTTAAAAAAAAAAAAAAAAAAAGAAAAAAACTTTACATTTGGTAACAGAAATATGGAAAAACCTGCCTTGCCGCCTGCATGCAAAAAAAATTCTGGAACAGCTTTTTGAATAAAGCATTTAACAGTTATGTAATGCAAACAAATAGTCATCTAACCATTCCATAACCATGCTAAGTAGTGTTTCACACACACAAAAATTATACTTCTTCTCCCCTGCAAAAAGTGTTTCTTTCTTTGTTTTGGAATTTTTTTGATTGCATTATATAAGTAAAAGGGCTAATCTGTTTTCTCACAATGAGTTCTTGTGACCAAAAAATGTCCTCCACTGATCATGTATTCCCTTCCAGAACTGAAACAAAATTTTGAAACCACAGCTGTCAAGCATTGGTTCTTGGAAACAAACACAATTTTGAAGTGCATTTGAACTTGAAAGGGACAGGCTGTATATACCGACTCAACACCAAGTACAGAGAGGCCAGTGTCCACATACACTGTTCAGTGTTCTTAGCTGGTAGATCTGGGATTCAGACTGGCAACAATGCACAAATGTCACTGTAACATAATGTAATGCTGCTTATAGCCCAGCCGACCACTGATCCAGACAATCCTTCCCCACAGCCTTGGCTGTCTACCGTCCACTAAACTGACAGGTTTACAAATTCTGTTGATCCTCTGTTCATGAAAATCATTTCGTTTTTTCATCCTGTAAACAGTGAATTGGCAAACAGTCTTTTGAACAGACTGGCTATGTTTCATTCATGTCAGAACCTGATTCACATCTATGTTGAACAGAAGACCGACCCAAAAGGTAAAAACTGTCGTTCACTTTCACCAATTAACAGACTTTAAGGAGGCTGCTGACAGTGTGGCAGGGGGCACTATGGGCCGCAGTGAAGACACGTAACATCAGGCAGAAGCAAATGCACACCACCCAGCAACACTCCAAAGCGACGAGTGAAGTTCTCAGTCAAGGTGCCACCGCAGAGTGGTTCCTTACTTCAGTTGGAGTTTGTCAAGGCTGCCTTCCATCCCCTGTGTTTTTCAACATGTTCATGGAAAGCAACAGGACTGATGCACTTGAGGATCATGTCAGCCCAGTCAGACTGGAAGGAGGACCGTCACAAACCTTCAATTTATAGATGACAAAAACGTCTGGCAGGCAGTGAACAAGAACTTGCACTGTTTGTTCAAAGACTAGATGAAACATCAACAAGATAGAGCATGAAAATCAATGCTGAGAGGACTGAGAGCCAGCCACACCACCACTCGTAATACCCACACAAACCTAACCATGGACACAGGCTGGAATCTGTTCAACACTTCACATGCCTAGGATCCACCTTTACCAAAGAGGGATCCAACATAAACATTAGCAATGTCAGACTAAAACCTGCATGGAAGGACATGAATATCTCAAATCTCTATGAAACTCAACATCAGGCTCTAGCATGCAAAGGTCAATCCATCTTCCTGAGGCATGCAAGATATGGACTATTTCAGCAGATCTGGTGGCCATGGAAATGTGCTGTAACCACAACATGCTCAACATCAGGTAAACCCATCACATCACCGATGAACACCCCCATCACACCATCAGGCAGGACTTTAGAACAAATGAAGTTCCACTGACACCAGTGATGAAAAGACAACTGCGTTGGTTTGGCCATTTGACAAGACCCTCTGAACTTGCTAAAAGAAAACTGCACTGGTTTGGCCATTTGACAAGACCCTCTGGACTTGCGCTACAATAAAACTGAGTTAGTTTCGCCATTTGACAAGACCCTTTGGACTTGCTAAAAGAAAACTGCGTTGGTTTGGCCATTTGACAAGACCCTTTGGACTTCTAAAACAGTCCTCCAGGGAGAGAAACTGCATTGGTATGGCCATTTGACAAGACCCTTGGGACTTGCTAAAAGAAAAACTGTGTTGGTATGGCCATTTGACAAGACCCTTTTGACTTGCTAAAAGAAAACTGTGTTGGTATGGCCATTTGACAAGACCCTTTCGACTTGCTAAAAGAAAACTGTGTTGGTTTGGCCATTTGACAAGACCCTCTGAACTTGCTAAAACAGTCCTCCAGGGAGAGAACTGCATTGGTATGGCCATTTGACAAGACCCTCTGAACTTGCTAAAACAGTCCTCCAGGGAGAGAACTGCATTGGTATGGCCATTTGACAAGACCCTCTGGACTTGCAAAAACAGTCCTCCAGGGGACTGTAAAGGGATGGAGACAGAGGACTCGAACCTTTGCATACAATCTACAGAAAAGGAGGAACCTGGCAAGCTGACGTCAGTGTGGTGCTCTGATGACTCCCACTGGAGATAAGAGAGAACAGGAACAATTCGCTGAATATGTTACTACAAAGTTTGAACTTGTCATGACCTAACTTGAATAAAACAACTATTATTGTTGGTGAGAGAATGAAAATGATGTTGCTGACCCATCAAATGAATGGAACCAACAAATGACAACACGTACACAATGCATTCTGATCCTGAAGTGCTACGGCAAGACACGCAGAATTGATCAACGCTATGAAGAGACAGCAGAGTTTTAGCCGTGCTTGGTAACTATGCATGTGTTGTTTTGGGAAAGAAGGTGGTGCAAACCTGTACAAACTGCCAATCCAGCGGAGGGGTGGAGGGTGGGGGTGGTGGTGGTGGTGGTGGTGGTAGTGGTGGTGGAACAAAACAAACAAAACAAACAAAAAAAACAACCTAACAACACAAAACCAGTTAATGTGCAAAAATACTTGGGGTTTAATTGTATGTGACAGAGAAAAGGAAAACCAGGTATAACAGAATTTTCACACAAATTTAAATTTTACACCCAGAGTGTGCTACTGAAATCACTGGGGAAAAAATGCAGAAAACTGTATTCAAATGTCATTTATTGGTTGTGACTTTATAACAATTTTAAGTTTTGTACAAGACAGCAGTTGTTTTTGCAGGAAACTCATACTGATGAACGCCCACAGAGAAGTCGCTGAGCAGTCATGAGTTCAGAGAAAACGACACGAGGCTGCCACAAACAGGCAAACAACAGCTTCTTTAGGAATTCCCTGGACTGATCATAGCCATAGGATGTATACATCCACCTTTTCTCTCTCTGTACAATTTTATGAGTGTTATTCTGGACTGAAGTCGTTTGGAAAATTTCAGGTTTTTTTTTTCCATGTCAGTGGATGAAATAACATCGCCAGCATTCAAATTTTGCACATTACACTTTGCATGTGCATGGAATAGCCAGTAACATCCCTAAAAATGGCTCCATTAGAACTATGATATTTTTAGAGTGGTTCACCAAGTTTTGCCTCCACTCTGAAGACAGCTGTATGACTTATACCCATTTCCCTCATGTGATTCCTCCCCACACAAATTTAGTTTTACACCCCAGAGTGTGCTACTAAAATCACTGGGGAAAAAATGCAGAAAACTGTATTCAAATGTCATTTATTGGTTGTGACTTTATAACAATTTTAAGTTTTGTACAAGACAGCAGTTGGTTTGCAGGAAACTCATACTGATGAACGCCCCACAGAGAAGTCGCTGAGCAGTCATGAGTTTCAGAGAAAATGACACGAGGCTGCCACAAACAGGCAAACAACAGCTTCTTTAGGAATTCCCTGGACTGATCATAGCCATAGGATGTATGCATCCGCCTTTTCTCTCTCTGTACAATTTTATGAGTGTTATTCTGGACTGAAGTCGTTTGGAAAATTTCAGGTTTTTTTTTTTCCATGTCAGTGGATGAAATAACATCGCCAGCATTCAAATTTTGCACATTACACTTTGCATGTGCATGGAATAGCCAGTAACATCCCTAAAAATGGCTCCATTAGAACTATGATATTTTTAGAGTGGTTCACCAAGTTTTGCCTCCACTCTGAAGACAGCTGTATGACTTATACCCATTTCCCTCATGTGATTCCTCCCCACCCCCCTAATCATGTAAGTATCCCCATTTTCTGAAAGCCATTGAGTGGGCCCTTTCCTAGACTTATACCAATTTTCCTCAAGTGATTCCCCCCCCCCTCCCCCCCCCCCATACACACACACAAATCATGTAAGTATCCCTGTTTCTGAAAGCCCTAGAGTGGGCTCTTTCCTAGACTTATACCAATTTTCCTCAAGTGATTTCCCCCCCCCCCCCCCCCCCCCCCCCCCCCCCCCTACACACACACAAATCATGTAAGTATCCCCGTTTGTGAAAGCCCTAGAGTGGGCTCTTTCCTACTGACTCATACCCATTTTCCTCACGTGATTCCTCCCCACCCCCCCAACCATGTAAGTATCCCTGTTCCTGAAAGCCCCAGAGTGGGCTCTTCGCCACCCCCTCACCTTTCCAGATGCGCACACAGCCATCAGCGCCGGAGGACACCAGGATGGTGCCGGTGACGTTCCAGCTGACCCGCCACACCTGCGAGTCGTGGCTGTCATACATGCCCAGCAGACGGATCTCAAACTTGCTGGTGGAAGTGCTTCCCCGCTGATGGGTCCTTCCTGTGAATGATTTACATCTCTTGTAGAAAAAAAACAAGCCTCAGTACACCGTCTTTATATAAAAATGTATCTACAATTTCGTACAAAGATCACATATGCAGCAAAGAAAAATTAAAAGAATTTATGTACACAACATGCAATGCCATGAAAACACACTCCCTCCCTTCTGTTGTGTTGCGTTTCCATCTTATGGTTAGTGCAGGTCCATCTTGGTCAGCTGCATGACTGCTTACTTTCTGAAGTCCAAATCTGGGAGCCGGGGATGCAGGGGAGTTTGGCTTGTATGGAAGCAGTGCAGCTGAGAACCGTTTACACTGATACATGCAGGCTCAAAACAGAAAGTCCGTTTCATGGCACATAATTACTTGTATTCACAGACTATCATTTTGGTTCTATTGTCCAACATTTTATCATTCATTCCAAAAAATGACACAAAAACCGTCATTTTCTAACACTCTGAATTTTAAGATTTTTTCATTAAATGTACAACACTTGGGGAATGACCTTTCAAGAGGAAGTTTCTGGCTACCTCCTCCCTGATGTCAGAATGTCCGTTCTTCAGACACGGGTTCAGACAACCAAACATTACCTTAGAACTTTGGAAAGCCCATGTCCCTTTCCTTCACAAACAAACAAACTGACTGACTGACCTGCCTTGTTATTAAGGCAAACTGTCACATGGTCAAAGGGAAAAAAGTGAAGGCAGAAAAATGAAAGAAGACCACCATGTGTACTCAACCTAAGCGGTTTGAGAGAGACGATACTCAGTTCTTTGGATGCAATGGCCAGGAGGTGGTAGGAGCGTCCCACGTTGGGTGCAAAGTAAATGTCATGGACAGGATCAGTGATGGTTGCCAACGACTCCACTTTGTTCCATTTCCTGCAAAGGCAGTTGTCTGTGTGTAGATCACATGGCAAACGCCTATGACAAGAAAGGTTGTCTGTGTGAATATCACAAGGCAAACACATAGCATGACAAGAAAGGTTGTCTGTGTGAATATCACAAGGCAAACACCTATGAGCATGACAAAAACATACCATTACAAGTCTGTCTATGTGTATATCACATGGCAAACACCTATGACAAGAAAGGCTGTCTGTGTGTATATCACATGGCAATCACATACCATTACAAGAAAGGTTGTCTGTGTGTATATCACATAGCAAACACCTGTGACAAGAAAGGTTGTCTGTGTGTATATCAACATGGCAAAGACAGGTTGTCTGTGTGTATATCATGGCACACCTATGACAAGAAAGGTGATTTCAGTTTATTATTGAAGTTCGTCTAGTGGAAAATTTCGGTGATAAGGTTCTGAGCTGGAGCATATGGCAAACACAAGGACCATGATGTATGTGTTCCTTGGACACTTCTGGATAATTCTTAAAACTTGTAATCATTTCACTCTCTGTGACCTCATAGAATGTTGGAAGAAGAAGACAGTATCTTTCACAGTGGTCAGAAAGGAAATCTCTCTCCTGGTCAACCTTCCTGACATCATGACATCACACCTTCCTACCTGTTGACTTCGCTGTACTCATAAATCCCGACCTTGGGTCCACTGGAAGGGTTGGAGTCATCGCTGCCCATGGCTATCATTGGCGGATGGACTCTGCAACCAACACACAGCCACAGTATTTCCCATGTTTACTCTGTTAGGTATCTTGTACTGGGAGACAGACGACTCTGACAAGAACATCACCAAAACATGAGAGGAGGAGCCTCTGTGAGGTCTCTTCCAGCATGCTCAGCCACGCGCTTTCTCTTTCCATACTGATCTGTTATCTCTGATATAACCCGTTGACTCAGTCACAGATAAAAGACATGAATCATTTTCTTTGTTGCTGAAAGTCTGCATGCTTACCCATCTTTGTACACTGGCTGTGATATCATTTGCCATTTTCATATAGGATGCACAAAATAGACAGCAAAATGAAAATGAAAATTTTATTCATGCAACATACACAAACACACTGGGGGAGCACATATTCTAAAAAAGACAACTCTTCTAGACTGTCCTCACTTTATGGGTACAAGTTGCTCCTCTTATATCAACCAACCCTCTGATTCCATGCTGGATATCCAGAAATTTGCTTGTGGAAAACTTCTCACTAGATTATGGGAGGAAAAAAACCTAGCACTTGAGTGTTCTGGAAACTTTGTTCTCTAAAGTTTCTTTGCTGAACTCAAGATTTCTCTTCTAAACTGACTTCCACTTAAGCTTAATTAGAATCATATATCAATACAGAAATTGTTCTGGCATGACATTTTAATATGACAACATTTACTGTGAAAATGTCGACTCAAAAAGCAAAGGCGAACTGGCTGGCATATTAACTGTAAATGCACAAATCATCATATTTTTCTCTGATGTGTTTTTCTAGAATGCAATGCACCAAATGTACGCTTTATCTATCTATCTAAAATGGAGTACATATACAAAAATGTGTATCCTCCTCTCATGTGCACACATTACTTCTTGTAGTTTGTAAATACAACAATGACAGTCCTAACAAGAAACGTGCACTTTTTGCAAACAAAAATGCAATACTATAATGAGAATCAAGCAAAAATGTACATTTACAACTATCACACATTCAAACTATAACAGTCTCCTACATCACTGTCAAAAACAACTATCACCACCTTGGCTTTTTTGTGGAAAAGGTGGATGTGGGGTGGGAGAAAAGAGAGAAACAGGAAACTGTCGCATTTTTCCCACTCTTTCTGAACAAACAGTGTACTTCTAACTAATAAAAGCTATACACATAATCAGCATGTATACTTTGGTTTGCATGATGTTCCACAGGCAAAAATTCAGTCCCACCTATATACCTATGAACATATCTGAAAATGGGTACATGGACATAGGTGCACACTGCACATTACATGTATGCAAGGTTATGAAAATAATACTAACTTACATGTCATATTCATGTTAATGTTTCTGAAAAAAAGAACAAACTAATATTAGGAGTAAAATGAAAATAAAAGTAACTGTGTAAAACACAACACTTCAATTTCTAGCAAATCACTCTCACACACACACCCTTTCTGTTGCAATCTAAGAGTCAGCATTGTTGAGTAGATGGAACTATCAACAGCAAGTCATGCAGAGGCTTTCTGGTGTGCATGGCTGATAACAGTCACCCAGACTTGTTCTACCTCTCTGAACTGATCAGTCATGACTGAGATTTACCCTGCCTGACAAACGAACCCATTGGGGATCCTTACATGGAAACAGAAAGCAGTCTAACAATTTTTCAGTCAGCCCAACCCTTTTGATTGAACACATAGTGGCACAATAAACTGTACACAGTAACTAGAAACATGTCTGAGTGTGAAAGCTTGGTGAGTGCACACTGAAGCCACAAGCAGAGCATGTCAAGTGTAACTCGGTACATTGGATCGTGTTTGAGTGACGGTATCTGTTGCTGATCTGTGTCAGTTCATAGGTCATCAGATTTCCTGGCAAGTGCCTGGGTGCTGTGTTTTACATGACGAGCCTGTGGCTGAACCTGTCAACTGTGAGCTCTCTGCTGCTCACAAATTAATTTCTAGACTGGAACCATATACTGAATTCATCTGGCACAATTTTTTTCATGTACCAAGTGCTGGTAAAACAATAACTCTCAGCACTGTCAGTCCTGAAACAACACTGAGCAAACACTATTCCTTGAACAGGACAACACTCCCCAAGCTGTTGCTGTAAATGTGTCCAGACATTTTCTTTTCTTGTTATTACGGATTGTTATATTTTAACTCACTATTCTTTGAAAATAGAAAGAATTTTGTATGTTGCATCCAGGCTTTCCATTTCCTTTTGACTAAACATCTTTCCAACGTTTAAAGACAGTGCACTGTTATAAGACTACAGTGTATCTGCAGTTGTGCTTCAGAATGCCATTGGCTCTGAGCCAAAATGTGCAAACAGTGTATGATTCATCGCAGGATCCTGTCTCCTTCCATCCATCTCCCATCCACATATATACAAAAGCATGCCAGTATTCTTCACACTGTTTGCTTGATGCTGGTGATTAAAACAGAAAAAAAAAATCAAGCTAACTGTGAAGCTGAAAATCAACTGGCATTACCTGGAGGGGTTCCAGGTCATGCATTGTGACATCTGAGCTGCCTACCTGGATGGGGTTCTAGGTCATGCATTGTGACATCTGAGCTACCTACCTGGAGGGGTTCTAGGCCATGCATTGTGACATCTGAGCTACCTACCTGGAGGGGTTCCAGCTCATGCATTGTGACATCTGAACTACCTACCTGGAGGGGTTCTAGGTCATGCATTGTGACATCTGAGCTACCTACCTGGAGGGGTCCAGGTCATGCATTGTGACATCTGAGCTACCTACCTGGAGGGTTCCAGGTCATGCATTGTGACATCATCTGAGCTACCTACCTAGAGGGGTTCTAGGTCATGCATTGTGACATCTGAGCTACCTACCTGGAGGGGTTCTAGGTCATGCATTGTGACATCTGAGCTACCTACCTGGAGGGGTTCCAGCTCATGCATTGTGACATCTGAACTACCTACCTGGAGGGGTTCCAGGTCATGCATTGTGACATCTGAGCTACCTACCTGGAGGGGTTCCAGGTCATGCATTGTGACATCTGAGCTACCTACCTGGAGGGGTTCCAGGTCATGCATTGTGACATCTGAGCTACCTACCTGGAGGGGTTCCAGTCATGCATTGTGACATCTGAGCTACCTACCTGGAGGGGCTCCAGGTCATGCATGTGACTTAAGGTCATGCATTGTGACATTTGAGCTACCTACCTGGAGGGGTTCCAGGTCATGCATTGTGACATGAGCTACCTACCTGAGGGGTTCCAGATCATGCATTGTGACATCTGAGCTACCTACCTGGAGGGGTTCCAGGTCATGCATTGTGACATCTGAGCTACCTACCTGGAGGGGTTCTAGGTCATGCATTGTGACATCTGAGCTACCTACCTGGAGGGGTTCTAGGTCATGCATTGTGACATCTGAGCTACCTACCTGGGAGGGGTTCTAGGTCATGCATTGTGACATCTGAGCTACCTACCTGGAGGGGTTCTAGGTCATGCATTGTGACATCTGAGCTACCTACCTGGAGGGGTTCCAGGTCATGCATTGTGACATCTGAACTACCTACCTGGAGGGGTTCCAGGTCATGCATTGTGACATCTGAGCTACCTACCTGGAGGGGTTCCAGGTCATGCATTGTGACATCTGAGCTACCTACCTGGAGGGGTTCCAGGTCATGCATTGTGACATCTGAGCTACCTACCTGGAGGGGTTCCAGGTCATGCATTGTGACTTAAGGTCATGCATTGTGACATTTGAGCTACCTACCTGGAGGGGTTCCAGGTCATGCATTGTGACATGAGCTACCTACCTGGAGGGGTTCCAGGTCATGCATTGTGACATCTGAGCTACCTACCTGGAGGGGTTCCAGGTCATGCATTGTGACATCTGAGCTACCTACCTGGAGGGGTTCCAGGTCATGCAGCTGCAGCTGATGCGGCAGTTGAAACTCATGCTGCAGAGACCAGTTGCTGAGGTCATCACATCCACTGCCTCATAGATGCGTATGATACCATCAGCTGAAGAGGTGGCCTGCAGATAGAAAGGAATGACTTCATTACAGTCAGAAAAAAAAAAATACTACTGCACTGAAACAACCGAACACTGGGTAATCATATTCAGCAAAGAGCATCAGTAATTTCAAAACTGTTCGTTTTTTCCCTTTTTTTTTATCATTATTGCCCCCAGCCAAACACATATAGCCTCTTCAGGGCTGTCAAACTCCTCACGAAAAGAATGCAGAAAATCCTGAACAGGTTATTACAACAAACAAAACGATAATCCTATGCTGAAAAAACATCACAAGCAAATCATGACAAGCCAGCTTCCATCAACACCCTTACACTGTTACAGCAGATGTAACTTGGCTGTGCTGAAAGCGTCAGGTACTCCTCTACATTTTTTTCTTCCAGATGTTAAAAACAAAATTAATAAAATATTGAACTGCCAAAAGAAATATGTTAAAAAAAAAACTTACAGGCAGACTCTCCAAAATTCCTGAATAGACTAAAAAAAAAAATCTTGATCAGGGTTTCTAGAAAAAAACGAAGACAGAAGAATGATTCACAAAAACAGAAGGGTAAAAAAAAAAACAACAAAAAACAACAAAGTGCAGTCACAGAGACGGATGGAAAAGAGGCAGTTACTGGCCCTGATCCCAGACAGGCAGGGGGAGTTGTATGTAGTGAAAGTGCCCCTAGAACAGAAAGCCTTGTCAAAAAAAAAAAAATAAACAATAAAAGATACTGAAAATATTCATGTAGATACACTGACATCAATCAGTTCATGGCATAAGGGGCCACTGACTGATATTCTGAGGGCACATAACAGTGACCTGCTGATGGTATCAGCACACCGTTTGATTCCTTGTCAAAGAAGCCCTATAGGCAAACAGACACTGTGGGACCTGACAGCCATTATCATTCTGGAAAGCGCTCAAAGTCTAACTACCTATATCAAAGCAGAAAGCTGCTTGTTTTGTAATATACACTGAGATAAGACCAAGAATAAGTCTGAAGACTTTCTGGACCAAGACAGGAGTAGTAAGTAAAAAAAACAACAAAAAATGCAGAAAGAAAGAGGACAATGGTGAAGAAAAAGGGGCAAACAAAGTGACAGAAATCCAAGCGATTTGTGCCAGTACTAGGACACATCTTCTTCTTTGCTGTCTCATCTTCTCCCTTTGCAGCCCCACCACCAAATCACAGGGAGCAGCCAATGTTGAGTCATCAAGAGGCAACCCACCAGAGGAGACACTGCCCTGCTGCCGAGTCACTCTGGTGGTGCTCAGTGGTGCCTGTTCTGACCCAACATATGTAGGACATCACTTACTTAGAACCCTAATGACAACTATAACTGCCATGATGGAGACACTGTGAGACAGCGCTGCCCTCATCTGACAGACACCCGACACATCCCTCCCAGAGACATTCCCCATGAATATACTTGTTACTAGAGGCCATGGCATGACGTGAACTTGCCAAAGGCACAGACGCAGAGAGGAAATAAACACGGAGATCACCATGACAGCAGGGCATGAGGAGCCACAGAATTTGAGACTGGAACCATTTGCAGAGGAAGGGGTGCAATTTATACAGAAAGGTATCTGGCCTCCTCTTTGGACAGGGGATGGGGACATCGGAAAAAAGCTCACACAATCTACAGACTGATGTCAGAATGGTTTTCAAGAAGCCACAGAGACTAGTCTAGCCATTTTGTTTAATATTTTTCTGTCCTCTTTTTTGTTTTTCAAATACACCCATTCCCAACTGTTGAATGCATCTTCAAAATGGATTCTCCATGTTGACACAAATGTATCATAATAATGATTATTATTGCTATTAAAATCTTTATTGTCAAACAACAGTGGGTTGTATGGGTATCATGATAACTACATGGCAGAAAAGGATGTACGGTCTTCTGTGCTGAGTGACAGACAACACACTTCAAGTCCTGTTCTTTCCACTGTTCACACAGACTTCTTTTGTACTTCCTTTGGAACATCCATTCTCCACTATATTCTGCAGGATGATCTTGGTCAAGAAGTCATTGTGAAGTACATGCCCATACCAGGCAAGTGACTGCAATAACTGGGACAGCTAGCATCTGTGTTGATTCCCTACTTAACATAGTCAACATTGAAATTAGATATGAAAGGTTTATGCTGTTACATATAAACATAAGGAAAACCTTCCGCGTGTGTCAGTTTCCTGCCTGATGAGTCATTATTTACTAGAAATCAAATAAATTTATATCAAATTACCGAAATACTGGTTGGAAACAATCACAGGAAGACAATCTCTCTGATATATCATACATAAGAATCAATAAAATTATCTTACCAGCTGCAAGCCTAAGTGCTTTGGTGCAAATTTGACATCCGTCACAGACGTGCGGCTGTCCACCAGGCTGGTGCGTTTGAGCCAGTGGTTCTGGCCGGCTTCCTTCTCCCACACAGCCCGCCGTGCGGTCAAAGGAACAGGTGGCCAACACCTGGCCGAACTCTGGGTGAGCCCATGACACTCTCCACACTGATCCACTGTGCGTCTGAAAGAGTTAATCCCCGGCAGTTTATCTATGTGAATCTTCTCAAGGTTTTTAAAAATGTTTGTAACAGTGGCAATGCAACAAATACTCAGTATATGTACACACATGCACTTATGAACACACTCCTCTTTAATCATTCTAACTACAAAAAAATGTAAACTAAAGGAGGATTACCAGCAATACAAGTCAGAACGGGTAATTTTGAAGTTTCAAAATCAAATATACTACTACTACTATCCAGTCCGGTTCACTTTTCCAGAAACTAACTGGACTGAATTTCTTCTCAGGTTTGCCAAGTTTGGTCAGAACCAAATCTAAGGTTACAAGCTAATTAATGCTGTTGACACACACGTGTATTGTAATCCATTATGTTGATCACAATTTTGACTAGCTTGATTTTGGAGATAATACATAGATATACATATTAATCCTCATATCATCATCATATTTTACTCTTTACACAAAAGATAGCTTTTAAAATTCAGAGTATTAATGGTACTGGCAACCTATGTTGCCAAGTCTCATATAACGCATGGCAACAGGGCATCACTGTGATACTAAACATTTATCTACAAGTGATGCTATTTAGCAGCAGTTCTTGGATCTTTAAAAAATTACAAGCTTAAATCACTTAAGAATAATTGAATACATGGATTACAAGATGCTATAATCTTATCCTCTGTGTATTTCATATGACTCGTTTACATCCAAACCACAAGGATTCATATGACTCGTTTACATCCAAACCACAAGGAGTTACGAACTTCAGTGAATTAAATCGATCTAATACAAAACTAAATGACTGTTATTCATAATACATGAACTGATGAAGTCTAAGATAGCTGGTTGCGGCAACTTAGATACATCTTAAAAAATGATGTTGGTTAACATGTTATGAATTAATGATGGCCACTCCTGCTGTATAACTTCAATAACACTGACAGTTAACATGTATGTTAAAATCTTAAATTCTGCTAACTGAAATGCACAGTTTCTGTTGTTGGTTTTGTTTTTTTTTCTTTTTGTCTGTTCACACATCAGACTGCATGAAATTAAAAAAAAAAAAGGTATTCAAATTCTGGCCAAGTCTAACATGACAGTCATTTGACACTGGACTGTTTCATAAATTACATGATTCAGTTCATTTACCATTTGCATAATTGATATCTGCTGATTTATACATATCTATTCTAAGTAGTTTACATAAGTCATCAATCAAGCCATTGCTGTTAGTGTTACTGGTGTTAGTCCTCATGCCACACTGGTATGCTGTAGTGTAGTAGAAGTTGTGATGTTATGTCTACTGAAATATCAACTAAAAATATCCCTTGACAACAGACACAGAGAATCTTAATTCAACTTCATGTGAAAGGGGTCTGCAGCACTAACACATAAAACTATCAAACTGTTACTGATTCAGTTCCATTCTTACACAAGTTACAGGGTTATATGACAAACACCATTCTGTGTTCTATCTTTGCATACTGCGTGATCAATATTATTTTATTATTAAGTTGGACACCATTCTGAAAAAAAATTCAAACAAAAAGTCAAATTAATTCCTTCATCATGAATCAATGTGTTTTACAATATGAGCTGAATACATGCATACACAATGACTGTGTGTGTTGGTACTTTGGTAACTGATACCACTAACATTGATATATATTATAAATTTACCTTCCAGCTTGCTGTGCAGTGCCATGTTCCATCCTCTTGCTGCTCCCAGACTGCACACATATATAAAATCAGATGAAATTAACCCTTTCCTTCCCAGTTCTATCTGCCAGCTGATAATCTGTGTATCTGCATAGCATGATGTCTGACTATATCATGGACACTTTCATTGAGATAATGCAGCACACTGAATCAAAAGAATTTCCGAGTCACCTAACCCAGGATTCTTTGCTTACATCTTTCGTTATGGAAAGTACAGACGACATTTGACATTTGATTCCAAAGGAGCTCGCTTATAAAGCCTTAGTCTGCCCTCTTGTTGAATATGCTCGCCCATCTGGGACCCACACTAATGCTGCCACATCGATAACATTGAGACAGTTCAACGCAGGGCAGCACGCTTCATCCAACACCGCTACTGCAACACCTCCACGAGTGTTGGGAACATGTTGCAGCAGCTAAACTGGTCCTCTTTGGCTACTTGTCGCCCCAGTGCTCAACTCTCCATGTTCTACAAGGTAGTGCATGGCCAAGCCCATGTCAGCTGCCCCAGTCTCAGAGAAAACGCTAACAATAATGAAACTGCGAAACCAACATTATCTGCAGTACCAAAGAATACAGGACAAGCCGGACTATAGATATTCCACCTTCTTCCCAAGGACCATCAGGGACTGGAATAAACTCCCTTCGGAAGTTGCCTTGTTTCCCACGCTTGACACCTTCAATAGGAGGGTGTCGAGGCTTGCCTAACTCACCTACACCACCCACCTCTCCCCTGCCCCCCTCCCACCACCCCAAACCCTCCCAACCCCTGCCCCAGCCTTGTTGTCGAGTTGGGTCAGCGAAGCCTGGTGTTGTGTTGGAGACCATTGCGGTGTCCACATTTCATTAGGTGGAGTCTGAACATGTCCTCAAGGCCTCTTATCCCCAAATGCCCCCCCCCCCCCCCCCCCCCCCCCCAAGACCCTACTCCAGCCCATATGTCCTCTTTCCCCCTGATAGCTGGTAGAATCCACTCCTGCAGCCCCCCCCCCCCCCCCCCCCCCCCCCCCCCATACCACAACCCACACCAAACCCTCCTTACTGTCCAACTTCAAACTCTGTTCTCTCTCTTTTTCTTAACGCTGTGCACCCAAAGTATGACAGTAATGATGGGTTTTCGATCGAAGGTCATCAACGGAAGAAGAGGTGAACATTGGTCACCTGCAAGTGTCTGCATATAATTCTGTTTTTTTCCTTTTGCTGTCCCAGTGTATGTACTACCTCAGAGGAACTGCACCCATGCTGCTCATGCCCATTCTCTTTGTCCACAGCCACAGCACCAGCAATCTACAGGAAGCAGTCAAAGTCAAGTCATCATGAGGCAACCCACCAGAGGAGACACTGCACTGATGCCGAGTCATTTCGGTGCTGTTCAGTGGTGCCTATTTTGATCCAACATACACAGAACACCACCTACTAAACCCCCTCAACAAAAATAGCTTAATCTCAGAGCTGGGTGAGACAGCTCACCCTCTGAAGGGTGCCACCATGTCTGCCCGATCACAGTCCCCATGAATTTGCTGATACCGGTGACCCTGGCAGAATTAAACCAAGGCCATACATGGACTGATGGAGAGGCAACTGAAGTGAGGTCATCATGACAGCAAGGCATAAAGGGCCACAGAACCTCACACTTTTTAAAAAAATGCTGATGAGGTTAAGGATGATGAAGATGATGCTACAGATTTCCATTCTGGTCTGAGACTGCATGACTGGGCTGCACTTTACACGTACTTTCATACTGTATCCCAGCGTCAACCAGGCCAGAGAGATACAGATACCTGCTGTGTTGGTCAGGAAATTTGATCAACACTCTGAGATGCATCCATTATTAAGTGGATGAAACTCAACTGTATGATCCCAGTCTTCCTAAATGAGCCCACAGCAAACTCAGCTCTGGATAGGAGACAGCAGGGCAGAAAATACACATAAAATGTTGACAAATTTATCTTAACAGTGGCAGCTCACAATGCTGTCAGCAAAAAAAAAAAATATGCAAACTGAAAATAATCTGTGATAAAATGATTCAGAAGAAAAAGAATCATGCTGAATTAAAAAAAAAAAAAAAAAATCAGCTGACAGCCATGGCCACATCTGGACTGAGAGCATGTTCAAACCTGTATCATCCATATTGAAAATCAAAATCAAAAGCTTATAACACATTTACTCCAGATTGTAAGCCATTTGTCCTCAAGTTAATAACGATTCCTCATCTCATTAAAAAAAAAAAAAAAAAACGAACAAACAATCAAGGTACTCTGATAGAACATCTTCGAACAAGGTCTTAATGGAATCTTCAAAGTGTCATGAATAACAACAGTCCTTAAAACGATGCATTTGCACAGAATGGCTCATCACACTGTTCACACCTTCCCTTTAAAAAAGAGATGTCTATAACTGTTCTCACCGATGGCATTTATAAAAATTACAGGTATCTTGTCTGAACATAAATGAAGGAAAAACCATCGATCAGTCATTGCAATGGGGATTTAATGGCCACTCGTTTTTGAATGTTAGATTTATTACAGAAACAAGCTACGAAGCCACTGACTTTACATTTCAAAAGGAAATTTGGGCTCAGTGATGGTGTCATCTTTTGTGATAAGATTTTCACGCACTGTGACAAGATGTCAAATGTTCCCCCTTCGCCCTGTCTCTCCCAGCAAAGTCATGACAATCCTCCCCCTGTCACCTTCACAGTTTGGTCACTGGAGCATGTTGCCATGTGGCGACCATGGAAATCATATGCAACATCGTGAATTAAATCTTTGTGGTCAACTGCAATAGATTTTGCCACAAACATATTTAGTCGTATAACTCCTACAGCTCTGCCAGTTTGCAATCAACACGTGAATGCATTGGGAACAACACGCCTCAGGACGATCATAGTAGGCCATGGCTTCATTGGATATTTTGAACCAATGAAAATTATCATTCCATTTCTAGCAGTAATTTGTGTTTGCACTCTGTTCAGATCCTACGAGGTATATATAGGACTTGGAAAACAAATCAGTCATAGTCTTTATGATGTCTTGATATCACTGCATCCTGATCTAGAAGAACTAAAATATATTAGGCATTTTGTGAAGCTAGATTTTAGGCGGAAAAGGTATCATATATAAAGCTGATCCAGCTTTTATGCAGAACAAAACCGGTGTCAACATAAACTTTATTATCTCATGTGACTGATCATGGGCATTTCGCTGTCACCAAAATTATTGCTGACGTGAAGACTTTGGACCTCGAGAACAGTTGACTTTATATCCACAGTGCACTCAGGACATCTTGATGATGTGGTGCAGGCGTGGAACAAGGCTATGCCTGTGGTTGTACTGCACCCTATGTTACGCTGGTCAGCAGCACCATATACTCTGTATGCACTTTTCCTTTCACCAGATTGTATACCTCCAGCGCCCCCCCCCCCCCCCCCCCTCCATACATGTGCCCCCTTGCCTCCCTTTGGCCATGTAGGAACTGGATACCCTTTGTTCCATATGTAAGTGCATCAGAATCATCAGCTTGTTCATGTGGACTGTTCAAGTTCAACTTGACTGCAAAAAGTGATCGGGAAACGAGCGACAGTAGTTGACGAATGTAATAATAGTCGAGTCGTTTCAAAAACATGCTCAAAATATGACCAGAGATGTTTTTCGCGGCATAAAGAGCGTGGGGTAAATAATACAATAGCACTGTGTCATTCATTTCAGCCGTGAAAACACACACACACACACACACACACACACACACACACACACACACACAACACACACACACACACACACACACACACACACACACACACACACACACACACACACACACGCCATGTCACGAGCTGGGTATTTGTGTGTATGTGTGTGTGTGTGTGTGTGTGTGTGTGTGTGTGTGTGTGTGTGTGTGGAAGAGACAGCTTTGGACGCAAAGGAGGGAGCACAAACAGAAATCTCGATTCCCCACCACACTTCCACCCACCTACCCAACAAACAGCAAGACTCAAACACAAGTCTGACAGAACGACTTCACCCACAATTAAACAAAAGTAAACTCAACCGCTGTCATTGTCCAAGACCATCAGAATGGCCATCTAGAGGGACTCAGGAGGCTAAATAGCCTGCAGGGTGTTAAATTAACTTTAAATTCAAAGAGCTTACGATCGGAATTTTTTCCGAAACACCCCCCTCCCCCCAGAAAAAACAACAACAACAACACAACAACAACAACAACTATACGATTGAAAATTGTTAGGAGACCACACCAAACATGCAGGGGAATCTTATATTGCACTCCTCAGATTAGACTTCTCTCATAATAGTAACTTCTCCACCAAAAACGGTGTGACTTCCACCATAGCCACACACACACACACACACACACACACACACACACACACACTACACACACACACACACACACACACACACACACACACACACACACACACACACACACACACTACACGCACAAAATGCAGACACGCTGTATGCACACGAGTATTTCAGTCTCGTCAGTATTAGTGATAAGACGGATGAACGTTGCAAACGCATATACAGCAATGAGAATATGAAGAAAGACGTGGGGTAAAATCTAATTTTTGTTGGTCTTGATTGGTTCCACATGTAGCCGATCGAGATATATAGATTTGTCATAGCTCTGACAGCGAGAATGTGCTCTTTGAAGAGAGAGAGAGAGAGAGAGAGAGAGAGAGAGAGAGAGAGAGAGAGAGAGAGAGAGCGCACGCGCGCTCAAAAAACAAGTCGAATGAGGGCATGTCTACATTTATACCAACAAAAATTACTATCGTTGATTAAGACAAAAGTTTGATTAACGTGAAGTCATCGTAAACAATAATTTCATTTATCTCATTCCGTTGTCCACGAACGGTTCGTGTTCAGAGAAGAACATTTTTGATTCGACACCGGAGAGCTTAATGTGACTTTTCTGGTTAGAGGTCGGGGTTACAGTAGAGGTCAAGTAGTAACAATGCAGTTTAAATGGATGGGCTTTTTTTGTGAAAAGAAGACTTTGTCCTTGTATTTGGGTCTATTGAATATGTACAGTGCTATATGTAAATAAAAATATTGAGTAATCTTCACTTTAGGACTCCTTGATTTTTCAACGTTTGAGCACAGGGACTTTTGGGTGAAAAGCCTTGGAGACGACAGGTAAAATGGAATCATGGAGATATTAAGCTTGCAATAAAGTAAACAAAACATTGGGGCTGTCTCAAATTCAGACACAGTATGTCTTAAGGGCTGAATTGTGCAAAAAATTTTTTTAATAGGCGTTGACTCTGAGAGATGTTACATGTAGCTTTGAGTGTTATAGAAAATAAACCGCGTTTGGGGTTTGATTCCTAACTGTAGATTCGGACCTTCTTGAAGTATTGAAAACGAAAACTTGAATAGTTTCCTGCAAGGTTCTTGATGTTGATACACAACCAGGTAAGTTTACAAGGGAACAGATGTCGATCAGATCGAGCAAAACTTTATTCCATAGGACAGGTATCCTATGGGTTTCTTTCCCGCTTATAAGCTCCTTTTCGTTGATAATCAAAATCAGTTTCCTTACAGAAAATACTGCGAATGGTGATGACAGGAATCAGGAAACTGGATTAAATTAGCCGTCATGATTTTAAAAGCCCCGTCTTTTAGACCATGATTGACTGTACTATGGCAGGCCCACAGTAATAAACTCTGGGTTTTGTGACGCTATTCGTTATACCTTTTTATATCATTAATTCCAGTTTATATTGGTTAGTAATGTAGTGACACACGGATGCTGTGCACACAGGCGAGCTCAGCGAAGTGCACCTCGTGTGAGGAGTGTTCACCAATTCAGTGTCAGGTATACAAGCAGACGAACTCCGTCAGTGCGACACATGGTCGCAAAGAGGGCGGACCGCCAAACTAATAGTTCAGGAGCTACGTCGTACTGACAGTGACACTAGTGACAAACCAGTGCTAGGTCCTCCAATTTATAGGAGACAGTTTTACCCAAGCACTGCGATAGAACAGTTGTAGATGGTTACGACAGCATCGAAGTGTCTACCCAACACTTTGGAGAAGTTCATTTATATATTTTAAGCACTTGCACATTCACACACACACACACACACACACACACACACACACACACTCTACCTTACCGGGTCAGTCCAGACAGAGGCTTGGTTTTTTTTGTTGTTGTTGCTGTTGTCAGGATTCTTCCCAAGCCCTTTAATGGCACAAACTACAAAGTCCCAGCCGGGATGTGTTACCCTGTTTGAGTTTATGGGCCCAGAGGTAGTAGTAGTGGTACAGTCTGTGCCTCCATAACCGTCTACAGCTGTCCTGTCCTGCTGCAGTGCTAGGGCTAAACTGTCTCCTAACAACTGGAGGCCCAAACACTGGTCTGTCACTAGTGTCATTGTCAGCGTGACATAGCTCCTAAACCTACAATAAGTTAGCTGGTCCACCTTTGTCAAGCCCACATATTGTACTGCCGAAGTTCGTCTGCTTGTTTACCTGACCATCACTGAACATTTCTCAAGCGAGTGCACTTCTTCTGCTGAGCTCACCTGTATACACAACATCCAAGCATCACTCCACTCCCTCAGATTTTATGATGAAAGCTTTTCACCCAGTGGGTGCTGTGAGGAGGGAAGCCTTTCACCTCACTTGAGAGTTCAAGTCTGTCAGTAACAAGTACAGACACAGATGCTCCAACTGAAGTCATATCTCCAGGTCACTAGTCCTTGTTACCTTCCTACAGCTAAAAGTCAGACTTTTCTTCTCACAGGAAAAATGCTCACGCTCCTTGTGGCTTAATCCTTGGGGCACAGCCCAGGGAAGACACTCGGCTTTTGGTGTCAACTGCCTAGGTCATCTGACAAAAAGTCAAACATCCTGTAAACTGGGAAGCCCCTTGGAGTGCACAGGCAACAGGCACAATCGTTTGGGAAATCACTCAGGTGGTGGAAGAGAATTGCAGGGCTGATCCCTTGGGTTGGAAGTGGCAGAAGTGTGCCTCCCATCCATCTCAAATTCCGTCATGCCCTGTGTTCACTAGGGGTGACTGAAAAACGGACTCACTATTCACCTCAACCTCCATCACAACAGGCATCCTTGGGAATGAGATGGAACAAACTTCCTGTCCTCAACCTGATGTGTTGCATCAGTATGGGAGCCCTGCTCAGTGTGAATTCCAAATTTTGGTTTGTCCAGCAAACCAATATTGAGTTGACCCTCAGCAGCTGGTCTGGTCTTGCCTGAGCGGCCAGCCTGCAACACTCTAGCAATCAATGTCAGCTATGTTTTTGCTTTGGGGTCTACTCATCATTTGGCAACAGCCACAGTTCAGAGCGAGCTTTTTTCCTGCTCACTCTCACAGTCTCTAACACTTAGATCACAAATGCTTAGGGCTGAACTCTGAAGCGATCTGAAGCGATCAGAGCTAAGTGCATTTTTGTTATTTTATTCGTTTTGTTTCACCTGAAGAAGACCTAAGAGGTCGAAACGCATTGCGTTTTGTCTTGTGACTCGTCACGTTTCTCTGGGCGGTTCGCTGACATTTATGTAAGATTTACTTTGATCACAAGCTTAGGGAATTCCATGTCCACTGCTACTTCTTCTTGTCAGCAGTTCTGCTTCTCTGTTATGCCTTCTAGTGAATGAGAGCTGGCACAGATTTCAGATGAAATGCTTCTGGAACCAGCTCTCCCACATGCTGGCTAAAAAGTCTTCATGGCCTCCTTCTGGCAGTTGGTGAAGACTGTATTGCCCAAGCTTGGTGCAGTGCCGCCTGCTGATGAAGTCCACCAGCTTTTCCCAGTTTCCACATGGCCCCAGTAACCATGCCATTGCTTGCTCAGTGCCTGTGTTCGACCCTGCAAAACATCCTTTGATGAAGGTGGCAGCCTTTCATCAAATATGCGGGGCAGATGGTGAATGAAGGCATGAACTTTGGGATATCTGTTAGCCTCCACACAGCCAGGAACCAAACACTTCCTGACCCTCTTTGGGGTTCCCTGGCATGTGGATCTGGCCTTTGCCTTCCTGGATCTTTGGCGATGTAGAGATGTGTGCTTGCAAGAAATTCTGGCATGCTGGATCCCAGCAGCAGGGCTTGAGCCTGAATGTACCTGAGGAATGCTATCCACCTGGGGCCCTGTGAAGTACTTTTGGCATTGAATCACCAAACCTGTGTGATAGAGTATTTCCAGAGGCTCACACTGCCTTGGACCATATTGATGGATGCACCTGCCCAGTCCTCATAGGACTCCCCTGGGTTTTGGCTGGCTTGCAGGAATTTTAACTTTAATGTGTCAATCAGTTCTCTAGCCCTGAAACATGCTTCCAACATCTTCATTATTTGGTGATTAGGGCACTAACTGCCCATCTTGATGGCTTTTCCATCCAAACACCATCCCAGGTAATCCTGAATCTCTTTCTCAGACCAGTTGAGGGCTGTTCTGTAATTGTAGTTACAAAGTGAGATGACTGCAGGCGGAAATCTAAACAAATCTTAAGTAAATGTTGGCGAACCGCAAGAGAAACGTAGATAAATGAGTCACAAGACAAAACACGATGCGTTTTGACCTCTTAGGTCTTCTTCAGGCAAGACACAAACAAATAGGACAATGAAAATGAAAGAGTTTGTCACTTAGCTTTGATCTGTTCAGCGCAAGGAAGACGTTGAATGAAAACGAGGCTCTTTTCCCTGCTGCTGTCTGAGGAGTCAGAATACAATTCTGACTTACTCCCAGTGCAGTAATGGTGGTTGTGGCAGTAATGTCTAGTTCTGTATGACCTAGACCTTTAGTGCCTGCTCCAAGTCACTCTTGAGGGGGAGGGAGACCTTGACAGGGTCTGTCGTTGTCTGTCATGCCTCCTGCCACTATACAGGTGCTTCTCCTCATCACTGTTATTTTGGTCATGATCTCCAGCAAAATTCTGATGCCTGTGGTAGTTAGTGCTGGTGACCAGGACCTACTTGAGTGGCAGGAAACATGCCTGTAATGTTTAGGTCTAAAGTCCCCATCATGGTGTCTTCCCTGTGACCTAAAAAGTGACGTTGCTTTGCGATTCAATTGCTTTCAGACCTTGCTTATATTCCAATGACAGAGACTGTGATCCAAATCTGCAACAATGCTGTCTGCTAGAGGCTGACCTTGATAATGTTGTAGACCTATGCATTCTTGTCCGCGCCCTCAATCTGAGTAGTCAGTCTGAAAGATCACCCTGATCATCCAAGCTGTGCTGCTCAGGCCAGAGTCTGAGGCATTTAAAACTCAGCCCTGTGGTCTACCGAATTAATCTTTCCCCCTTTTATTAACGGAGCGACTGGAAAGTGCTAGTGTGGAGTGCAATTAGTACCTGGTCTGTGTAAAACACAGCCAACACCCAATACTATTAACAATGCCTGTTTGAGTGGTTCCTTTTGTTGTTATATACAGCTAGGGTTGTACTACTTGAAAGTGCTAAGTATATCCCACTCTCCTGACACCAATAAAGTGTTCACCCTACTCTTTGAAGAAGTTGGTTTATGTCCTTAAGCACTTGCGCAATCACACACACACTCTACCCTACTGGGTCATTCCAAATACTGCTTTTTTTTTCTTTTTTTTTTTTTTGTCACAATTCTTCCCAAGCCCTTCAGTGGTGACAAAGCAGAATCTGCTTGAAGAAGATGTAAGTTGTTGGGGGACATGTCCAGTCTGAGGCATTTTAAAACTTTTTTTGTTCTTCTGTTAAAAGTTTTGGGCCCCATCTTGCCGCCATGTTCCTCATGGCCAAACATTGGTCAGGATTTCATGTACCACAGAGAGTGATATGCCACAGCTTGATGCCATGTCTCTGATGGACAGTGGCCTGTCAGTCGTCAGAAGTTTCCTGATACGGACAATACAAGCCTCAGTATGTTGCTCAGCGACTTCAGGACAAGGTTCCTCTTCCAGGCTCTGTCTTCCTCTGACAAAGGCAGCCATCCATTTTGTCACAGCTGCATATAAAAGGTTATCCCTTTTATAAGTTTTTATATCATATCCTCATTAATTCGATTGGTACTCAATTTTTTTTTTCTTCCAAATATTGCATCGCTTCCCAATACTGAATGTTCTCCATTTTGGAAAATGAAGTGGTGTTGATCACTGGAAGGCCAGTAACATCATAACTGATACAGCAACACGTTCCAAATTTCACATGTCAGACTCCAAAGAGCACATGCAATCAAGTGCCTGATAGCTTCAATGTGGCTCAAATCCTTCATAAGTAGGCTGAGAAATTATCATCCCCCGCCTAGTTCCTTATGCTTCTTGCAAGAAGTACCACATCATCAGTTACACTTTAGAGATGCAGGCCTGTTTACATTGGTCAAGCAAGTTTACCCTCTCAGAGGGATGCATCTGCTTTTATGAAACTTGTCTGTAGTGAGAGCTGGTCGTCACAATTTTGAGAAATGTTGATGACTCAAAGTTTTCAGAAGGGAAGAACTGTGTAGATTGTTTGATATTGTAATCAAAACATATACGTAGATACAGGTGTAGTAAACCATTATTTCGTAGATTCTTTTTGAGAAGAGAAGATTCCTTAGAAAATTAGTTTTATATTGACGAGTCTTGTTGGCTATGCATGGAATGTTCTTGTGTCAGCTGTACACGTGACTGAAGATGATTTTAATATTGAATACTGTACAGTACATTGTGTATTTTTGTTGTTGTTGAGTATTTGGGCATAAAAGAGAAAGCAATAGCATGTTGTAATGAAGCCAATAGTATGGTGTATTTAAACAGATGGGAAATGGTAATCAAGCCAGTGTTGTGTGTTGACCAAACCAATGGCATGGTGTAATGAAGCAGACAGCATTTTTCGTGAAAGAGAATAACAAAGCAGAATTTAGCTTGTTGCAATGAAGCAGATAGAATGTCGTAATGAACGTAATGAGCCAGAATAGCATGTTGCGATAGAGCACAGAATAGCATGCTGCGATAGAGCACAGAATAGCATGCTATGATAGAGCGCAGAATAGCATGTTGTGATAGAGCACAGAATAGCATGTTGCGATAGAGCAGAGCAGAATAGCATGCTGCGATAGAGCACAGAAGAGCATGTTGCGATAGAGCACAGAATAGCATGCTGCGATAGAGCACAGAATAGCATGTTGTGATAGAGCACAGAATAGCATGCTGCGATAGAGCACAGAATAGCATGCTGCGATAGAGCACAGAATAGCATGTTGCGATAGAGCACAGAATAGCATGTTGTGATAGATAGAGCACAGAATAGCATGCGATGCGAGAGCAGCACAGAATAGCATGTTGTGATAAAGCACAGAATAGCACATTATTGAATAAAGCACAAATAGCATGTTGTGATAAAGCACAGAATAGCACGTTGTAATAAGCACAGAATAGCATGTTGTGATAAAGCACAGAATAGCATATTGTAATAACGCACAGAAGCAGCACGTTTGTGATAAAGCACACAGAATAGCATACTGTAATAACGCACAGAATAGCACGTTGTGATAAAGCAGATTATCTTGTTATTACGCTAAAGCATGATGCAATGATAAGCAATTATCTCTTGTTATTACCCCCCCCCCCCCCCCCCCCCTTCCCCTCACTCCTTCTGCCCCGCTCCCCCTCCCTCCCGTCCTTTCTCCCTTTCACTCTTCACTCCCTCCCCTCCCCCCCCCCCCCCTCTCCAGAGTCATGAAAAAGTGAGTTATGCCTTAATTCCATTGTGCCTATTGTAAATGTCACCACGGGAGATGATGATATTCCGCCCAGTTCACTGGAGGATGAGAAGGAAAGTTGACAGTGTGTTTACTGTTTGGGTTGGTTGGTTGTTTTCAGATAATTATATTGATCAAACCCTGAAAGGCGTTGCTGGACTGGCGGAGGTGTTTTTTTACCGGCGATCAAGTGAAACGCATGGGACATGGAGCCAGTAAGTCTGGACTGCAGCAGCTGTCATCTAATGTTCTTAGATACACGGCAAAGTCCGATCATGTTTGGGTTACTTTTGTTTTTCACACTAATACTTAGTGTCAAATGATTCAGTGTGTGTGTGTGTGCATGCGCGCATGCGCGCACAAGTGAAAGAAAATGATGTTATTTATCCTAACTTTTCTAGCCCTTTAGATTGTAAACATGCATGTATGGCATTCTGTCAAGACACTGTTGGTCATTGTCTGAATTGTCTCTTCCGCTCTCCCTCTTCCCTCCCTGTCTCCATCCCTTTCTGTGTTTTTCTCAGGTTCTGCAACTGTCTTTTTAGATTACAACAGCTCCATGAAAAATACTACATAATTTTGCAATATTCAAATTTGTGAAGGGATCTCATTTAGATTCTTGGAATTCTCAAACAGATGTTACATGTTGTTGCCAGAAGTTGGTTTCAGTCTTTTTTTTTTATGCTAAAGTGTCGGGGAGGAGACAGATTCACATTGATTGACAGTTATTAAATTTATCTTGAAAACTACCATTTTCATGCTGTTCATCGCTTGTGCCAGTTTGGACATGGAAGAATGCCTTTTTTTTTTTTTTTTAAAGTAATGCGCCCATCTCTTGCCTCTGTCTTGCTTTTGAAGTCTGTGTTTTAAAGTGCTTTGTGTATGTCGTGCCCTAGTTTGGGATTTGAAGGATACCTCGTATCAAAGTGTTTTATCCATGTTGTTTTTATAATAATGATGATTATTATCGTTACTCAGAATATTTACAACCTATTCAGTTGAGTGCCCTTGGGGTTTAAACCATTACATTGAAAAAACAGCTAAAAACAAGTCCAGCCAGCAGTCCACAGACTATAACATCTCGGTCAGATGCCCAATCACATCCTAACGTGACACTACCCAGCTGGCCTTCTCACTTCTTCTCCCCACTCATTCCCCACCTGTCAAACGAAAAGCAGTCACTAATCAATCAATGATCAGAGGCATCCAAGCGCTTGCAGTACTCTCAAAAACAACGCCAGCACATGTTTTGTGTATCAGTAAGAAAGGGGGGAGAAGAAAAAAAAGAGTTTTCAAGTTTGTTTTGAAAGAAAAGCAGTGAGGCAGAGTAGCTGAAGTTGAGGTGTAAATTGATTCCAAGTGAAAGGACCCGTGATAGGCTAAAGAATGCTGACCAAAAGTTTAAACATAAACAGTAGGCATCAGGAGAAGATGAGTATCGGAAGCAAAGCATCGCAGGATGGGAACTACAGGTACAACAGATCAGTAAGATAGGTACGAGAGGAGGATTCAATGGATTTACAGCAGAAACACTCCACTTTGTCGGAGATCCTTTGCTGAACAGGGAGTCAGGGAAGTGAACACAACGATGGGATGATAGGGTTAAAGGAATGGAGTGAAAGGCGAGGCTGGCAACATGATTTTCAACTTTCTGAAATTCACTGAAGAGGCAACAGATAACTTTAGTCCTCAAGAAGAGAGAGTACAAACACACAGATATGAGTTTTGGTGGTGAGCTCAGAAAGAACTTCCACATGGTCTACTCCTTGTCATCATGGTGTGGGAGCTTGTTTACCTCTTTGATCCAGAGAGCTATGCCAGCGGGAGCGTATGCTTCTGGTAGGGCCACCCAAGCTGGACAGGTTGAAGGATAGAGGTCAGACTAATGTAGACCAGCTCTCCCGGAGGTTAAATGGGTTTGTGTAGGGCTAACACCCCTTCCTAGAAAAAAAATCAAGTTACAGAAGCATCGACAACATCAAACCAAGACATTCACCTGGGAGAGGAAGGGTCTGCATCCCGGAGACTCATGACGTCAGGCAGTGAAAGCCGAGAGGAAGCTGCAAGACCAACCCCCCTTCTGACCCCCAGGAAAACAAACCCGCAGGGGAAAAGGAAGAGAAGCCAACCTCGCGGCAGCTGGAGGTGAGACACTGAGGCAGAGATAAACAGGCAGGGGACCAACTGGACAGGCATTCAGTAAGCAGCCCAGAAACCGAGTGAGATGGCGGAGTGTTGTTGATGGCCTATGCTTAGCCTTGAGCTACGGCCCTAAGTAAGTAAGTAAGTCAGAAAAGGTGATAGATGGAAACAATGCTGTGGAGTTCAAGAAAATAAATCCAGATGACATTAGCAGTGTGCTGTTGAAAGATTTTATATAATGTCACACCAAGTTGTTAGCAGAAAAGCTAACAGTGACTGATGAGTCAGTGAGGTCTACAGAAAATGGTAGGGATGATTTAGATAATTTGGTGGAAAATATCAACATCATATCAGTTTTGCCTTCATGCAGATCAAGTTTGTAGTCTGTCAACTGTTTTTGAGGTCAGACTCACATTATTGAGTGATTTTAATTGTTGTTGGAAGATTAGAGACAGGCCCAGAAGCATTGATGGCCATCAGAGAAACTGTGTTGGAAAAGAGAGATATTGAATCACAGTGTAGGAGGCAGGATAGGTGTGCAGAATGAAAAGCATAGATGCCAGGACTGAGCCCTGAGGCACGCTGCACAGGAACAGAACTATGTGTCTGGCCCCAGTCTTGGTTTTGAAGAATTCTCTTTGTTTTGCAGTGTATTGTCCATACCCTTGTCCAGTTTAGGTTTTGAAGGATGCCTTTGTTTTGAAGGGTTTTGCCCATGTTTTGCCCTAGTTTGGGTTTCAGAGGATGCTACTGAAGGATGCCTTTGTTTTGAAGGGTTTTGCCCATGATTTGCCCTAGTTTGGGTTTCAGAGGATGCTACAGTGTTGAAGTGTTTGGTGCATGTCAAGCCCAAGTCTGCCATTGACTTGAGGATGCCTTTGTGTTGGAGTGTGTTGTCATGCCAGCTGTTACTGGCAGGTCCCACTGAGCTTGTAACTGCTGAACAGCCGATTTGAAATTGAGTCAGAAGCTATGTTTTTTTTCTTCTTCTTTAGAATGACTAGGATATTAACAGGATTTAATTAGAGTTGTTCTGGTATTTGATGCGATTTCTCAGTTATTTCTCATCTGCCTTCTTTTGTTGTTGTTGTTGTTGTTGTTTGTTGTTGTTGTTGTTGTTGTTGTGGTGGTGGTGGTGGTGGTGGTGGTGGTGGTGGTGCTGCTGCTGCTGCTGCTGGCTGCTGCTGCTGCTGCTGCTATTTTCTCATCTTCCTTCTTTGTGTTGTGGTTGTTGTTGTTGGTGGTGGTGGTGGTAGTGGTTGTGGTACTGCTGCTGCTGCTGTTGCTGTTATTGTTGTTGCTGTTGATGATGAAATGATGATGATGATGATGATGATGATGATGTAAACAATGCATTCATTGCTAAATTGGCTACAGAGAATTAATAAGGAAAGCATAAGTTATTTTTTTCTTTACAGCCTGTGGAGTTATGAAAAAAAAAAAAAGAAAATGGGCCTGCTTCATATTTCTGTGGAGCAATTTCAGGGGAGATGATTCACGGAGTTGTAAAAATGTCTGCTGTTGACGGTATATTGACAGATTAAGAACTGAAAGCACAAGTCTACAAATATACTGATCTGTGCACTTTTTCTTCTCTGCCCCCACTTCCCCACCATCACAGTTCCCACATCCTTCACCCCCCTCAACCCTTATCCACCTGCACTCCCTTCCCCCCCAATGCCACCTCCCCTCATCTCTCTTTCTTGTTGTGTTCTCATGTATGACATTGCAGGGTGCAGAAACAGTGCTGTTTCAACCAGACTTTCGCTCGAAATCAGTTATCACAGTTGACACACTATTTCAACCAGACTTTCACTCAAAATCACAGTTGACAGCTATTTCAACCAGACTTTCACTCAAAATCACAGTTGACAGGCTATTTCAACCAGACTTTCACCCCAAACCCACAGTTTATCTTCTGTGCAGGGCTTTCATCCCCCTGTGCAGTGTTCTGACGGTCAGTGGGACTCGCCACAATCCTTACCGACAGCTCAGGAACAATCAGCTGCCACTGTGCAGGCACCGTCCCCTCAGGCTCACCACGCTGTGCAGGGCGCTGATGTGCAGCCCGATGCTGAGAGAGTGGGGCAAGCTAGAGCAGCGAAGAACCAAAGTGCGCAGGGAAATCCGCCAGGAGCTTCAGCTGCAGGATACGCTCTTCCCCAGCCCGCTGTGGACAGGATAGTGCTGACTGGTACAGTTCGATTTTCCCTTTCTTTCTTTCTTTCTTTTTCAGTATTGATGTGCACATTTCTGGGCCATGTCTTGACCTGTTGACGTTTGGTGCTCAGATTTTTGCGCGCCATACACTATGTTCAGAAATTCACTGCAAAGTGTGTGCACATACACTATGTTCAGAAATCCTATACCAGACATGCGCTATGTTCAGACATGCACAATGTTCAGACATACACTTTCATTCAGACATACACTATGTTCAGACATGCACTATGGTCAGACATGCACTATGGTCAGACATACACTGTTCAGACATACACTATGGTCAGACATACACTATGTTCAGACATGCACTATGGTCAGACATACACTGTTCAGACATACACTATGTTCAGACATACACTTTTGGACATACACTATGGTCAGACATACACTGTTCAGACATACACTATGTTCAGACATGCACTATGTTCAGAAATTCACTATATCCAGACATGCACTATGTTCAGACATACACTGTTCAGACATACACTATGTTCAGACATGCACTATGGTCAGACATACACTGTTCAGACATACACTATGTTCAGACATGCACTATGTTCAGACATACACTGTGTTCAGAAATTCACTCACCCTTGTGAACAGGGATTTTCTGCGCGCCATCCACTATGTTCAGAAATTCACTCATCTTTGTAAACAGGGATTTTCCTGGGCCTTACAGACTAGGTGAAAAAATTACTGTTTATATAGCAACCCACATTAGGCTTACCACGATTGGGGGGGGGGGGGGGATTTCACCCTTGACTGTTAGTATAGCCAACTAGCTTAGGCATACCCTAGGGGTAAAAAAGTCACCCTTGTATGGCAAACCAGCTTTGACATACAATGGAGGGGTGGGGTGGGTGTTTAAATAGGGAACCAGTTGGGCATACCATTGGGATGGGGAGAGGGGGGATCACTCTTGACTGTTTATACAGCGACCAGCATAGGCATACCATAGGGGTGAAAATGAACCCTTGACTTTTTATATAGCAAACCAGCTTCGGCATACTATAGGGGAAAATTCATCCTCGACTGTCTAGTGTCAAGATAGTGAGGCTGGAGAAAACCAATGCTCTGTTCATCATCCACACTGTACGGATCATCTAGCCTGCAAATGCTGGAAGAAAAGAAGGATGAAAACAAACCAAACCAAAGTAAAAACAAAAAAAAAAACCTTGCTGTGGTCAAAGATGGGGGTGCCCCAGAACATAAGGCATCTTTGAAAAGAACTGTTTAGAAAATTACAGTGCTACCCGACATGCAGAGACTGTGCATGGGGAGTGAGCATCCTGGAAACAGCGAGAGAAAAAAAAGTGGGGAAGATTAGGAGGATGGAGACCCCACTCAAAAATGAAAAGGAAAAAAAACAAAACGAGAGAGAGAGAGAGAGAGAGAGAGAGAGAGAGAGAAAAATTGGGGGTTTGGAAACCCCCCCCCCCCCCCCCCACACACATAGAGAAAAAAAAACTATATGACTATGACTATCTTTGCTCTGCCTCTGTGCTTTTAAAGGCCTAGGTTTGAGGGAAATGTACAGATAGTTTCACAGCAGCAGTTCCCTGGTATGGTCATAGACATCTCTGGTATGGTCATAGACGTCTCTGGTATGGTCATAGACGTCTCTGGTATGTCATAGGTCAGGTGGTCAGGTGAACAAGTGGATGATGTGAGTGAGTACAGGGCCTGCTTGCTCTCTCTCTCTCTCTCTTTTAGATGCCATTTTTCATGAGTTTCGTGACGGGATGCACCATTGATTTAATTCGGGAGAAAAAGTTGTTCTTCAGAGTTGAAGAACAGGGTCACAGCATCAGAAGAATGATGAATCACAACATTTTGGGTAGAGAATCTTGCCCATGTGTTTTTTCATGGCTGTCATTTTGATGATGATTACATCTGGATTGTTTGTTGTTTTCAGGCCAGTCAGGGGCTCAGATTGAAGCGGAAGGTTTGGTAAGAGTGCTGGGGCGTGGAGGCACTTTTCAACTGGCCAACGAGATTCATACTACTATCTATAACCATGGCGACAGCCCTGGCACCAGAAAACTAGCCAAGATCAAAAACAAGTTCAAGCTAACAGGTTGGAGAGAAATTTTAAAATCATACAAAACATTGAATGGCAATCTGGATAAAGAGTGGAGTGAGGAAGGAGCATAGGGGGAATTGGGGGGGGGGGGGGAGAGAGAGAGAGAGAGAGAGAGAGAGAGAGAGAGAGAGAGAGGTCATGTAAAAGCTTTATCAGATGACCTGAACCAGTCAACTGATCTCAAAATGGCTCGCAGCTGTCAGAGTGGAAGAGTTAACAGAAGGAAAAAAAAACGACAAGCCACTCTGGCGAAGTGGTTAGCATTGCAGACTCCTGGCTGGTAGATTGTAGGTTTGATTCCCATTAGAGACATTTATTTGTGGGATTTTTCTGCCCTGACCGGCTCCTATCCAGAGCTGAGTTTGCTATGGGCTCAGCTGGGAAGACTGGGACCACTCAGGTGAGTTTCATCCATGTGATCTATGCGTCTCTGAGAGTGTTGATCAAACTTCCTGACCAACACTGCAGGTGTCTGTATCTCTTGGGTCTGGTTGATGCCTGGATGTATGAAAGTGAGCATAAAGTACAGCCTGTCGTACAGTCTCAGACAAGATGGAAATCCTGGGCATCATCTTCATCATCCTCATTCTCATCGATCAGCATTAAAAAAAAAGTCTGTCCTGTTTTCATGGTGAGCTCAGTTTCAATGTCATCTTGATGTCCATGGCCATGATTGGATTCTGTTGGGTCACCAGTATCGACAAATTCTTAGGGACTGACGTTGGATGGACATGGTTGCTCCCTCAAAGGGGAGAGCTCACTCACGCCAGCTCCACACCTAAGCAATCATTATCATCGGTAGGAGGCTTTATAGGTGATGTCCTGCATATGTTGGATCAGAACAGGTACCCCTGAACACCACTGAAACGACTTGGCAGCAAATCAGTGTCGCCCTATCATGGGTTGCCTCATGATGACTTGACATTGACAGCTCCTTGGGGATTGCCGATGCTGGGGCTGTGGCAGAATAGGCCGGGCTGTGGCTGGGGACAGGCGTCAAAGAGCGGCTTAGGAACAATGCCACTTCGGTGGCACAGCCGATGAGTTGGCAAAAAGAAAAAAAAAGGTTTCAAAGCAATGGAAAAGCATGAAATTGAACTCAGTGAGTTAAGTTCACAATGTTGTTGGACTAAGCTATGTTGAGCTTGCGATGTGAATGTTTTACTCCTGTGTGTAACAAGGTGACTTAGTGTAATCACCCTGTTTTGGCTGTCCGTGTGTGTGTGTGTGTGTGTGTGTGTGTGTGTGTGTGTGTGTATGCTTGTTTGAGCCCATGGTAGTTTTTATTTTGCAAATTCTAGCAGGACTAGTCCTGGCACAGTATTAATCACAGGTAAGCCATCTCCTGTTCAAAGCTGTCACCAAATCGCAAAGGTCATAAGTCTGCGATCAGTGTTGACAGCAATATTTTCAATAGTTAAAAAAAACCCCTTAGAAATTGTGATCAAATACTGTTATCACCTTATACCTTCATTTAAAGATATAATAAATGATATTTTATGCAAAAAAATGTGGTGAATTTCAACATACATTCCAGGATCAGACCATTTAATGCCATTTCTGTCAATCAGAGGAGTGGCTACAAACAAAGATATGTTACTTGAAATGCAACACTTATTAACCACATAAGGAAACGTCTCGTGCCATTTTTGTGCAGAGTAGGTGCATGTCACGTTGGGATGAACCCAGCAATGAAAAGATCAAGACAGTTCTGCTTGTTTCCACATCATCAGTTACCACCTGATAGCAATACAAGAGTAAAATGAAGAAAATGGCAAGCTGTAAAATCAGTTACCCACATGACAGCAATACAAAAAGTCAAATCAAGAAGATGGCAAATTAAAGCTCTACTTGTTTCCACATTAACAGTTACCACATGATAACAATACATATCAGTTTGCCATTGTGACTGGAATCAAACAAAATTTGATAGTGCAGGTAAAAGCAGCAGGGAGGTTTGGCGCAAGATGGGTGTTGAATCAATGAATCTTGCACCGGATTTGAGAAAACAAGTGATTGCTCATTCTTCATTTTCGTTGTCCTGAGTGTTGTTTATCTCACCTGAAGAAGACTTAAGAGGTCGAAATGCGTCATGTTTTGGCTTGTAATTTGTTTGTCCTATGTTAATGTGCAGAGTTATTTAAGTAACTTTTAAATTTGTTTCAATTTCCCCCTACAGTCAACTCACTTTGCAACAAAATGTAGAAGTTATTTCCCCTTACACCTGATCGAGGAAAGAGTAGGAATTATTTTCATGTTCCTGTCGACAAACGGGAGTGGACGCACATTCTGCATGTCTGCCTGCGTACGGTGATGAGGCTGCGGGGAAAGGAAATCCTGCTGCCCTCTTTCAGTGGCTGAAGGCTCACTGTGAATTAATGATGATGAGTAAACACAACACATTTTAATTTTTACATTAATGACAGTCTGATGTGTCTGTAGGAGGGGAAGTTAGTATTTGAAAATCGGCAACAAACAGATTTTTTCCACTCGTACTGTGACCAGGATGACATTGTGACATTTGTCATGTTAAACTATTCAGTACAGACCAGCTGCTACTCACCATATGTTGATAGTATTTGTGGAAACTATCCGAGGAAAGGAAGCAGTGACATGATTTACATAGGGGGAACAAAAAGCTAGAGTTTACAAATGAGCAAATTGCTGAAAATCTTTGACAATGACATAAAGAAGAAAAAGTATTTAGATCTGATGGCTGGTGTGAATCTTATCGTATTACCTCAGTGTTTGAAGGAAAGCAATCTGAGGTGAGTGGCTGATGGTCAAGATAGGGAGAAGTCATGCTATGGTTGTGAAAAAATAGCGTAAAGATATGAACCATCAGCAAAGTTTTGGTCAATGTGAGCAGCTTTATATACGGTGGGTCATTTCTGGAGACTCATTGTGGCAGAAATGATTGGTTTTAGGGGTGTTCAGATTTGATATTGTCGTGGAAAAAAAAAAAAAAAAATTTCTGTGATTGCAGTGATGAATGGATAGCATGTTTATGCGTTCCTGTACAGCATAGTGTGTGGGAGGTACTGAAAAAAATCATTGATGATTGTGTTTTTACATTGGCACTGTATGATTTCAGTCTCCTTCACAGCATGTTTTGTGGCCGTTTCACTTTTTAGAAAAAAATTTTTGTGCAGTGTTTGCTTTTATTCTCGGTTGAGAGACATTGTGAGGTATGAACTAAGTAAACACAGAATTCTGGAAAAGGTCCAGTGTTTATTATCGGTATTCTGTGAATTTTCTTCTTGCATAAGCTCTGTACAGTTGGGATCTTGATAGTGTACTATGATGGGAGAAAATCTTGTCATTAGGGACAGAATAGCTGAGTCAGAAGATCTTTGGACTCTTTATTGTGGTCATCCTGGCGTTGTGGGTTTGAATCTCCGCTGGGTCGTTTCAATGCAGGGGATTTTTCCTAGGAGTTCGCATTGGTTCTGAGTCCATTCCCAGAGAGTCATTCGAAACTATAAACTGACGTTCCGTGTGTGAACTCATGCATAACATTTTGTGTAGAAAATCCCATCACCAACTTTCCATTGAGAGAGCCAGTTTGGTCTTGGTATGGATGACACACATACACACAGCATGCACGGAAAGAATGAAAAGAAAAAGAATTACGAACTGAGTGACTGACAGACTGAATGACGCAGGAAACAATGAAATGTAGTGCCAGAGACAGCTCTTCTTCAGTTGGCTCTGCCCAGGTAGGCAGCCTGTTGTGTACAGAAGAGGTGGATTGTAAAGAGTTCAGAGCTTGGTCTGTAACTGAGGATAGGTGCTATATAAGAAGTCTTATTCATTAATCATCATAATCCTGTTGCCCTCAGAAAGCTCAGTGGAACCAACAATCCGACACCTGGACGTAATCAGTGCGGGGCTGACGGAGGACTGTTACAAGCTGGGGCAACACCTGGGCCTGTCTGACTCCTTGCTGCAGCAGATTCGCCTGGACTACCAGGCAGACGGCCAGCACGAGATCAACTATCGCATCTTGGCCCGATGGAAGCAAGAGCGTGGTCCTGTCAGCCTGCGAATGCTGGCCAAAGCCTTGGCGGAGATCGGTCGTGGCGACTTGGCTGACGAACTGCGCAAGGGATAGAGACACAGAAAGGCCTGTCGCAGAGTGAATGTTTCAGTTGGGGCCTGGTCAGCCATCATGATCGTATGTATTTGTATGCTTTCTGCAACGGGTGTTCTTCTGCCAGCAACAGTGAACTTCAATGGGAGAAAAGCATTGATTTTCAGTATGCCTTTCAGATGCTTAGGAGCTGTAAGATATGGTAATACAAAAATGTACAGACACCAGAACCCTAAACGCCTTCATTTAGATCATCTGAGCAAAAAACAGAATTACTGGGCCATCAAAGGAACAAACAAATGACGAAACAAACACAACAGGTTTCGACCTGTTGGGTCTTCTTCAGACAGGGCAAAGAACATTCAAGACAATGAAAACAAAGTCTCTTCAATGGAAGAGATAAGTGGCTGTCTGTTCATCCTTTGTTTTCATTGTTTTGAATGTTATAGGTCCTGCCTGAAGAGGAACCAACAGGTGGAAACGCATTGTGGTTGTTTTGATATTTGTCTGATCCTTTGTTTGACGGCCCAGTAATTCTGCTTTTGCAATGTTTCAGTGTCCGCCTGCAGTCATCTCACTTTGAAACCTACCCAGATAACCTGGTTGTTTATTTTTATTTTTTGCTGTTCTTAACGCATGACATATAGAGATCAGACTGTCTAGAAATGAAAATTCGTCCATTGATGGTGTACATGTGGGATCAACATTTTTGATGTGTGTAGTAACAGGTTGATGGTGTAACAGTTCATCTGCTGATGAAGAGTACGTCTGCTGGGATCGCTGCTGACACCGTGTACATAGCACATGCTGTACAAAGTTCACAGCTCTCCTGTTCAGGCTGACCAGTCTACCAGTGCCAGCTTGGAGAGGGAAACGTGCTGGAGGAGGAATGGGCCTGGAATGTACCTGAACAGTGTGAGAAAACAAACTCTGCAGCTGGTGTTTTGTGGGAAAACTCGGAGCTCCAGCGGGTCATCTGCGACAAAACACACACATCTGTAATAATGAAATTCTGTGTTATCTTTCTTTCCAAGAGACCATGATGGTAAACACTGACACAGGTTCTTGGGGCAAGACTTGATAGGTTGGTTACCAGAGTGCCTATGCATGTGGATCTTATTAAGAGTATTCAGCTGCATTTCTGGTATGGAAAAAAAAAAAGTGGCAGCAGCTTCTGTTGTTGCTGCAACTTCCTCTGTTCCTCATGTTTAGTATAAGATATTAAATAAATATGAAATAGTAGAAGAGAGGCCTTCAAGACATAATATATGATCCATTGCAACAGAGGGATGAAACCCTTTTAAGAGAGGCCTCAACATGCGACAGGATATATTTTGAATGGCACTGTAACCTGGCCTTTTATGTTTGACCTTGATATAAGATATAGCTCATGTTCTAACCGCAGGTTACCACTGTACAGAATTTGATGAGGATGGCTGCAAAATTCAAGATCTGCAATGACAAGCTTTTCTATGATGTCATCTCTTGATCTTTGACCTCTTGATATTTAATAAGGTTGTAGCTCACCTTGCAGAATTGTTGTACAGAGTTTGATGAAGATTGACTGGCATGAGCCAGATTGATGGGTGTGATGGGTCCAGGCTGTGACTGACTGGCCAGATCTATTATGGGTACAGGCTGTGACTCTGGCCAGGTCTGGGGTGCAGGCTGTGACTCTGGCCAGATCTGTCATGGGTGCAGGCTGTGACTCTGGCCAGATCTGTCATGGGTGCAGGCTGTGACTCTGGCCAGATCTGTCATGGGTGCAGGCTGTGACTCTGGCCAGATCTGTCATGGGTGCAGGCTGTGACTCTGGCCAGATCTGTCATGGGTGCAGGCTGTGACTCTGGCCAGATCTGTCATGGGTTCAGGCTGTCACTCTGGCCAGGCCAGGCTGTCACTCTGGCCAGATCTGTCATGGGTACAGGCTGTGACTGGCCAGATCTGTCATGGGTACAGGCTGTGACTGGCCAGATCTGTGATGGGTACAGGCTGTGACTCTGGCCAGATCTGTCATGGGTCCAGGCTGTGACACTGGGAATCAGACTGCAAAGGGAAGGCAGGGGAATCGGGAAGGAAGATGGCAAGAGGTGAAGGGGATGTCAAAGATGACCAAGAAGGTAACCAAGCTGCAGGCTGGCTGGTGTACAGTGGGTGAAAGATCCACAAAGTCATGGTCATGGTTTATAAGTAGATGGGGAGAGAGAGAGAGAGAGAGAGAGAGAGAGAGAGAGAGAGAGAGAGAGAGAGAGATGTTCTTTCAGCTTATGTTTTATTTTAAAACATAGCACTTTCTTTGCTTGGTGCTGCAGAAAAAAAGCCTGATGAAAACAGCTATTAGCTAGGGGACACAAATCCTGCAAGCTTATTCCAGCCTTGCAGACATGGAAAGTTTGTTCCCCTCTCCTGTATTCATGAATGCTTTATTCCCATGGCGTGTCTATTCTCTTACATTTAAGGCTTTACTCTCTTGGCGCCTCTTTATGTGGTACTGGGGGGGACAGATAAGATAATGATAGGCATTGTTGCTTTTAGGCCGGCCATCTGCAAAGGGCCATTTCAGGCCTGTCACCACACTGAAGTCAGCTCATTAAGTCATTAAAAGAAAAAAAAAAAAAAAAAAAAAAAAAAACCCCTCCTCATTCCTACAACCCTTCAAAGTAAACTTTCTAAAAACACACTGGAAATTTCGTTGAAATCTTTCTTCCATAAAATCTTAGATCAGATGAAAAATGTTGATCTCTTTCAGAAACTCAAAGATCATGTCAGGTGGGACATCTCTGAACAGGGTTTTCATGGAGTCTGCTGTAAAGTGTTCATGTCTCACATCGTGCAAGTCCTAAATATCTAAAAGAATAAGTTTCACTGTGAGTGGTACTGGGGGACCCACACCACCCACACTGTACAGTCAAAAGCAACATCTGGTGGGGGGTTAAACACCCACACTGTACAGTCAAAAGCAACATCTGGTGGGGGGTTAAACACCCACACTGTACAGTCAAAAGCAACATCTGGTGGGGGTTAAACACCCCACACTGTACAGTCAAAAGCAGCATCTGGTGGGGGGTTAAACACCCACACTGTACAGTCAAAAGCAGCATCTGGTGGGGGGTTAAACACCCACACTGTACAGTCAAAAGCATCTGGTGGGGGGTTAAACACCCACACTGTACAGTCAAAAGCAACATCTGGTGGGGGGTTTAAAACACCCACACTGTACAGTCAAAAGCAGCATCTGGTGGGGGTTAAACACACCCACACTGTACAGTCAAAAGCAATGGTGGGGGTTAAACACCCACACTGTACAGTCAAAAGCAATGGTGGGGGGTTAAACACCCACACTGTACAGTCAAAAGCAACATCTGGGGGGGATAAACACCCATACTGTACAGTCAAAAGCATCTGGTGGGGGTTAAACACCCACACTGTACAGTCAAAAGCAGCATCTGGTGGGGGGTTAAACACCACACTGTACAGTCAAAACCAACATCTGGTGGGGGATAAACACCCATACTGTACAGTCAAAACAACATCTGGTGGAGGTTAAACAGGGTTGAAAGGTCTTCTCTTTGGGGTCAACATCTATGCAGACTGCAACTCTGTCGAAGTTCTTTGTATGAGACTTCAAATCAGAGGTCCTGTGAGTGGATGCTTGCATTAAAAAAACAAACAAACAAAAAAGGCAAACTTACTTGATATTCAATCTTCTACCATTCTTCCAAGAAGAGTAGATGATTCAATTCAATTCATATCGTTTATAGGCATGCCGAACTGGAATGGGCCATATTAGGTTTTAACAATGCAACAATATTCCATTCATGATAGTGTTCAGAGGTTATTCCTGAAGACGACTACCGAAATGTGGGATTAAAAAAAGATCCCATGTGCAAAACTCTTCCAGTGGTGAATCCCAGAGTCATAGTCGAGGAAAGAAATGAAAGTGTATGAATAGAAGAAGGAGGAAAAAAGAAGGTTAAAGAGAGCAGAAGAAGGCCCTTTCAGCAACCCTAATTGTAAGCCTTACTGCTTTTGAGTTAACTTGTGAACACACACACACACACACACACACACACACACACACACACACACACAGAGAGAGAGAGAGAGAGAGAGAGAGAGAGAGAGAGAGAGAGAGAGAGAGCAGACCTCATCCATATGCGTTTGGCATATTTTGTATGACGTTTTACATAGAATACAAAAATACACCTCTGAAATAAAAAAATATGCCAAGCAAAAGTCTCATTTTGTATGCTACATCTGACATTGCTTGAACTCTGAAGCTGTGGACTCTTACCATTGGGTATTGTTTAAAGGGACTGCACATACGTATCCGTTCTATCGTTTGTACTCGGCACCATTTTGAGTAAATACGGCTCAACTGTATCGCTTTATAACAATGCAGAAAGTGCTAGGCTGATAAAATATTAGAATTTAGTATTTACTGAAACTTCTTCAAAATGGAAATGTTTTTTTCCCTCCAAAAAACACCATTTTATATACAAAGTACACCATGACAATTTTTGGGTTGGCAACTGAAACAAAGACAGGACTGAAGGCAATACATTGCATACACGCTGTATAGAGTATCTGTCTGTGCTGTGCAGGCTACACCCTGTATAGAGTATCTGTCTGTGCTGTACAGGCTACACCCTGTATAGAGTATCTGTCTGTACTTTAAAGGGCTACATCCTGTATAGAGTATCTGTCTGTGCTGTGCAGGCTACACCCTGTATAGAGTATCTGTACTCTGCAGGCTACACCCTGTATAGAGTATCTGTACTCTGCAGGCTCCACCCTGTATAGAGTATCTGTACTCTGCAGGCTGCACCCTGTATAGAGTATCTGTACTCTGCAGGCTACACCCTGTATAGAGTATCTGTCTGTGCTGTGCAGGCTACACCCTGTATAGAGTGTCTGCGCTCTGCAGGCTACACCCTGTATAGAGTATCTGTACTCTGCAGGCTACACCCTATATAGAGTATCTCTCTGTACACTGCAGGCTACACCCTGTATAGAGTATCTGTCTGTGCTGTGCAGGCTACACCCTGTATAGAGTGTCTGTCTGTGCTGTGCAGGCTACACCCTGTATAGAGTATCTGTCTGTGCTCTGCAGGCTACACCCTTTATAGAGTATCTGTACTCTGCAGGCTACACCCTGTATAGAGTATCTGTCTACTCTGCAGGCTACCCCCTGTATAGAGTATCTGTCTACTCTGCAGGCTACACCCTGTATAGAGTGTCTGCGCTCTGCAGGCTACACCCTGTATAGAGTGTCTGTGCTCTGCAGGTTACACCCTGTGTAGAGTATCTGTCTGTCAGGAAGCTCTATGTTATCTTTTCATCTTTGTTTTGCTTCTCCCAGTTTTGAGCTGCAATTTTTTTACCATTTGTCTTTTGTTAGTGAATTGTAAAAGTGTTTTTTGTGTGTGTGTGTGTGTGCCCCAAATTGTGACATGTATTACTTATATGTGAATTTTCTTTCTGTCTAATATCCTTTGATTTCTTTGTCTCTCTTTGAAAGTGCAACTTTTTGCTGATGGTGTAAATCGTGTGATATAGGGAAGGTTGTCATGTCAGTCAGCATTGTTGATAAAAACTTACTGGTTACTGATTCACATTTATGGGATAGTTAAAAAAAAAAAAAAAAGAAGTATTCACATTTATGGGATAGTTAAAAAAAAAAAAAAAAGGTGTTCTTAAGGTTATAACTTAATCCGATCTGAGGAAACTTAGAAATGAAATGAGGGGTATGCAGAATGTGTTGTTTCCAAATGTGAATTCTGTGATTTTTCTCCTCCTTGCTGTCTTCTTGGTTTTCGTGTTCCTTTCTGCACTGGCAAGAACAGGATGAACTGTTTTGCAGTTTGCAGAATGTGTGTGTGTGTGTGTGTGTGTGTGTGTGTGTGTGTGTGTGTGTGTGTGTGTGTGTGTGTGTGTGTGTGTGTGTGTGTGTGTGTGTGTGTGTGTGTGTGTGTGTGTGTGTGTGTGTGTGTGTGTGTGCAAGTGAATTCATTCTGTTAATAAATTTGGGCTTTAATGAAATCGTTGTATTTCTACACTTTTGTAAATGAATGTACTGTAGAAATACTTCATGTGAATTATGTATTCATTTACTCATTTTCTGTTCATATCATTGTAGAGTTTTTTTGCTGATCTTTCATGCTTTGTGAGGGGCAACACTCTCACGCTGCTCAGTCTGATTTCCCCGTTCACAGCCACACAGACAGGCATTACTCTCATTCTGATTTCCCCGTTCACAGCCACACAGCCACGCATTACTCTCACGCTGCTCATTCTGATTTCCCCGTTCACAGCCACACAGACATGCAACACTCTCATGCTGCTCATTCTGATTTCCTCGTTCACAGCCACACAGACAGACATTACTCTCATGCTGCTCATTCTGATTTCCCCATTCACAGCCACACACAGACACGCATTACTCTCATGCTGCTCATTCTGATTTCCGTTCACAGCCACACAGACAGACATTATCTCATGCTGCTCATTCTGACCCTATTCACAGCCACAGACAGACACGCATTACTCTCATGCTGCTCATTCTGATTTCCCCATTTACAGCCACACAGACACGCATTACTCTCATGCTGCTCTCTTCTGATTTGCCTATTCACAGCCACACAGACAGGCACTGTGTCACAAACACACCACCATAGTCATCAGGGAGAAAGTAGTATCAGATCATCATCAGGCAACCACCAGAGGAGACGCTGCACTGCCGCTTAATCTCTTAGGTAGTCTTTAGTGATGTCTGTTCTGATCCAGCATATGCAGGCTACAACCGTCTAAGCCACCTACTGCTGTGGCAGAGGCAGAGAGACCTCTGGAGGGTTCTGCCATGTCCATCCATGACAGCTCCTTTGAATTTACTGACAACAAACACTTTTGACACGCACTAGCCAAGGGCTTGGAGATACTGAGGGAATCCTGAGGTCACCAACCTGAGCTGGGCATTAAAGACCACTGTGTCAAGATCAAAAACAAAATTATGATTATTGTGGATGAGGATGATGAAGATTATGCTATGGAGTTGTGGTCAGAGACTACATGGCAGGACTGAACTCTAGTTTCCGGTCATAACATTTCCTGGTATCGGCCAGGACTGGGAGATAACAGACACCTGCAAGGTTGATCAGAATGTTTGAGCAACACTACCATGACTGCCTTTTTTAAGTGGATGACACTCGGTTGTGATTTCAGGCTGGTTGTTGGAGCCCAGTGCAGACTCTTCCCCCACCCACGTGTTGATCAGTACGAAACAAACCTAACTTACATTGGACAATATGTCTGAAACTTGTTTCCACTCAGGCTACAGAATAGGAATATGTTAAAACTTTTCAAGAAACATTTCCATAAACATTTTATGTCTCAAAAATTTGATTAAAATAATGTGTCTCAATAATTTGATTATTCGATTAAAATCACTAACGCCCATTTGCAAAGTCTTCTTCAAACCATACGTTGAATACACTGTCTGAACCTGTAACCTACTCCATTAAACCGCTCATCTCCGTTCCCATGCTGTCTCCCATCCCTCTTCACCTCCCCCACCTTCCATCCTCTCTCCCTACCCACCCCCCACCTCTCTCTCCCTCTGCTTTTGTTTGTTTTGGTTCCTTCTGTTTGACTATCCACCATGCCATCATTACTTTTATGAATAGCTTGCTTGTCATTGGAGAATACATTAGTGTTGCAATGTTGAGTTAACAGCATGAATGATATGTGTTGAACTAAAGTATGCATGACAAGGACAGATTGTAAGACTAGGCCTTGGCCTAAATCATCCATCCTTGCGTGTTAAAGTTTTGGTTTCAGTTTCATCAAGGAGGCGTCACTGCATGCGGACTAGTCCATATAGGCTACACCACATCCGCTTAGTTTTGAGACCACACTGCGCATGATTTAAAGCTGATGGATAAATGAATGAATAACTATGATGAGAGAATTTAAGAGGAGGCTGATGGATAAATGAATGAATAACTATGATGAGAGAATTTAAGAGGAGGGTCTGGTGGCTACCACTTAGCAGATGTCTGACCTACATGTTAGCTCCACACGCTGGTTAGACCTCGAGTACCTACGTAACATTGATTGTGTCATTTTTATCATTGTATGTGTGTGTAGTGAGTGTATACATGTATATAAGGATGTGTGGGCACTGGCCCATGTGTGTTTGCGAGCGCATGTGTGTGTGCATAATGTGCGTGCGTGTGTGCATATGCATGAGTGTATGTTTGTTTGCACACACATGTATGCATACTTGTGTGTATGTGTGCGCACACATGTGTGCGTGTGTGTGTGCGCACGCGTGTATGTGTGTGTGTGTGTGTGTGTGTGTGTGTGTATGTGTGTGTGTGTGTGTGTATGTGTGTGCGAGTGTGTGTGGAGAAACTGCATGTACATGTGTGTGTATAATTTATGGGATTGTGCAAGCATACACATGTACCTGCATATGTATGTGTGCATATATGTGTGTATGTGTGTGTGTCCTTGTATGTGGGCATATGTGTATGCGCATATGTGTTCATGTGTGTGCATGTATGTGCGCACCCCGTTGGTATGTATGTGTGCATACACACATGTGCATGTGTGTGCATGTACGAATGAGCGCATGTACGCGAGCGTCTGTGTACGCACTTGCAAGTGTGTGTGTATGTATGTGTGTGTGCATGCGTGTGCATACATGTATGTGTGTGTGTGCGTGTGTGTGTGTGTGTGACTGTGTGCGCCTTTGATTGTGGAAAATGAATGTTCAGAAAATGACTTGGGAACATCAAATACAACATACACGTGCTTGCACACACACACACACACACACACACACACACACACACACACACACACATATAACAATAAGAACAACAACCCTGCCATGCGTGTTTAAACATCAATCAACCAATCAGTCAGTCAATCAATCAATCAACAATAGTGGAAGAGATCTGATCAGCCCCAAGATCACCTATCCCGGAGTCTTGAAGACTATTGGAGCGCCTACAGAAGACTTTGCAACCAACTTTGTCCACTCCTCCCAGTTCTCAGATGCTCCTAGGCAGCGTGAGGCCAGTCCATTCACTGTTGTTGTCCTCCCATCTCGTTCTCTGTTCAGCGCCAAGAATCCCAAACACTTTCACCACTTCCACATTTTGTTGATCATTATTCCCAGTATAGCTTATAGCAGAGCTCCATCCCCCAAGTCTCCCAGCCCACATTCATCTGTTTAAGACAATGCACCATGGCAATTTTTTTTCTAAGTGTTATCATCATTATAGCTATTTGAGTCGTATGTCAGATATTTTCTTCTTCTTCTTCTGAGTATGCAGGCTGATACACTTGCGGATACTCACTGTATAGACAGGGAAGTATTAATCCCATCTGTCCAACAAAGGGAATAGTGTTTTGTGTGTATCACCGTTTTTTATCCCGCCATTAAGGCAGACATACTCCATCTTTGGGAAAGGCGCATGCTATGTGTAAAGTGTCATCCATACCAACGGCCAAACTGGCCTCTCTTCTGAAAGTTGGTGATGGGATTTTACGTGTGTGCAAGATGTTATGTGTGCGTTCACACTCGCAACCTCGGTTTAGAGTCTCATTCGGGACTGTATGGGAAATGGAGTCAGAACCAACGTTAACTCCGAGGGAAAAATCCCCCTGTACTGAAATGGCCCAGCGGAGATTCGAACCCGCAACCCTTGGATTACGAGTCCGGTGCTCTACCAACTGAGCTATTCCGACCCCTGTCAGATATTTTGATGAGAGAAGACATTTTAAATATTGTATTCATTTTTTGTGTGTAAATACTCACAAATTCTTCTTGTATCTTGAATCATGATGTGCATGACTTGTTCTGTTGTCTCAGATTTTTAGGAAAGATTGTTTAACAAACATGATGTGGACACCAAAGGTATGTCATCTTGTTTATGAAAATTCTTTGGGTCCGTTGGGATATGTCTGATTTTCACCAAATCATGATGAACTGCAAGTGACTTTGCAGGGAAAAACCACTAATGAATGGACATGCATGTACATGTACATCATAGAAAGCCGTCACACAGGCATTCATTCTCTCTCTCTCTCTCTCTCTCTCTCTCTCTCACACACACATATGCGCACACCCACATCCTCACACACACACATATATACACATGCACATTGGCGGGCAGAAACACGAACCCTCCCTCACATGTAAATACATATAAATGCACCTGCACAGACACATCTCACACACACAGTCACACACGCATGCACACAAAAAAAAATGGTCTCTATTTTACATGGTGCATTATTGTTTCATCTTCTTTTAGTTTTTTGTTTATTTTTTTTGTTTATAACTTTACTATCACTCAAAGAGGAAAGATGTTAAAGTGAGAAATCACACACACACACACACACACACACACACACACACACACACACACACACTGATTAAACAAAAAAAACTTGTTTGTTACTGTTTTATTTCACGAATCAACACAATATTAATATTTAATCTTCACCCACATACATGAGAATAACATGAAAACAGCAACAACAACAAAACACACCGTTGGACTAACCCAGTACGCACAACTCGGCGAATTTGTGAACAACAAGGGCTACAAGACCGATACCGAAGTTGCAAGCCCCGATCACATACCATGAATGCTCTCCCTTTAACAGACCTGAGCATCCTTCGGGCACCTATTCCCCTTTCTCTGGACCGAGTCGACCTCACTGAAAGTATATACATCCGATCTAAGTCTGTTCTTGACATCTGATGGGGTCGGTCACTGGGCTGTTGCAGTCAGTGAACTATTTTCATCCAAACACGCTTCTGGTGACTTGGCGTGTGCCGTGTCTCCTCATGAGGGTTGCCGCTGGACGACCAGCGTGCTCTCTTGGACTGCAAGTTTTGGAGCGGCAACAGGACATCTTGGATGTTGCTGTACTATGGGGGAGACGGAAAGAGCTGTGGAGGAGTAAGACTTTTGTTTACTATGTTTAAATACTGCAGCTAATGAAAAACAAAAAACAACAACAAAAAACCGTTATCAGATAGATTTTACAGAAAGATGGACAAACATCCTATGCGGATGCTCTTTGATAATAGACGAAAACGGTCAGATCAAATTCTTGCAAGCATTGACAGTTGCGGAAAGATTAAAACAACAACAAAAAAAAAAACACACACACAAAAATAAAGTTACAAACCAAAATTCACCAGCGAAGTGACTCGACGAGGGTGCAGTACGTGCCTCCTCTGGTCATGTTCCTGATGGTGAACTTGATTGCCTGTTTTAGCGATGGAGAGAACAACTTGGATACAGCTACGCCCAGGGGAAATGAGCGTGATGGGAAAATATCCCTGAGGTTAACACAGACAATGAGACACAAAAAAAAAAATAAATCTAAAGAAATACATGAAAACAAAAGATGTGAATTGTCACTTGTGACCTCGATCGACATTATTTCTAATGGATAAAAGGCAGAATTTCAAAAATGCATACACACACACTCAAGAGTCACATGTATGCATGCATGCGCCCATGCGCGCATGTACACAGACGGTCATACACACATGCATGCATGCATGTTCGCCCGGACGCGCGCACACACACATGTTTTCACTTTCATTTTTGTTGTCTCACCTTCAGAGCCATCGCTTGCTGCCAGCCCCAGCTCCAACCCCAGCTCCCCTATGTATATCTAACCCCAGCTCCCCTATGTATATCTAACCCCAGCTCCCCTATGTATCCAACCCCAGCTCCCCTATGTATATCCAACCCCAGCCCCCCTATGTATATCCAACCCCAGCTCCCCTATGTATATCCAACCCCAGCCCTATGTATATCCAACCCCAGCTCCCCTATGTATATCAACCCCAGCTCCCCTATGTATATCCAACCCCAGCTCCCCTATGTATATCCAACCCCAGCTCCCCTATGTATATCCAACCCCCAGCTCCTCTATGTATATATCCAACCCCAGCTCCCCTATGTATATCCAACCCCAGCTCCCCTATGTATATCCAACCCCACTCCCCTATGTATATCAACCCCACTCCCCTATGTATATCCAACCCCACCTCCCCCCTATGTATATCCAACCCCAGCTCCCCTATGTATATCCAACCCCAGCTCCCCTATGTATATCCAACCCCAGCTCCCCTATGTATATCCAACCCCACTCCCCTATGTATATCCAACCCCAGCTCCCCTATGTATATATCCAACCCCACTCCCCTATGTATATCCAACCCCAGCTCCCCTATGTATATCCAACCCCAGCTCCCCTATGTATATCCAACCCCAGCTCCCCTATGTATATCCAACCCCAGCTCCCCTATGTATATCCAACCCCAGCTCCCCTATGTATATCCAACCCCAGCTCCCCTATGTATATCCAACCCCAGCTCCCCTATGTATATCCCAGCCCCCAGCTCCCCTATGTATATCCAACCCCAGCTCCCCTATGTATATCCAACCCCAGCTCCCCTATGTATCCATCCAGCCCCAGCTCCCCTATGTATATCCAACCCCAGCTCCCCTATGTATATCCAACCCCAGCTCCCCTATGTATATCCACCCCACTCCCCTATGTATATCCAACCCCAGCTCCCTATGTATATCCAACCCCAGCTCCCCTATGTATATCCAACCCCAGCTCCCCTATGTATATCCAACCCCAGCTCCCCTATGTATATCCAACCCACCCCACTCCCCTCCATGTATATCCAACCCCACTCCCCCTATGTATATCCAACCCCACTCCCCTATGTATATCCAACCCCACTCCCCTATGTATATCCAACCCCAGCTCCCCTATGTATATCCAACCCCCAGCTCCCCTATGTATATCCAACCCCAGCTCCCCTATGTATATCCAACCCCACCCTCCCCTATGTATATATCCAAAACCAAGCGAGGAGGGGGATGGGATGAAACTTTGTAAGACTGTTCACTCGGTGTTCTACCGTGGAACTAACTGCCTCTCTTAACGTTTAGCCCCGTAAGAGAAGAGAATCTACTGACGAACGGTAGGTTTGTGTTCACTTTGTAGGCTGCTTTCCATCAACGGATTCTGTCACGTACTCGGACAGGCTACCTGTGAACATGGCCCACTACCCACGATCCCTGGCGACGCTAAAACTAGACCTCTCTGGCATACGAATTCTCGCAGGTCTCTGATATCATTGAGGACTACAAACGCTCCTCTGACAAAGATCTGCTAAACGCCTGTATATAAACACATTGCAACCCGGGTTGAATCAATACGTAACCAACTAACAGACCGGAGGAATAAAACACACTTACACACGCAGAGGCGTGCACTCACACAAAAAACACAACACATTACTAACAGACCGGAGGAATAACACACACACACACACACACACACACACACACACACAGAGGCGAGCACTCACACAAACATACACACAGAGAGGGTCACGTGCACGTGCGCACACACACACAGGCGCGCGCACTCACACAAGCACACAGACACACGCACGCACACATACAAGCAATTGTGCACAGAAGACAACAAAGCAAATACATGTGCGCATACATTGTGGTAGAAACTGACGCACCCGCACAGACGTGCGCACACAAACACTGTTTTGCAGTCACATACGCAAACATACATGAACCCAGTATGCATAACCCCACGTGGTCACACACACACACACACACACACACACACACACACACACACACACACACGCACACACACACACACACACACACACACACACACACACCACACCTTATGGCTCTCAATTACATAGTTGATTTTCCATTACCGTTTTTTTTCAAATCTTATTTGTGTAGATTCTCAGTCGGTACTCTATGCTTTAAGATCATCAGATTTCAAGAAAAAGACCAAAATCATGTTAGAAATCAGTCAATTAATTTCATATCTTAACTTTAAAAGGGACCAACGTTTCCTTCTGCTGGGTTCCTTCACATCTTGGATTTTCTTCAAAGGAGTGGGCTGACAAAGGGCATGACAAAGTGGCAAAAAAAGAACCAAAATCATGGGCAAGGCAAGGCACAGAATCCACTGAAATTCATGTTCCTTTATCCATTCAGGAGGGTTATTACTTGCTGGAACAAGCAGTATGGAGCAGAGTTAAAGGCTATACCCAGAGAAAAGATAGACTGTCCAAGAATATGTATATTGATTCTCGTGGTTTGGATAACGAATTATATTTGAATCATACTGGCGTAATCAAATACAGACAAATTAGTTCGCTGTCTTACAGGATAAAACTTAATGCGTTCATCACAAAATACAGCAAAAAAGTTAGATGTTTATGTGGTGAACAAATTTCTAGCAAACACATCATTTTTGAATGTCAGAGGTTAAGACCTATCTTACCAGTGATTTCTGAAAATTGTATTGAAGGCGTTCAAAAATGCATCTAGTTTGTTTAATATTTCGAAATGTTTACTTCATAGTCCTGTAGGACATTTGTTATAGACTAGTTGATTGTTTTTGTTGTTAATGCTCATTTTTTTTTCTTCCTTAGCCAAGAGACATAAGTACATACACACACAATATGGTCCCTCTCCCCCTCCTCTCCCGATCCCCTCCCTCTCCCCTCCCCTCCCCCCGTCTAATATCACTATGTGGATAGACGTTAAATTGAAGACAACAACAACAACACACACACACATACAGACACACACACACATGCTCCGAAGCAGGCGCACACGAACACACACAGACAGACACACACATGCACGTTCGCGAGCAGGCGCACACGAACAAGAGAGAGAGAGAGAGAGAGAGAGAGAGAGAGAGAGAGAGAGAGAGAGAGAGAGAGAGAGAGAGAGAGTCATATATTCGAATATAGCTACACACACTCGCTCTGAGCTATGCATGCAAACACACATACCCGTGAATTCACGCCTACATCAAAGGTCGAAAGCACGAATCCGACCCTACCCGCCCCCCACCCCCTTCCCTTTACCCCCTTCCCCCTCCCATCCTTTTTTTTTTTTTTCTACCCCTGCCTTTCACTGACATGTTTCATGCGCGCATTGGTTCACAAAACACACAATGCGAATATGAACACCCCACACAAGCGTGTGGGGGTAATACTGTGACGCGGATCATTTTACCACAATGGTCAGTGTACTACTAAGACACAGAAACACACACAATATTGTACCGATAACGACACCGGTTTCATCATCATCATCTTCATCATCATCATCATCATCATCAATCTCCTCACTTCAGCACAATATTTCGCGCGACGTAACCATGAACATGCTCAGGAGGAAGTCAACAACAGCAACAACAACAACTGAGTAAAATACGGAATATACCTAGGTAACGATCCGGAGTAGATTAGTTTTCACACAAAACGAGGCGAAGGCCTGGGGTCGATTAGTCTTTCCACGTCAAACCGGCCAAAAGACGGTATTGTATACAAAGTCACCATCTAGATCTAAACAAGGTATTTGTGGAAAGAAGAACTGAGAAAGGGTGACAAATATGTCTAACACTGCAGTGTCGAACAACTGGCCCTAGAAGGTAACACAGTACATATGAAATGATGACATAATGAAATATAGTACGTAATATCAAAAACACGAATCAACACTATGAGCTTGAAGACACTCAATGAATTTCGTATTCGTACATCATTACATGGCAACAACCGAGACACAGCCAGCCCGATCTTTAACAGATTTGATTGGCGCATCGTAAACGAACGTGAACACGTCAAATACCTTGGACAGTGCAATGATGATACTTCTGTAATGACAGAAATTAGTATTGATAACGTATGTAACATTAATTACATTCTGTCCAACAGGATCACATTATATACAACGCTGGAAAACACAAGACATGATGACATAACCCGCAATGCATGGACCTCGTCTTATTACTGTATATCAGCGTAATACGATTAGTATTGTAGAACATTGCTCCTAAACTAACAAAATACGCTCATTCCAAACAACACAGATATACAACTGCGAATGTGTAGCCCCTGAACAACGCTCTCAACAAATTACTCGCAGCAGGACAGTGCAATTATAGAAAAGACAGTGTTATTTATAATGAGGCCATTTGATTGTATATGTTAATCTTACTTATTGAATTATTGTATTTTATGTAACGGAAGGTAGTGGTGTGCAAGAACGTACAGGTTTTCATTGTTACAGACCAGCTAACTACACAGGGCCTTCTCAGGGCTGTTAAACTCATACGATGAATGAAAAGGGTCCCATCACAAAAAGGGATCACATTCTGAAGAAATAACAAACAAGCAAACAAAGAAAACGTTGCATCCTGACTGAAATAGAAACAAGGAACAAAAACAGTGAATGATATCAGCAGCCATGGCAAAGTGGTTAGCATCTTAGACTCCCAGGAGGGAGGTCGTGGGTTCGATTCCAATCAGCCATTTGTGGGATTTTTCTGTCCTAACTGGCTCCTACTCAATGTTGAATTTGCTTCGGGCTCAACTGGGGAAACTGGGACCACACATCGAGTTTTATCCACTTAATGGATGCGTCCTTGAGAGTATGGCTCAAATTTCCTGACCACATCTGCAGGTGTCTGTATCTCTCGGGCCTGGTTGACCCAAGCATATATTACGAAAGTAAGTGTGGATTACAGCCCTGTCACACGCTCTCATACCAGAATGGAAATCCATAGCATCAGCTTCATCATCCATATTGATCAGCATTGAAAAAAATGTCTTGAATACTTTGGCCCTTGTGTTATCGTCGTGACCTCAGTTTCGATTGACTGTCCACGGCCATGGCCTAGGTTTGGCTGTGTCGGGTCACCGGCTATTGGCAAAGCCACAGAGACTGTTGTTGGACAGTCTTCCGGAGGCCGGAGAGCTGGTGTTCTGCATATACTGGATTTGAACAGTAACATCACCAAAGTGACTCAGCAGCAGTGCAGTGTCTCCTCTGGTGGTTTGCGTCATAACGACTCGATATTGACTGCTTCTTGTAGATTGGATAAGATTAGGCCGTACAGAGAGCACCAGTCATTTTCTTTCGATTCTCATTCTAAGGTTTAAAAACGTAAAAAGAAAACCCCTGAAAAACATTTGAATGCAACAGAACAAAACAAAACAAAAAACAAAACAAACAAACAAAAAAAAACATACGGGGTAAAATAGACAGTGCAGAATGAACAACTAGCGTCTGCCCTGGACAGCAGGTACAAGTTTCAACACCTAGGCGCCAGACTGCCGCAGACAAAAAAGTTTCACTGAGAACGGCCCACACGGGCGGAAGAAGAGTAAATTACAATAAAGACAGACAAAAATGAAAAAAAAAAGTAAACGAGAGTTACAGAATAGAGGAAATGACCAGCACAGAACTTTCCCAAAGGCCAGGGAGTTGGTGGCACTGACAGAACTCCCGAAATCGTAACAGTGATTTGCGATCATTGATTTCTTTTCAGAATCCAACGACATCGTAATACTATGCATAACATCGGGCAATACAGTGATGATATCAATGTGAACTGTCATGTGGTACATCACATATAACTTCGAACAGTGCAAGAACAATACGATGTATCCCAAAAGACATGTATACGCCCCATTCCCTCATTAAAAAAGAAAACTTAATGTGGTAACAGCATCATACACCCAAAGGACATTGTATGTGATGTCAGCTACCTATGCAATAGCTATATCTCTTACATGTCTATACATGATACTCTCGTAACATACAATGCAATGATAATCCAACCGTACTATGACGTAATATATGATATTGACAAGCAAGAAGACATCATACATACATAATAACATGCAGAGTCACTATCTTCTCATGATAATTTTATACATTCTTTCAGAAGTGTTTTGAATGGGGAAATTTTTGCCAACATCACCATAAAATGATGCCACATTTCCGCCTGCGATCAAGTACTCGTGATCTCCAATACCCTATTTACACTGAAGTCTTCAAGAGTGAACATTCTTCAAATAACAATGATCAGCCTTAATCCAGAACGAGTCGAACCACATGGCTACCACGGACGACATAGGCGAGAAAAGATCAGTCCAAAGGGTGCTGCACACGCGAGAAGCCAGCCAGCGCTCGCCCAGCCTGCTTGTGGTGCATGCTGTGTGTGTGTTTAGATGCTGTCTCATATGCCTATTTCTGGAGATAAAAGTGTGCAAATTGTATACAACAGAACAGTTGCATAAATCTTAGTGTTGGTCTCTCTCGACCAGTATGACTTCACTTAGTCTCTCAATCAGTCTCTTAAGTCAATGTACTTTTTTACACAATCCATGATCAATTCAAAATAAAACTTTGTTATATGTTCCGTGGTAGCGTCCAATTATTGAGTGACCGCATGTGGTGACTTTCCAGGGGAGGAACAAACTCGTCTCTAGACTACACACACATTTAGGTCATCTTCAATAGGAGAACATTCATGACCGGAAGTGGACAAGAAAATGACAAGGCAGGCAACTAGCCTAACATTGTTTATCCCAGTAAGAACCAACTCAGTTTGTCTCTCTCTCTCTCTCTGTCTCTCTTTCCCTCCTCTCTTCCCCCCTCTCTTCCCCCCTCTGTGCATTTTTATACAAAAATATGCCACACTGCTGCCTGTAGGATTTACCAAAATAAATTGCCCATCAGCCCACTATGAAAGAGATAGTCAGAGCTGCCAACCTCTGAAGAGACTTGAGAGGAATGATTTTGAAACTGAGAGGAATTTCTGACAGTGAGAAGAGAATACAAACACTATTGCACCCAAAACAAAACAATAACATTCCAGACACTTTATTTGTTCCCTTTTGTCAAGTGCATTCGTGGAATCCCTGTCTCAGCCAATACACTGTTGCTCTTTTACATTTTTTCAAGGACACTGTCACTAAACTTCATCTTTTGACTTGGCTCATTTTTGCATTTTAGAATCATCATCACCTCTGCAGTGTCTTGACGCAAGGAGGGACGAAAATCAGTAAGGTTCTTCCTCACTTTCACAGGACGAATTGCTGACAGGGATCAGCAGCACTCCCATCATGACGGCAGAAAGCAACCTGAATCTGCACTTCTAATGTCTTTTCTTCTTTTTCTGCCTCAGGGTTAATCGGTCCAGCAGGGTCGTTCCCACACGTTGGCGGCTGAAAAAGCTGAACCGGAAGCAAGTTTCCAAACAGCTGTTTGGCTATACGAACGGCAAATGTGCAAACGAACATACAAATAAACGATTTTTTTTTTCCGCGAGCAGAATTTTTTGACGTCAAGCAGACTAGCGGAATGACGTGCGTTTGAGCGTGATGAATTCCGCCGAAAAGAGTATGTATTCTTAACATTGTGTGCTTATCATCTTTGACCGAGCACGAATGTTATATCGCACACAGAGGGGAACACTCATTCTCTTCCAGTTTATGAGACTTCTTCAATCAAAGTCATCTAAATCAGGAATGATTACCCTTCACTGATCAGCCATACTGTACAATCTGTGACTACCTTGTCTTCCCCCACAATCTTTTTTTCCCCCAAACCTTTTTTGTTCCTCCTCTTGCATCTATTATTGAGTTTATTTTTCCTGATCTTCTTTCGTACCGAAGTTCTAAGCCTGTTTAAAATCTGGCAAGCCATGTAATGGTACACCCAATTCGAACTTCATTTTACAATAAAAGAGAAATGCGTTGGCAGCATGTGTCGAAGAATGATCTCAAATAGAACAGGTCGATAAGAACAAACTTAAATAGAACAGGTCGATAAGAACAACCTCAAATAGAACAGGTCGATAAGAATGATCTTAAATAGAACAGGTCGAGTTTTCCCCTACATGGAGTTGCCCCCTTTTTTTTTCAAAGTGTATAACAGAGTGCTAAACTGACACATACATACAGCTGAAAATGACACATATTTAATTCAGATGGAGAGCCAAGGGGATGGAGGGTTGTGGGGAGGTGGGGGGGGGGGGGGGGGGGGGGGGGGGGGGCGACAGTAAGGCAGACGGGAGAAGCAACAAGAGCAAAAAGGGAGGAAGACGGAGAGGCGGAGGGATGGGGACGGGGTGGGGGAGAGGGAATTATGTGAAGCAGGGGCGGACTCAGAGTCGTTTTGAAAGGAATTTTAAGTAACTCAGCCCGCTAACATGGACAAACAAATTACAAGACAAAACACAACGCGTTTCGACCTCTCAGGATCTCCTCAGGCAAGATAAACAACATGCAGGACAGACAAAACGAAGAACGAACTGGGGAAGATAAGTGATTGCTCGCCCGTCGTTTTCGTTGTCCTAAATGCTGGTTTATCTTGCCTGAAAACCTAAGAGGTCGAAACGCGTCGTGTTTTGTCTTGCAATTTGTTTGTCCTCGTTAACCGGCGGAGTTACTCAAAATTCCTTTTACAATTTGTTTCATTTTCCGCCTCCAGCCAACTCACTGTGAAACTAACAGAGTCGTTTCGTTATCGGCCACGAACAGTCCAACATGTTTCTTACAGAAAGAGAGGGGAGGGCAAGGGTGGTTGGTCGGGTGGGTGGGTGTGGGATGGGAAGGGGGTTGGGGAGGTGGTTTGGGAGAGGGCGAGCAGAAACAGGAGACCTCTGAAACCTAGCAGATCCACCTCTGCGATCAAGCCTGTCGCTCTTCATTTCGACCTCTGTGCTGTGGACTTCATAGAAGATGGTTTCTTTAGTTCATTAACTCGTGCGTTGCTTGTTTGTTTCTTTGCGTCTTTTTCTCTCCTTCCATGTTATCCCAATTTGCTTCAGACGAATGCGTGTGTGTGTGTGTGTGTGTGTGTGTGTGTGTGTGTGTGTGTGTGTGTGTGTGTGTTCCCCTCGAGGAAGAAATGTCGACGTTTTGTGAAAACCCCTCAAACGGACGATGACCTTCTATGTTCAAGCAAGCACCAAATAGCTGTACGTACAATCTCTTCATCTAGTCTCCCGTCATTTTGTTGGTTACATTCTGGTGTAACGTCTACATCCACTAAGGCAGAAATGGCACACAGCCCTATATGGTGATACCCATCTCAGGCGAGTAGAGAGGGGTGAGGGGGGTGGGGGGGTGGGGGAGGAAACGTATCTAACATTACACTCATACTACCCGTGCGACAATAGGTTTCTACTCAGTGCACTGCGTTTCACAGCAACCGATTCATTGGGCTCATTTGACAATCAAACGTTTTATTTATCTATTTATTCATATAATTAACTGATTAATTAATCCGTTAATCAGTCAGTCAATCAATCAATTATTTTTTGTAATTAAACAATTAATTAGTTTATCTGCTCTTTGTTCATTTACTGATCTATTGTGTTAGTTTATTTATCTATTTATCAACTTATTTACTTGTTTATTCAATTAATCAGCGCTACTTGTAGCGAAAAACAAAGTGGAAAGACCAGTTCTACAAAAAACTGCGAGCGAACACAAAAACGCCGACGCCGGGACGTTGACGAATAATACTGGTTCAAGCCAAGCCCACCATGACACAGAGTGGTACGTACTACAGGCTGTGGTCTGAAGAGTGTTGTGTTCGAGTCCCATCAGAACCGCTGAATGTGTAATAGTCTCAAAATGGAAGACTGCAACCACACAGTGGAGTTTCATCGAGCTGTTAAGATTTCTAGACCAGCGCTGCAGGTGTGTGTGTTCTCAGGCTGGTTGGCACAGGGATGAATTAAGAAAGGATGCGTTCGGTAAGTGTATTGCCCTGCCCTGTAGTCTGAGACCAGAATGAAAGTCTATAGTGTCACCTTGATCATTCCCATCCTAACTGACAATCATTAAAAAGTTTCAGAGTTTGTTCCCCTTATGCCCTGCTTCCGTGGAGACTTCAGAAATATTGAGAAGTTCAGCCACCCGGTAACCCACAGAGAGCCCACAACAATCATCCACAACCAATACCAAAACCAGTGGAAGAGAAGGCTGGGTGCAGACAGTGGTGATGATCCAATCCATCAGCTCTAGAGATACCAGCAAACAATCCTCTTCTGACTTAGAACTGGCCACTGCCGACTGCTGAGCCACCTCAGCCGAATTAAGAATGGCCACACAGGCGAATGTCCGTGTGGCACTGGATCTCTCGGACTCCCCCAGAACACATCCTCCAATACTGTCCAGCCCATAATGTTCTACGGCGTCAAACCTTGCGAGAAGGTGCAGAGGTGCAGATGCAGCTTTGGGGCAGCCGTCAAGACCTCGAGAAGACTGTGGGTTTCATCATGGCGACAGGATTGAAGATCTGACGCAGCCAATAAAATCGGCCGCAGAAGAAGAAGAAACCACGTAATTATTCAGACAACATTGGCGACTGGCATGTTTTTCGGTTTTGTTCTAGCATTCATCTCGCATTTGAACGCCATTATAGACATTATGCCAGACCAGAGGGAAGCTTTCACCGTATGAAGTCAAGTATAGTTGTTTCTGCTATAAACAGGCTGCCTCGGTGGGTAATGTTGCCTAATCATTTGATACGTGGAACGCGCCCTACGGACAAAAACATCTTTAATCCAAAAATGAGACCATGGAATTCGCGTAAACGTATGAAGTCAGTGTTAAATACAGTGGTTAGCCATCGCAGGTTGAAGTCAGTGTTAAATACAGTGTTTGCCATCGCAGGTTGAAGTCAGTGTTAAATATAGTGGTCAGGCATCGCAGGTTCCATCCTCGGAAGTCCTCGGAGGGTTCGAATCCCATCTTTTTTGCTGGCGTGGTTTTTTTGGCCTCGCCCTGCTCTTACTCAGAGTTGGGTTTGATGTGGACTCTAAATGTAGAGATCACACAAACAACCGAGATTTTTTATCCTAGTAATGGGTGTTTGTACCAGAGAATACTGCTAAGATTCCTTGACCAACACTGCAGATGTCTGTATTTCCTGGTCCTGGCTGACAAGGGGATAAAGGAAGCAGATAGTCCTGTCATGTAGTCTAGCACCAAAATGAAACTCCACAGCACCCTCGTCATCATCTTCATCCATCTTCATAAACAAAAGTTTCAACTTCTATGACTCTTCACGTTTAGCTGTCATGTCCAGCTGTCATGTCCAGCTGTCATGTCTAGCTGTCATGTCCAGCTGTCATGTCCGGCTGTCAGGTCTAGCTATCATGTCTAGCTGTCATATCCAGCTGTCATGTCCAGTTGTCATGTCCAGTTGTCATGTCCGGCTGTCATGTCCGGCTGTATGTCCAGCTGTCATGTCTAGCTGTCATGTCCAGCTGTCATGTCCAGCAGTCATGTCCAGCAGTCATGTCCAGCTGTCATGTCCGGCTGTCATGTCCGGCTGTCAGGCTGTCATGTCCAACTCTTATGTCCAGCTGTCATGTCTAGCTGTCATGTATAGCTGTCATAGCGAACTCATATCCGATTTTCGACCCATGTCTATGCCCATGGTGGGGCGTGGGGGGGGGGGGGGTAGGGGGGGGGGGGTGGGGGACATTCGTTTACTTCGGCTCCACGACGAGGAGGTGGAGCCCTGCATATGCTGGATCAGTACAGGCACCACACTGAACACCACCCGCCAAGTGTCCCAGCAGCAGGCAGTGTCTTCTCTGGCGAACCACCCGCCAAGTGTCCCAGCAGCAGGGCAGTGTCTTCTCTGGCGAATCGGTTGCTCCTATGGACTACCAGTGTTGGGGGATGTGTCGGGATTAGCCTGACTGTGGCTATGCATGGCGTCAGCCACCTATGAGCGGCGTGAGAGTCACTCCACTAACGGGTAGAGAAGAAGAGACAGCTAGAATCCAAAGCATAACAGCCCCTCGCTCTGCCAACAGAAATAACAGAAAAGACCACCACCACCACCACCACCACCACCACCACCACCAACAACAAACAAAGAAAAAAAAAGAAAGAAAGAAGGAAGGAAAGCAGGAAAGAGCGAAAGAAAGAAAAAGAAGAAATGCGGAATAATTCACGATCGTTGAAATGCTTTAAGCGGAAAAAGAAAAAAAAAAAAAGAAAGAAAGATAGAAAGAAAGAAAGAGAGACAGAAAGAAAGAAAGAAAGAAAAAGAAAGCAACGCGGAATATTTCACAATCTTCAGGATGCTTGAAGCGAAAATATCTTTTTTTCTCTCTCTGTCTCTGTCAACTGAATGTGACATTCTGAGACATGAATTATTTAGTTTTCCCCTGCTTGATACACTGCATGAGCATGGGAGGAGAAAGGAAGCAGGGATGGAGAAGGGAGGAGTTGGAGGAGGGGTATTGAGTGGTACTGTTTCCCCGCAGTATTTCTCGGTGCTGTGTGTGGCAGCGACAATATTCTACCAACCAGTGGACGGAGTCAAGGCAGGCTGTTTATTACCTCACCGTCCACGGCGGCCGACCCAGGGAAGATAGGAAGGAACTCCACATCACAACGATGTATACGTGCAGATCAAAGGAAGGAAATTAACATCACAACTATGTATACGTGTAGATCAAAGGAAGGAAATTAACATCACCACTATGTATACGTGCAGATCAAAGGAAGAAAATCAACATCACAACTACGTAGATGTAAAGACAACAAACAACCTTCCCTGATACACAAGATGTTAGGTGGTGATGTAGATCGCCAAACCAACCCTCACAGCATGAATTCACATCCATCACACCGCCCAAATCTAGACTCGCCCACCCCCCAGCCCCACCCCCAGCCCCATTCAACCAACGGTCAAGCCGTGCCAGTCCACACGCTAGCCACCCAAGCCTCTACGCTTCACTGGTCAGTCTGGACGTGGGGTGATTGTTGTTGACGATGGACGGGGAATGACTGTTCATGACGGACGGGCTGTGGTTGTGTACGACAGTCCTGTGCTCCAGTTTGAAGAGAGAATTCCCCTCGGCGGTGGAGTAGCGGAAGTCAGCTGACTTAGACGTCACGACACGTGACAGACGGTGGCGCCACGACACGACCATGTAGAAAAACGTTCGGCGGAAGCGACGACCGAAGAAACAGTAAAAGAGGAAGTTGGAGGTGGAGTTGAAGACCTTGGCGATCTCGCTGATGAGGCCGAAGACGGTGTTGAGCTTGACGTCACAGTCCAGGTGGTCGCACAGCGAGTCCTCGATGGCCAGGAAGGGGTAGGCGAAGAAGAAGACGAAGGTGACGGCGATGACGGGGGCCGTGAGGCGCGAGCCCAGGTCCTTGGTCCCAGCCTGCGACACAGACAGAGGGAGAGATAAGGGAGATAAATGTCTTGCTTGTAGTTTCCCAGCTGACAACAAAAGGCCGTTTCAGAGCTGTCGCCGCGTTGAATCAACTCACAAGTCATTTAACAACAACAACAACAACAAACAACAACAACAACAAAACTCATTCACATATTCCTTTAAAATGTACCGTCTAAAAAAGTACACCGGGAATCTCGTTAAAGCCGATTGCAAAGGGCCACATCAGGGCTGTCACCGTGTTCAAATCAACTCACAAGTTATCAAAAAAACAAAACAAAACAAAGCAAAACCATAAAACAAAGCAAGCAAACAAAAACAAAAAATAAAACAAACAAACCAAAACCCTCATTCATACAATCCCTTTTAAAAAACACGCCTTACAAAAACACACGGGAAATCTCGTTTAAATCTTTCTCGATAGAGAGGGAACATTAGAATTTAGACTGATATACACATACACAGCGTGACAGAATTGGGTCTGCTTCTGGTGGTTCGAGTGGGCCAGGCGCTAGACTGTCGTTGCCAGGTTCGAGGTTCGATTCTCACTCAGAACAGCTGTTATGGATGAAGTTTGCTCTTCGTGAGTTTCTGTTTGTGCATATTCCATTCCTGTCCTGGTTCCTTGAATGACATTGAAGACCGAGTCCTGTGTTTAAATGCAATCGCGCGCGCGCGCTAGCACACACACACACACACACACACACACACACACACACACACACACACACACACAGAGTATCGTAAAACATTGTAAAACACCGTTCAACCTTTCAGAGTGGAGTTGGCCCTCTTCCTAAATGAATCAACCCCGCCCATCGCGTTTTGCGCGGGGGAGCAAAAACTGTCGTTTCTTCTCTCTCTCTCACGTTGAAATGGGTTGATTTCTGTGAATTACGGTCTTGACCGTTGGATTCTAGGTTTACGTATACGTATGCATATAAAAATCAGTCTATCTATCTATCTATATTTATTTGTCTGTCTATCTATCTGTCTGCCTGTCTGTGTCTGTCCTGTCTGTCTCCCTGTCCGTCTATCATCTATGAGAGAGAGAGAGAGAGAGAGAGAGAGAGAGAGAGAGAGAGAGAGAGAGAGAGAGAGAGAGAGGTGCGCGCGTGTGTCCATTGTTATATTAAAACAAAACAAAAAAAACGCACGCGTCCTAAATGCTTTGTTTCGTGTGAAATCAAGAATCAAAGAATCAAAGCGGCTTTTACGTGGGGTGTGTCTCATGTTAGCGGAGAGGGTGGATCAAATTTAGAAGTTTTTCAAAATTGGACCCCCTTCTTGAAAATGGATTTTATTCCATGAAAAAATATGAAGACAAGCAAAGATAATTTGTCTCAGCTGTATTGATGTAGAAATGCGTTCATTGCAATATATATCAAATAGCACTGAAGTAATCAGCTTAATATTTCTGTTCTTTTACCAATGGCAGTCTGAGAGGCTCTTGTATGCGGCTCAAGTTTTTTTTTTTCTTTTTTCTTTTCCCCAGTAATTTTGTTTGCTTGTTTATTTGCACATCTGTACCTGGGAGACAATGCACTATATCGCAAAGGCATCCTCACTTGCTGTGACCCGACCCATTCTGTTTTTTTTTTTCTGTTTGTTGTTTACTTGTCCGTCTGTCTGCCCATCTATCTGTCCTGTGTGTCCTGCCTCATACTACGTACCAGTCTTTACCGATCTCTCTTTCTGCCTCTGTTTGATTTTCACTCTTTTCCCTAACGCATGCTTACGCTACATAGGAATAGCTTGCCTTAAGTACAATACATTGTACTGTGGTATGTATGTCACCAAATATGCTTTTTATACATATATTTTACTATGCTGGAATTATGTTCTCTTTTCCCTTTATTTGCTCGTTTTTTTTTTTAACCATTTATTTTTACTTTATTTTTTTTATTTTTACTGTTGTTGTGTATAGTTTTTTTTCCTTAGCAAAAAAAAAAAAAAAAAAAAGAAGATATTTGGTATTAGCAAAAAGTTTCGCAACAGCATGTGAAGGCACCCTGACTGCTTCAATCTCGCAGTGTGGCCGTTACATAGCAAACTGTGCGTGAGATGGCTGCTGAGATGAAACAAAGGGACCCGACATTGGCGTCTCTCCCCATGATATCGTGTCGGTGGAATGGATGATACGAACACTAAATACATACGCGCTGGTGTCGCGTTTAAACATCGTTCCTGAAGACAAAATGTGGCTACTTATATGGTGGAATTGAAAATGGTCGCACATACACAAATCTCACTATCCGAAGTTTTGAAGTTTTGAGAGAGAGGGGTATCATATCCGAAGTATGAAGAAAAAGGGGGGGGGGGGGGGTGGGGGGCCGCAAAAAAGAGAAAAGAAAGAAATGTGATGATAAGCGACTGGGCAAATGGATTACTGGTTGGATGGATGGATGGATGGGTGATTAGATGGATGGACAAAGGGACGACTAAGTTCTTCCTGGTGTTAACGAGCCACGCTGTCTTGACGCATTGCATTTTGGGTCATGTCCGTCTTCTCTTTGGATGCCAGAGACGGACGCCGACAGCACGTCAGGAGCGATGTTCCAGGCGTTTGGTGATGACATCATCAGGTGGATCCTGCACATCTTATGCCGAGAACACCAAACGTCTGGAGAACTGGCAGCAAAAGGTATCACGCATGACGACAAAGACGAACTGTCCCCGCAGTTGTCACCGCTGTAAGCAATCTCGATACGTCATTTCCCTCGTCATGCTTTCCGGCCCAGTCACGACTACCACGTGCGGTGAAAGTAGAACGTGGAAGCCCTGGATAGACATCTTAAAGGACCTGACTGGTTTTTATAATTACACTTCTATCATGTTGCTTAGGGCGCTAGATTATAAATATAAAACCCTTCATCAGCAACATACCATCGTTGTCCATCTTGAAAACGGAACTATACATATCGTCTGCTCAGAGGCCTTTGGTCCGCTGGCTTGGACTCATCAGTGAGACACGGCTGTTTGTGTTCGTGCTCCACGTGCACCGAGTGGAGACATGTCACAGTCTGTCATTCTGTGGTGTTCACACCACCATAGGTTCAAAACGAGAATCCAATCATCAATATAATCTACTCGTCTTGTCACGTCTCCAACGACCTCTACAAAACTGGACCTGCTCAGTCTGCAGCACATTGCCACAGTAGAGCGCCACACAATTCTTTTTTGTGTGCAAACCAACGTTATTTCTATGTTATCTATTCACGCAAAGTTTATAACATCGAGAAGTTCCCCAATAAACTGTGTCCTGTTCGATTGTTTGTATTGCACGTGCAGCGACTTCATCGCGCACACTGTAAGCCTACACGGCTTTCACTAACCTAAAAGACTAGCCCATAAACCAGTAATAAAACAGCAAACAATAAACGGCCTGTCAGGCGCGGACAAGAGCCAGGTGTGAAGTGAGACGGAGTGAGGTCCACCCTAATCCCCCCCCCCCCCCCCCCCCCATCGTCAACCCCCCGTAAGGCATTAGTGATCAGCACAGGCAGTGAAAGAACATCGGCAAAGAAACACGTCATCAAGAAAAAAAATCATGACAGGAACACGTCATCAAGAAAGGACACAATCGTAAAACAATACCCCTCCTAAACCCCTCTATCCTTGTCAAATAGTACACCATGGAGCAATTTTTTTCCTACTTATCACGTCACCAATTTGCAGAGTGTAGTTCCTGAATGACCCCCCCCCCCCTCCTCTCTCTCTCTCTCTCTCTCTCTCTCTTTTTCTTTCTCTATGTGTCCTTAACCCGCTACTCCTATCTTCGTTCCTCTATTCGTTCTCTCCCCCCCCCCCCCTCCCCCCTCTGTCCAACTTTTACCCCACCTTCTACCCCGTCAATAACTTACTGGCCACCTCTAAGAAAGAAACCGTCTCACCTCCCCACTATCCACCCCACCCCACCCCCACCACTCCCTATACTCTCTCCATCCTGGACGAAGCGATCCGTCTTCATCTATGACAGACAGACAGACAGACAGAGAACCACACTCCCTGACCCGGCCCTCGAACCGAACCCTTGCACTTAGGTAACGCACCAACAACCACCCACCCGCGCCACGTAGCTTCTTTGTTTGGGAGTCAAGCAGCAGCCTTCTGCAGGACGGAAACCCAACAGACCGCTTGCCATGTTCACTCTCCCTTCCAAAACTCCCCCCCCCCCACCCCCCCCTCCCACCTCCCAGGCTCGGTAACACCATCAGCAATGAGGTGCGTTATCTGCCCGTGTTGTCAGGGGATGGCTGGAGCTTCCGTTCCGATGTGGCGGACAGATAACAGCTTCCAGATTTACCTGTCTCTCCAGGTTATTCGCCCATGTGCACCGCTGTTCCGCGCTTTTTAGCAGCACAGAGTGAATCGAGGATGCGGCCCTTGAACATGACTGCCGGCTGTTCCAGCTGAAGAAACCTTCACTTCAAACAATTGTGGAGTCTGTTCCGTCAGTTGGTCAGACTTTTCTTCACCTGTTCCAGCACTTTCCTGTCTTTTACAACGGTTCCTTACCCTTTTCGCTAGTTTTCTTTTTTTTCCATTCAACGCTTATCCTGCGCCGAATTTGAGTAGATAAGTGATTGTTCGTTCTTTCTTCGTTTTCATCGTCCCGAATGTTGTTTGTCTCGGCTGAAGAAAACCTAACAGGTCGAAACGCGTCGTGTTTTGTCTTGGAAGTTGTCTGTCCCTGTTAACTGGCGGATTTACTTTAAATTCCGTTTCAAATTTGTTTCAGTTTCTGTCTGCAGTCATCTCGCTCTGAAACCAGTATTTTAACGGGTTTCAACGTTTCGACTTTTCCTGATCTTTGCTGCCGGTGATAAAGATCTATCTGTTTTTCACTTTAAGTTTTTTTCGCAACATAATCTTTCAGACTTTTCACACTTGTTCCCAAGTTTTCATATTTCCCGCGGCCTTTTCTTACCCTTCTATATTTTTCCCATTCTCCGCTTTTACCACTTTTCTCACTCAGGCTATCTCGTTATTACTTGAACAGTTTACAGCAAATGTAACAGCAGTGGCAAAAGGTGGTAACACTGGTGACGCATGCGCAGTAAACAAGTAGTCAGATCTGAACCTGGGTGACGATTTTTTTCCCCCACTATCGACGTGAAATCATCAGAATAGAAAACAGCACCATAACAGATCAAAACACCAGTTTCTTTTGCTAACGTTTTATCGTCAAACACCAAATTCTACACAATGTCATTTGCAGATGCCACGTTTTTAACCAGGGAAACAGAAACCTGGGAGATTCATGCTCGGTGTCTGCGTTCCACTGTCAGTCACTTTGTGAAGCAGTAACCTGCATTGCACACGTCAATGAAAGGCGTGGTCAGAAACAACACAGGGAAACCTTGCATTCCAGACCCTCTGAGTACTGCCCCACTCCCCACTGAACAAGATGTGTTCTTGTTGATACTGTAGATTTCTCTTCTCCCTCAGCTCCAGGAAGTGTCACCGGTGCAGTGCACTGTGGGATCGTTTCCCCCCCGTGCCTCCAGCTGTCCTGTCAGTCGTGTGCCAAGGCTGGGCTTTTCTGCTTAATGGTTTCCCTATCCACCCTGCGATGTTTGCAGTCCATTTTTTTTTCCCTGTCTTCCTCTCCGTCTTCCTCCCTGCACAGTTCCCTGGAAGACTGTTTTAGCAAGGTCATTAGATCTTCGTGGCCGTGTTTTAGCAAGGTCACTGGATCTTCGTGGCCAGGTTTTTTTTTTTTTTTTTTTACAGCAAGGTCATTGGATCTTCGTGGTCGTGTTTTAGTAAGGTCACCGGATCTTCATGGCCGTGTAAGGTCACCGGATTTCATGGCCGTATTTTAGTAAGGTCACCAGATCTTCATGGTAGGATTTTATTTTTAGTAAGGTCACTGGAACTTGCCCCAATTTTTTTTTTTTAAGGTCAGGATCTTCGTGGCCGTGTTTTAATAAGGTCATTGGATCTTTTTGGCTTTTCTTTTTTCTTAAAAAAAAAAAAAGTAATTTTTTTTTTTATGGCAAGGTTTTTGGATCTTCGTTTTCTGCCTTTTTTCAGTAAGTTCATTGGATCTTCGTGTCCGTGTTTTAGCAAGGTCTTTCCGTGTTTTAGCAAGGTCTGGATCTTCGCTCCGTGTTTTAGCAAGGTCATTGGATCTTCGTGTCCGTGTTTTAAAAAAAAGGTCAGTAACTTTAGTCACTGGATCTTCATGGCCGTGGTTTTTATCAAGGTCACTGGATCTTTCGTTTTTTTTATCAAGGTCACTGGATTTTTCGTTCAGTGTTTTATCAAGGTCACTGGATCGTTCGTGTCCGTGTTTTAGCAAGGTCATTTGATCTTCGTGGCCGTGTTTTATCAAGGTCACTGGATCCTTCGTGGCCATGTTTTAGCAAGGTTATTGGATCTTTATGGCCAAAGCAATATAGTGTTCTAGTTTTCATATGGTTCAATGTGTGGCTTGATAGTTTAAACGCGCTTGTTTCTTCGGTTATATAATCCGTGTATCTACTGTGATATTAGTATCGTGCCATGGCATGAATGTACCTGTTTCCCGATGTGAGGGTCTATAATGTATCACACACACATAGACAGATGGAATATGCCAAGGCACACAGGAGCCTGGTCTTGTGTTTTATGAGACGTTGTAGTTCTTCCACACGGTTTCAGTGCTGATGTCATCCTCGCTGCTCTTGACAAGGTCTCTAGTTGGGATCCTCAATGCTACTGATGGATCCCAGTAGGCGTACTGGTCATAGCCTCTGTTTATGAACAGATATATCAGCAGTGATGGTGGTGGTGCAGCTGGCCGCCAGCAATGCAGATTTACCACCAACCAAATCTCTCCCTTCCCTCTACAGACCCACTTCTAATGGTCGTGATTGACAGGGTCCACTGCACTAAGTTTTTTTTCTTTCTTTTTGGCCGGCACCGGCAGTCCACAAGGAGCAGTCAATGTCAAGTCGTCATGAGGCAACCCGCCAGAGGAGACACTGCACTGCTGCCGAGTCACTCTGGTGGTGTTCAGTGGTGCCTATTCTGACCCAACATACGCATGACATCATCTACTGTGCCCCCTACTGACGACAATAATTGTCTAATCGTGGAGCCGGCGTGAGTGAGCTCTCCCTCCTGACGGCGCCACCATGTCCTTCCAGCGACAGCCCCCATGAACTTTGCCGATACCGTTAACCCCTACGGAATCAAACCAAGGCCACAGACGTGGAAAGGACATCGAAACTGACGTCACCATGAGAGGATGGCATGAATGGCTACAGGATTTCAGACCTTTTTTCCCTTTCTTTTTTAATGCTGATCGATGCGAATAAGGATGATGAAGATAATGCTACGGATTTCCATTCCGGTTTGAGAATGCATGACGGGCTTACTTTCATAATATACCCCGTCATCAACCAGGCCCGAGAGCTACAGCCACCTGCAGTATTGATAAGCAAATTTGAGCAACACTCTCAGAGACGCATCCATTTAGTGGATGAAACTCGACTGTCTTCCCAACCGAGCCCGTGGCAGACTCCGCTCTGGGTAGGAGCCGGTCGGGGCAGAAAAATCTCACGGCTCTATTGGGGATCGAAACCATGACCTCTCAGCGGGGAATCCGACGCTAACCATTTCGCCACGGCCACTGGTCCACTGCACTAACTTCGTCCCTTGAAAGAAAGCATGGGCTGCAGACGGTGTACACAAGCAGTAGTTCAAACGCAGTGTGGGTGAACGGGCCCCAGGGTGTTCTGAACAAGGACAGGTCCCTCCGCCGGGAATGGTGGAAGGACAGGGAAAGGGGTATGGGTGGGGCCGGGGAGGGAGGGAGGGGGGTGTAGTTACATTATAAAGTTCGCCCCACCTTCCCTCTCCTACTCCCACGCCCTCCGCAGTCCCCCCCCCCCCCCTTCCCTCCACCCCCCCCTCCGCCTCCCCCCTCTTTGTCCGCACTCCCATGACTATGCCGAAAGTCTAGTTACAGGTGGCCATTTGGTGTCGTCAGCAGCATTCGTTTAGAGTTATGGGCCTGTAATTATTTCATCGTGGGAGCAGATAAGTTGAAATAATGTTGCTTATAGCCCAGCCGAACGCAAAGGGCCACATCAGGGCTGTCACCACGTTAAATTCACCTCACAAGTCATTCATTCACACATTTCTTTAAAATACATCGAAAAACCCACCGAAAAGTTTTTTTTTTTTTTTTTTTTTTTTGCTCCCAACCTCTGCGCCACCTCAGAGGCAGTGCACCCACGCCGCTCATTCTGACACCCCGTCCTCAGCCACAGCCCGGTTGGCCCCGCTGCAGCCCCGGCACCGGCAATCCACAGGGAGCAGTCACTGTCAAGTCGTCAAGAGGCAACCCACCGGAGGAGACACTGCACTGCCGCCGAGTCACTTCGGTGGTGTTCAGTGGCGCCTGTTCTGATCTAACATACGCAGGACACCACCTACTAAGCCTCCTACTGACGACAATAATTGCTTAGTCGCGGAGCCGGCGTGAGGGAGCTCTTCCTCCGGAACCCATCCGAAAGTTTGTTAAAAATCTTTCCACTGATCGTGGGAGCAAGAGTTACCTTACTGGTTTGTTATTGACTGTTTACTGCTCCCTGCCTCACTTACGATTTCCTTAATTCCAGTCAAACGGAGGTTACCCGTACTTGTTATTCTTCATCCGTGTGTTCGTTTGACTATATCCAAGATGGAAAAGGCTGTGCCAGTCTTGAATGAATCTTTAATTTCTATTTGTTCTTTACTCCAGTTGTTGTTGCTGTGTAGATGCGTCAGGTACAGGGTATACAGGCAAACTTGGAACATTCTTCTTCGGGGAGGTCTCCGTACTTGATCTGTGTGCTCTGTGTTGGCAGGGAACCTGGTGTCGTAAGCAGCATTCGTTTAGAGTTATGGGCCTGTAGTTATTTCTTCGCGGGAACAAGAGCTATTATACTTGTTTGTTGTTTACTGTTCCCTGTCTTACCTACAGTTTCTTTTTATACTAATCAAATAGAGGTGATCTAGATTTGTTACTGTTCGTTCGTGTGTTTGTTTGGCTCTATTTAAGATCGAAAACTCTGTACCAGTCTTGAATAACTGTCAATTTCTATTTGTTCATTTCTCCAGCTGTAGATATAGAGTTTCCTGGGCAAGCTTGGAACGCCCTTTCTTTGGGCATACCTCCTTGATTTTTTTTTTTCTTCTGTGTACTCTGTGTGTTGTCATTTCTGTGTATTCTGTGTTGTCATTTCTGTGTACTCTGTGTTGTCATTTCTGTGTTGTTGTCATTTCTGTTGAAGCGATTTGGTGTCGGAAGCAGCATTCGTTTGGAGTTATGGGCCTGTACTTAGTTCTTCGCGGGAGCAAGAGTTACTCTACTTGTTTTGTTATTTACTGTTTGCTGTTCCGTGCCTCACTTACGATGTTCTTCTCCAACGATAATGACGCTGTCAACCAAATCACTCGAGGTTGGTGTAAGCGAACATTGAACCCAAGGGCATGTAACTGCGGCGCTTGAGCGTTCCTGAACAGCTTTTAAAGACAGCAGTCAGGAGGTGCCGAGTTCCAGCCGACGCGCAACATAAACATAGGCACCCTTGCCGCCCTTCTGAATGTGGTGTCGTTCTGGTGGCGATTGTAGTTTTCGGCAGGTTTCCATTTGAATCTTTTCTCTCTCGGGACGGTTATCACATCTGCCTGGGTTAGTGTGGACGCTGACCTTGAAAAATGGAAACCGTACAGGCTCAGCTATTTCAGAGGGATGGGGGCGGGGGAGGGGAAGGGAGGGGGGGGGGTGGGGGGGGGGGGTGGGGGGGGCGGGGGGGGGGGGGGGGGGGGGAGAGGGGGGAGAGGGGATCTTACCGAACCATGCATAGTAAGGTAAGGTAAGGTAAAGTAATGTTGCTAAAAGCCCAGCCGACCGCAAAGGAACATATCAGGGCTGTCACCCGCGTTGAAGTCAACTAACAAGTCATTCATTCACACAAACTCTTAAAATACACCTTCTAAGAAAAAAAACAACAACATTGCATGTGATAGATTGGTCAAATCTTTTGGGGAGAGGCTGGACGCTAAATACTCGCAGCACACAAATCTTCTTCAGGACTACAAACGGTTAATGTCCAACTTCTTACGAAAGATTCCTTCATAACAGGCATCATAAAGCGCTGCGCTGTGCTGTCGCCGATGCCTGCTGTATTTCCGGCTGACTTTCCACATGTCTCTTTTAAGACCGAGTTCTGGCATTGCTGGGACATCTCTCTGACATCACACACAGCAGCGTGCTGCCATAGTTCTGGCATTGCTGGGACATCTCTCTGACACCACAGCAGCGTGCTGCCATAGTTCCAGCATTGCTGGGACACCACAGCAGCGTGCTGCCATAGTTCTAGCATTGCTGGGACATTCTCTGGGACACCACAGCAGCGTGCTGCCATAGTTCTGGCATTGCTAGGACATCTCTCTAACACACAGCAGCGTGCTGCCATAGTTCTAGCATTGCTGGGACATCCACCACAGCAGCGTGCTGCCATAGTTCTGGCATTGCTAGGACACTCTCTGCACCACAGCAGCGTGCTGCCATAGTTCTAGCATTGCTGGGACACCACAGCAGCGCGTGCTGCCATAGTTCCAGCATTGCTGGGACATCTCTCTGCACCACAGCACGTGCTGCCATAGTTCTACAGCAGCGTTCTGCCATGGCGGCGCCGGAGCATGAGACTCAAGCGGAACTGAGGTCTGGAATTTAAAACAAACAAACAGACGAAGAAAAAAAAAACAGACGAAGACAAAAAAATCTTCTTGACGGTGTTTTATCAAAGGGTCCCTTCAATGTGATATTGTCATCGTAACTCAGGGAGCGTAAACAAATCGTGGAGTTTTCCGTACTTTCAGAGTTCACGAGTTTAACTTGCTATTCGCGACACAGACTGTTTCAGGCCGTAAAGGGGCGCAACTTTCCATCAGCACGCTTCCACAGGAAGAATA
>JADBJO010001768.1:99807-102307 GCA_016801955.1 Conus betulinus | reverse complement strand
CTCGCTCCCTGGCAGATGCCTTTGTGTCAAGCCACTGGATGTGACAAGACAGAACCTCCCCCGTATTGTACCAGCCCCGTATTGCATGACGACACGACGACAGAACCTCCCCACAGTGTACCAGCCCCGTATTGCATGACGACACGACAGAACCTCCCCACAGTGTACCAGCCCCGTATTGCATGACGACACGACAGAACCTCCCCACAGTGTACCAGCCCCGTATTGCATGACGACAGAGCCCACTGGCGAAAGATGCCTCTGTCAAGTGTAACTGCCGTGTTATCCCGCAGCCTCACTCGTTGCTGTTCCGCTGACAGGTGAAGACAGTACAACTATCCAGCACATGGCCAGGCTTTCGCCACATGAGGTCTTTCCGTGCCCTCTGAAGAGAATCCCGGGTTACAGTCTTTCCCGCGGTCAACAGGACTTTCCCTGCGGTCAGTGGGGGTCTTTCCTCACCGGCACTGGGCCTTTTCCCCAGAATCGGCCAAAAGGCGGACAAGACAAAGTTACACCCGAAGAAGCGCGTGTGGGACCCCGAGAAATTCTGTCCTCCACTGCCGACCAGTCCATCCGTGACTAGCGTTTGTGGGAATGTTCGTTCTCCATTTTACAAGCTGTCATGCTCCTTCTCGTTTCTTTTCTCACAATTTCCACTCCTTCAGGTGGAGAAAATAAATGACGCCAGGATGGAGTCTACAGGCAATTAAAAAAAAAAACAAACAGAGAAAACACTTTTAGAACTCCCTCTTTCTTCCTTCACACACACACACACACACACACACACACACACACACACACACACACACACACACACACACACACACACACACACACGCACACACACGCACACACACACTCTCTCTCTCTCTCTCTCTCTCTCTCTCTCTCTCTCTCTCTCCCTCACCTGCGGCATGGTGTAGACGTACGCAAACCAGTGGGGCAGGTTGTAGATGACGGATCCGAGGAAGACGACGACGGAGATCCAGCGGGCGGCTCTGAGGGAGAAGATGAGGCGGGAGCGGAGCGGCGACGTGACGGCCACGAAGCGTTCCACCGTCACCATCAGCGTCATGTAGATGGTGCCCGTCGTCGCCGTCCACTTGATGGGCGCGTGGGCGATGATCTGAAACACCTGAAGGACGCACGCGTGCGCGCACACACACATACGCGACACGCACGCACACACATACGCACACACACACACACACACACACACACACACACACACACACACACACACACACACACACACACACACACACACACACACACACAACAACACACACACACACACACACACACACACACACACACACACACACACACACACACACACACACAACACACACACACACACACACACACACACACACACACACACACACACACACACACACACACACACACACACATCGCACCCAACGCACGCACGCACGCACGCACGCACTCACGCACACATACATACACACACACAACACACACACATACACACACACACACACACACACACACACACACAGCACCACAAACAACACACACACACACACACCACACACACACACACACACAACATGAGTTTGCATCAAAATGGAAGCAGTTTGTGAACACGCCACTCCGGCTCGGCCCAATGTTCCACTGAACATTACATCAATATGGAAGCAGTTTAAAGAACACGTTCTGCCCAGCCCAATGTTCCACTGAACATTATTACATCAGTATGGAAGCAGTTTGAGAACACGTTCTTGACAGGGACTCTTCATCGTGAAGGGGGTTGTAAGCGACAACGTTTGGACAATGATCAACAGTGGGGTTGGGTGGGTGGTGGTTGGGGGGGAGGGGTCATTCCGCCGTGCTGAAGTGGTTAGCGTCGAAGACTCCCGGCTGAGAGGTCGTGGATTCGCGATTCCCATCAGCGTCAATTATTTGTAGATTTTTTTTCCTAAGTTACCAGCTTCCTAACCAGAGTTGAGTTTGCTACAGGCTCAGTTGGGAAGTCTGGAACCACACAGTCGAGTTTCATCCACTTAAGGGATGCGTCTCTGAGAGCGCTGCTCAAATTCCCGACTAACACTGCAGGTGTCTGTATCTCTCGGCCTGGTTGACGCCGGGATATATTATTAAAGTAAAATGGAGCACAGCCGTGTCACGCAGCCTCAGACCGGATGGAAATCCGTATCATTATCTTCATCATCCTCATCAATCAACAATAAAAATATCGTCTCAAATTCTGTGGTCCTTTAGCAGAAAGGGGGGTGGGGGGTGGGGGGTGCAGGGTAGCCAGGAATCAGAATCTTCGAATTCAGCGGACACTGAAGGCATTTGTCACTTCCTGTAGATCTGTCTGCTCCATAACACACACACACACACACATGCACACGCAGAAACACACATACACACACATATCATACATACACGCACATGCGCTCGCGCACCGCATACAATGGCACACACACAGGGGCCCATGCCCACACACCCATTCACACACGCGTGTACA
>JADBJO010001768.1:74807-89807 GCA_016801955.1 Conus betulinus | reverse complement strand
CTTGGGAACACTGTCAGATAGAACACACACATAAATACATACAGGAACCTTGGGTTGATTACTATGAAAGGAAATCTGAAATCAGGCAAACAGTTACCATGTTAAAAAAAAAAGACCCAAGAAGGATAACTCTTGCCCCCATCATGAGACAATCACACACCCATAACTGTTAACGAGATTTCCTTTCCTGTTGATTAAACCAAAGTTTCCTTTATTTGTCTATGTTCTGCTCTCTTTCATGGGCCTAATATCTCATTTTGGAGTGAGATTATAATAAAGAACAACAACAACAAACAAAAACTTTGTTCAAACCGAACATACCTTCACAGCCAAACAGGCACGTGATGAGACCATCGGAGAAATAATGTGTCACGTTTTGTGTTGTTTCCATGATTTAATTTTGTGATTTTCAGTTTCAAAAGGTACTATGCTGCGGGGGCCAGAATAAAGCCAGTTGGTGGAACACCGGACTGTAATTCTGTTAATTTCGGTTGCTGGTTCGAATCTCCGATGGGACGTTTCAACACAGGAGAACTTTTTCCTCGGAGTAAGCATTGCTTCTGATTCCATTAAAAAAGTCTTTCACATAAGATTATTATAAACTGAGGTTCCGTGTGTGAACGTACACATAACACCATGCACACACGTGAAATCCTGTCACCAACTTTCAAAAGGGAAGGCCAGTTTGGCCATTGGTATGGATCACATGTTACACATAGCATGCACCCTGCGTAAAAAATCGAAAGTATGAAGCAAGGAAACTGACTGATATTGACCAGAAATGACACGGGAAACGACTGAACAAAGCGCCAACAGGCAGCTGTTCAGTAGGCTCCACCCAGGTAGGCAGTCTGCTATGTAAAGGAGAGTGTGGACAACAACAACAACAATAATGATATTAAAATAATAATAATAATAATGATGATGGTGATAATGATGATAACAATAATAATAATGATAATAACAATAACAATAAAGATAATAATAATAATAATATCAAGAAGAAGAAGAAGAAGAAGAAGAAGAGGAATGATAATGATAATGATGATGATGATAATAATGATATAATAACAACAACAAAGATTTAATAACGAGAATGACAAATCTACGTGATCAAATGTTGTGTGGGTTAATTTCATGGAAAAACAAACTATCCAGCCATTTCCAAGTTGTCGGAGAAGCGACGAGCCCTACCATGCAGTTTCCTTGCCCCCGCTGAGATTCCATGATGACCATTTAAACAGCCACGACATCCTCATTCATTTCTCTGCCGCCGGCAAATCTACAAACTATTTGTCAGTGTCTGACACGTCTTAGACTTCCTCCCGGCAACCCGCGCCCTTCCGGTGTGCGCGCGCAGGCTGACTCATCTTATAACAAGACATGGCAGCACGTGCACTTAAAAAAAATTATGATTATTTCATGCCAGTTTCCCTTCATGGTGTCATAAACATAGCGAGGAGAACGATCATAATTATGGGAAAAATAAAACGAATCATATCACCTACCGCCACCCCCACCCCCCCAAAAAAAAAATCTGCATGTTAGTAGAAAATTATTTATGTCCTGGAGAAATACATTGTTGGAGGTCTGTTGACACCACAGATTTCCCATACACTGTTTGAGTTTGAGTTCCGTGATGTCGCGATGGGCTGCTTTGTAGGCGTACCGCTTGGCAATGCAATGCGGTGTAGCACAAGTCTAGTCGTAAGGGTTATCGTAGTTGTGCTAGTGTTAGATATAATTATGTCCATAAGGAGTAGCGTATACAGCAGAAACTCTTGTGTCTATGGTACTTTACAGCAGAAACTCTTGTGTCTATGGTACTTTATTGCACCACAAGGCATCGCAATGCAGTGAATTTTTATTGTATGAAATTTGTTTATACTGTACCATCTTGTCTTTTCTTGAGTTGTATTTTCTCCCTTAGTATTTGTGTTGGCTATAGAATTGCTAGCAATAAAGATAAAAGACTGTAGAAACATTAGAGGAATTGATTTAGGGGGTTCAGGAGATACGCTTGTTAATGTAATCAAAATTGCGCTTTATGCAGATGATGTTACTTTATTTTTGACAGATCAGCATGACATGATGCAAGCATTAGATATACTCAAAGACTTTTCTTTGTTTTTCTGGTTTGGTTATGAATAAAAATAAATCAGCAGCTATGTGGCTAGGTAGTAGAAAACATAGCACAGACAGCTTCTATGGCTTTACGTGGAAAAATAAACTAAAGATTCTGGGTATTTATTAAGACATAAATCGCATGCTTTTTAGATTTCTCTGGCGTAAAAAGCATTGTAATCGAAAGGCATTTGAAAAAGCTAAAAGAAGCGTAATGTGCAGTGAATATGAAAAAGGAGGATTGAAAATGATAGATTTAAGACAGATGCAATCTGCTTTTCTCCTGTCATGGGTTGTAAAAATTTGTAAGGCCACAAACAATGAAAGATGGACTATAATTCCGAGAAAAATATTTCTACCCTTTGGTGAGAATCTCACGTGCTTTTATGCAAATACTAAAAGCACACTTTTCAAAGGGTTAGACAAGATACATTCACATTTTTGGAAAATTACTCTGAAAACATGGCTAAATCTTAATAAACATGAAGATGTCTCACCCTTTCCCTCTTTACTGTGGAATAACCAATACTTAAAATATCGAGAAAATGTCCTTTTCTTTCCTGACTGGATAAAAGGAAATATACTAAATGTTAGTGACATGTATGGTCCAAATGGAATGCTTTCATACCAGGACGTGGTTAACAAGATAGGAGCATCCCCGGCAAGGATCTTAGAGTATAATGTAGTGTCAGCGGCCACACATATTTTAATACTAGGGTTAGTGAACAAGATAGATTTGATATAGATTTTTCAGAACCACCTCTTTTCTGTAACAAAAAGCATATGTCTTGCAAGGATTTCCGTGCAACTTTGTGTTCCCTCAGTTACACAGAACCATGTGCAGCCCGTTTTTGGTCTAATAAATATGGATTGGAGTTAAATGAAAATGTATGGAAGATACCCCGTTTGTGCACAAAAGAAACCAGACTGAGAGTTTTACAATGGAAAATTTTACAAAATATATACCCGACTAACATATGCTATGCAAAATGAAAGTCAGGGATACTCGAAATTGTTCATATTGCAATGATGAAATTGATTACATTGAACATTTCTTTTTTCACTGTCGTAAGGTTAATTCGTTTTGGAAATTTGTCAGTCAATACATATTAGCTGTATACAACACAAGAATTGTGTTTTCTGAAGAAACTGTGCTCTTTGGAATTCTTAGACACAAGAAAATATAGACAGACATATACTGCTGAAAATAAACCATGTTGTGATTATTGCAAAGATGTGTATAAGTATTTATAAAAAAAACGAATCTAGGCTGCCAATTTCAGTCATATTCGAAAATCAGTTGCAACTGAGGAAAATATAAAGTGATCTCATACATGCATTCACTCTTACGCACACACACACACACACACACACACACACACACACACACACACACACACACACACACACACACACACACACACACACGCGCGCGCGCGCACGCACACACACACACACACACACACACACACACACGCGCGCGCGCGCGCGCACTGAGAGAGAGAGAGGGGGGAGAGGGGGGGGGGGGGGGGGGGGGGGGGGGGGGGGGGAGAGAGAGAGAGAGAGAGACACATACGCAGTTACAATTATATGCACGTGTTTGCGCATTTTCCATGCGCGCACATGCACTGTAACACACACACACACTTTACAGGTACACACACATATACACACGCACGCACACATACAACACAGTCTTTGCGACGTTTCTTTCATGAAGAAAGTGATCCCAAGGTAAATATCCCTTTTCGTTCTCCACTCCTCTGTACTTTCTTGCACTCTTTCGTTTTCGCATGTGTAAGATTGTTGCACGTGGGGAATGTGGAAAATGAGGGGGATCATGCATATTTTCTTTTCACTATAAGATTGGCTTCATCGAGGAAGAGAAACTGGTGAGACGAGAAGTAACAAACTAAATCCCTAAATTCATTTAAAAGACGCCGTCTCTGTTCGTCTGTCCACTGTCTGTCTGCCTAACGGTCTGTCTGTCTCTGTCTCTCTTTTTTTTTTTTTTTTTTCTTCTTTCTCTCTCTCTCTCTCTCTCTCTCTCTCTCTCTCTCTCTCTCTCTCTGGGGTGAGGGTGGATGGATGGGGTGGGGGGATGGGGGGGGGGGGGGGGTGGGGACGGGGGTGGGAGGTGAATGGGTGCTGGGGTGGGTGGATGGTGGTGGTGGTGGTGTGATGTGAAGAGCGCTCATGCGCTTGGGCAGGGGGAAGAGAGGGGGACAGGCAATAGGGACCAACGATATCCTTGCAGGCCTGTGTATATACAGAATTGGTTGCTTACGCATAGTTTTTGCTTTGGTATCGTGTCGCCTATTTAACAGATAATTACCATTTTAGCATATTTGAGAGAGAGGGTGGAGAGGGAGGGGGGGGGGGGGGGGGGGAGCGAGCGAGTGTGTGTGTGCGGGTGTATGTGTAAAACAAAATGAAAAACTATATTATTATGTCCATTGTTTCATCTATGTTGGTTCCGTTTTCGTATAATGCAACATATTACCAGAGTGAGTGTGCCAGTACACCACACATTAGTACATTAACAAACCCAGACACTTTGTATCAATTGCCAAAACACTCAAATCAGCAAAAATATGTCCATTTGTAAGAGAACATACAGACTATGCATGGTGAGTAAGAGACTGGTTGGGAAGAAAAAAGAAGAAGAAAAAAAAAAAGAAAAAAAAAACTAGTAGTGGAAATTGTTTTTTTTTTTTTTTTTTTTTTTTTTTTTTCTTTTTGTTTTTTTTTTGGCAGATGAAGAGGACAGTGTGAAGCACCAAAAAATGAAGAGGTGGATTTTGGCCAGACACATCCATTCATTTTTGTCTATCTATCTATATCTATGTATACATATCTATCTATCTATACATCTATCTATAGAGATAGATATGTATGTATATATATACAAGAATAAAAACAACAGTCTTTTCATGTCTTCAGACCTCTGTATATTTCAGACACATTTTCGCTGGTTGACAACCTCCTCAGGCCAGTGTACAATACACACCCTGCGAACATTGGTCTAAGATACACAGAAGTCTGAAGACATGAAAAAAAAAAAAAACAGAGTTTTTTTGTTATTGTGTTTTTACCCATTCCAGTGTTTTACTACAGTTTGTGTTACAAGGTGCGGAGCTCAGGACGTCAAGAGAGCGTTATTTACACACACACACACACGCACGCACGCACGCACGCACGCACGCACGCACGCACACACACACACACACACACACACACACACACACACATATATGTTTTACAGGTTCCTTCCCTCAGGGACTTTATTTCAAAGCTTTCACCTTTTGTCTTGGTCACTGGACAGTCACGATATGACAAAAAGACACTTATCAAAAAGCACTGGATTTATAAGACAATGGAACACACACACACACACACGCACGCACGCAAGCATGCGAGGGCGCACACAGACAGACAGACAGACGGACAGACAGACAGACACACGAACTATGTGTGTGTGTGTGTGTGTGTGTGTGTGTGTGTGTGTGTGTGTGTGTGTGTGTGTGTGTGTTTGTGAGTGCGTGCATGATCGCGCGCACACGCGCACGCGTGGTGCGCGTGTGTATGTGTGTGTGCATGTGCGCGCGCGCGCGCGCGCGCGCGTGTGTGTGAGTGAGTGAGTGAGTGAGTGTGTGTGTGTGTGCGTGCGTGCGTGCGTGCGTGCGTGCGTGCGTGCGTGCGTGTGTGTGTGTGTGTGTGTGTGCGCGCGCGAGCTAGAGAAAAATGCAAGAAACAAGGTTAGTGACGAAAAAGCAGTTGATATGAAAGCTTTCTCTTTGACAGAAAAAGCAAATTCGTGTTTTGTTTTTGTTTTGTTTGGTTGGCTTGGTTTTTGGGTGATTGATCTTTTTAGGAAAAGAAGAAGAAATACATGCATGTTTGTATAACAATCTCATTTCAACATCTAAAGTGGGATGCGGATTTTCGATTGAAAAAGAAAGAGGATGGACAGATAAAAAACATACAGAGAAAGGTGGGATGGAAGGGCTGTGGCCTTTTCCTGAATAAACTATCGCTATCGTTATATCTGTCTGCCTGTCTGCCTGCCTGCCTGTCTGTCTGTCTGTCTGTCAATCTCTCTCTCTCTCTCTCTCTCTCTCTCTCTCTCTCTCTCTCTGTGTGTCTGTGTCTCGATCGCTCGCCCCCGTGTGTGTGTGTTTTCATATCTCTCCGTCTGTTTGTCTGTCAGTCTGTCTGTCTGTCTGTTTCTCAATCGCCCGCTCGCTCACTTGCTCACCCCTCTCGGTGTGTTTTCATATCTCTCCGTCTCTCCGTCTGTCTGTCTCTGTCTGTCTGTCTATCTATCTTTCTGTCTCTGTCTGTCTGTCTGTCTGTCTGTCTGTCTCTCTTTCTGTCTCTGTCTGTCTGTCTGTCTGTCTGTCTGTCTGTCTCTCTCTCTCTCTCTCTCTCTCTCTCTCTCTCTCTCTCTCTCCCGCTTGAAGAAAGATGAACAGGTTGAGGCTCGTGGAACTGTAGTGTTTATTACGTTCATTACGTTCATTGGAGGGTCCAGTGCCTCAACATTCATTGTCGTGTTTTTATCCATTCGTTTCAGTTCCCACCCGCTGTCAAAACACTTGCTAACTAGAGCGATCAAGGAAAGTTCCACAATAGAATGCAGTGGAATACGACACAACTCAAGAGTTCTGTAGAATGATCCGAGCCAGCCAGTGACGCTGTGTGTCATATGACACAACTCAGTGTTCTGTAGAATGATCCCAGCCAGCCAGTGACGCTGTGTGTGTCATATGACACAACTCAGTGTTTCTGTAGAATGATCCGAGCCAGCCAGTGACGCTGTGTGTCATATGACACAACTCAGTGTTCTGTAGAATGATCCGAGCCAGACAGTGACGCTGTGTGTCATATGACACAACTCAGTGTTCTGTAGAATGATCCGAGCCAGACAGTGACGCTGTGTGTCATATGACACAACTCTGTGTTCTGTAGAATGACCCCAGCCAGCCAGTGACGCTGTGTGTCATATGACACAACTCAGTGTTCTGTAGAATGATCCGAGCCAGACAGTGACGCTGTGTGTCATATGACACAAACTCAGTGTTCTGTAGAATGACCCCAGCCAGCCATGACGCTGTGTGTCATATGACACAACTCAGTGTTCTGTAGAATGACCCCAGCCAGCCAGTGACGCTGTGTGTGGACTTTCGTGAAGAAGTCATCGGAGAGACGTGAAGCGGGGCTATCCCGGGGATGTTCTGTCTCCACGGTCTTGGGAGAGGGTTTGTTTATCTCAATCAGAAAAGGCATGTGTGTGTGTGTGTGTGCTTGTGTGTGTGTGTGTGTGTGTGTGTGTGTGGTGTGTGTGTGTGTGGTGTTTGTGTGGTTGTGTGTGTTGTGTTGTGTTGTGGTTGTGTTGTGTGTTTGTGTGTGTTGTGTGTGTGTGTGGTGTGTGTGTGTGTGTGTGTGTGTGTGTGCGTGCGTGCGTGGTTGCGTGTCGTGCGTGCGTGTGTGTGTGTGTGTGTTGTGTGTGTGTGTTGTCTTTGTGTTGTTTTGTGATTGAGTGATGAGTGAGTGAGTGGGTGAGTGGGTGAGTGCGTGCGTGCGTGCGTGCGTGCGCGCGCGCGCGCGCGCGCGCGCGCGCGCGCGCGTGTGTGTTTGTGTTGTGTGTGTGTGTGTGTGTGTGTGTGGTAGTGGTGGGTGGGTGCGCGTCTAAGAGAAAATGCAAAAAACAAGGTTAGTGACGAAAGAGCAGTTGATATGAAAGCTTTCTTTTTCGTTTGTTTACTGAAAGCAATTCGTGTTTTTGTTAAAGAAAGAATGCAAGACAGGGTGGTGACGAAAGAGCAGCAGTGATATGAAAGGTTTTTTTTTTTTTTTTTTTTTTGCAGACGAAGAAATTGAGAAGAGCTCTGATGTCGCAGACGCTAGTTTTTGGTTTTTGGGTCAGTTGTACTTGTTAAATGTTGGGAATCTTGGATCGTTTAGGTCAAGAAGAAGAAACGTATGCATGAAGTGATAAGAGCTCATGTCCAGCATCTAAAGTAGAATGCGATTTTCGCTTGTGAAAATAAAGAGAGGTTGTGACTAGAGTAAAGGCAAATAAAGAGAAAGGTGGATGAGGGACGTAGAGAGGTGTACTGGTAGATAGGAATAGCCGGGTGTGGCTGCTTTGGCGATGAGCTTTGCTCAGTATGTGAAGACTGAAACGAGAAAGAGAGACTGATAAAATCTACGAAACAAGGTAGCGAAGTTGCGGGACAAAGCCACGATAGAAAGGTAACAGATACAGGGAAGTCTGGTAGATATGGGATAAAGAAAATGGAAGAGAGCAGAGAGACGCGTGTGAGATCAGAGAGAGAGAGCCTACCGAGATACGGAGAGAGAGAGGAGAGAGAGTAAAAGAATGACGAAGGAGGTGAGGGGTCAGGAGTAGGAAGAAAGTCAGTAGAGGGAAAGGTTACTAGAGGAGATAATGAGAAAAAGGTTCAAAGACAAATGAATCTGGAAAAAAAATCGTCTATTGTGGAAACAACAACTACGGACGAAAAATACGAATCGGGGAGAAAGATACATCATTCGGTAGATATTGTTGCTTTTCAGCAAATAGATGGGACCAGAGTAAAGGGAGTGTGGGGGGATACAACCCGGACCAGCAAAATCCGGGGCAGGGGAGGAGGAAGCTAGTAAAGCAAGTAAGATCACGTATCAAAACACTTCTTGACAAGAAGGCGAGCTTAACGGATAAATGGAAGTGGAACGACAATGTAGTCTGAGACGGACGAAAAAAAGCACGAAGAATCGAGAATCATTTTGTATAAAATGGACAATTGACAAGAACGACAGACGAACAACGTGTCGGCTTAGTAATTTGATCCAAGAAACGGCAAACAGACCCCAAAAAGGTACAGAAAAAAACAAAGAAGGACACAAGCCACTAAAAAAGGAAAAAGGAAAACCGAAAAAAGAAAAAAATAAAAATAAAACGAAAACCAAAGAGGTGGAAAGAAAAAGAGAAGGAAGAAGAAGAAGAAGAAGAGAGGATAAAGAAGGAAAAAAGAAGAGAGAGGAGGAGGAGGAGAAAGAAGAAGAAAGGGAAAGAGGCAGTCAGAATAGAAAAGAGAGACAGAGCGGAAAGAAGGGACAAAACGACGAAGGGGAGAGGAAGGGAGGGGGGGAGGAGCTTAAAACACAATAAGAAAAGGCGCAAGAGTAAAAACCAGAAAGGGAGGAGGAAAGGACATAGGAAAAGAGGAGGGTAGGGGGGCTAGAGGAGGAGACGAATCACAAAAGGGGAATAAAGTCACAACGAAGAGAGGGCCAACAAGAGGAAGACAGGGAAAGTGGAGAAAACTAGATCACAAACTCACAAAGAAAAATGAGTCTGCGCTAAAGGAGGGAACCGGATTACTACAAACGGAGACTAAAATAAAATAAATACAAACAGCAAACAAAAATAACAGAAGAAAGAAAATTCACAACAACAACAAAACCAAATACAAACCCACACACACTAAACCGCCCCCCCCCCCCCCCCCCCCCCCCCCCACCCCCTTCCCCTCCCCCCTCTCCCCCCCCCATGCATCCGTACTTCTCCATTGAAGTTGTCCGGTCTGGTCCCGGCCTAATGATGACCATAGTCCGCTAATTTTCTTGTCACCGGTGGTCAGTTTTTTTGGTCCACCCTACGCCTTGATCTCAATAGCCCCAAGCCCTGGTGTATCCCCTCGCCCCCGACCCCCACCCCTTCCCGGTCGCTTGTCACCTTTTATTTTTCCCGATCTGCACTCTCCCACTACCCTGACCCCTCCCCCCCCCCCCTCCCCCCCCCCGCCCCCGCCCCCCCCCCCCCCCCCACCCGGCCCCCCCCCCCTCCCCCCCTCCCCCCCCCCCCTCCCCCACCCCCCACCCCCCCCACCACCCCCCCCCCCCCACTCACCACCCCACGGTATAAAGGAGTCACTCACCGATAAGGCCGATACCACTCCCACACCCCCTGTGGCCTAGTCGGATTCCTGTGTGTTGTGTGCGATCCACGGCATGTTGTCATTCTCCATCCACGTCATATTGGGACCTTTCCTCTCATACATGCCGTAAGGATACGACATGTTCCCCGTGACGTCCTTCGTTCCATCTATAGGGATTCCATCGTTTACGACCAATTTCGTCAAAATGTTCCAAACAAACAAACAAACAAAAAGTGTTGTTTTTCGTTGTATTGTGTATTGGGTATGCAATTTTTATACTTTGCAGAAATTTGCCACTTCTGAAATTCAAAGTACAGATCGGCCCTTTTGTATTGGGTCAAACAAATAACACTAGGAAGATAGCTGCTCACTCTTCCACATGGATTCAATATTCCCTTTCCTCGTTGGGTCCCTGGTGTCTCTTTGTTTTGATATCGAGTGAAAATGAAACTGACCAACGCAACAAGAGGCAACGGGCACGAACACAACACGGACAGCAACGACAGGTACGGCATTCACCTCAGAACGCGGAGGGTAGATGATGTGGTGGTCAGAAGCAAAACGTTTTCCTCCACAAACAACCTGATCAAGTAGAATCCCCCCAAAGGGCCAGATCCCTCCTTGTTTTGTTACGTTATCGTGGAGAAACGGGTGACCCCCGTCTTTTTAACACTGTCACACAACCTTCATAGTTCCGACAACACACACACATGTGACTTGGCAATGCTGGTCGTCAAACACGTTTCAGCAGTCGTTAAAATTGACAACCGTCCGCAAAACATCTGAGAAGATTCCGCCAGAGCTGACAGCAAGCCAGACAACACCGAGCATGCTTCTTGACAACTGAGCACACAAGGGCGATAACCAAAGTGCACACAGCGTTCAGAATTTCTACACAAGTCCGTAGACGAACAGTGCTCTGTCCCCTGTCTTTTGCGGATTCCGTTCCATATAACTTTCCTCGTCTTTCCTTTCCAGAAACTTGGTGACGGCCTTCCTAAAAAACGACCAGTTAGAAACTAGTGCCGGAACTGTTTCCTGTACAGGTGATATCTGATCATCTTCTTCCTCTGCTGCCATGCTGTTTTTTCCTCCCGTGTCGTGTTGGCCAGCCAGTTCGCTTCTCTCCTCCATTCTCTCTAGTTTCTCTCCACCCCCCTCTGTCTCCCTCTCCCTCTCTCTCTTTCTCTTTTCTCTCCTCTCCTTTTTTCTCCTCCTCGTCTCTCTCCTCACCCTCCTCTCTTTTCTCCTCCTTCTCTCTCCCTTTCTCTTGCTCTCTTCTCCTCTCCCTTTCCGCCTGTACCTCAGCGCCTGGTTCACGTTCCTTTGCAGAGGAGGCTTCCTGCGTTGGAGACAAAGGGAATCATCTGAAACCAGAGATCGGTTGGCCTTGACATCAAGACTTAAAAAACACTACTGGGCACCCACGGTCCAATGACGATGGGCCTTCCGGACCATGAAACATTTGCTTCCTGATTTTGTAGTCCATCTTATTATTGTTTTCTTTTTTATGATACAACGAGGTACGTACAGCGACAAAGAGATGTTTATTATTTTCATCGCCTCCAATGAATGATTCTTATTCATCCGCAGTAAAGGGGGGGGCGATTCCTGGGATCTCGATTATTTCGCTTTCTCGCTTTCTTTCATAAAGCGCGACTGAGCTGTTTCATTTCATTTAGCAGGACAAGGGTTTGTTTTACAACTTTTCACATGAAGATCATAGAAAAATCACAATTCTTGTTTGTCTTAAAAAAAAAACATTCTTGTTCGTCTAGAAGAGAAATTCATGATTCACGCCTCACCTATTTCCTATTCATTTTACAAAAAATAACCACCATTATACTCTTCGTTACCCCTCTAATGAAAAGGTCCATTGGTTTGTCATCTTCGTGAATGAAAACGCCCATTTCTAAACAAGTACCTTGGGGGAAAAAAGGACCACCATGCGTGTTTATTAAACGCATTCTCGTTCATTTTAAATAACAATTAAAACAACGCCTTCTTATCAATATTCCAAAGAACATTTCATATATGTTCTAAAAACATCATTGTATAGTTGCCCGTCTAAAACACTACTTTTATATTCGTGTTCTAAAATAACCCGCTACTTTGGTTTCTCTTCTTCTTTCCTCTGCCCCTTCTAAAAGAAAAATGTGCCATACGAGTTACGAAGCGGCGGAGCCCGTTTCCATCATTTTCATAAGATCCATGCCACAAAACCAAGGGGAAGAAGAAGCCCCATCCCTTAGTATCATTTTCTAAAACACAACCATTTCGTAGTTTTGGTCCGGGTTTTTTGAAACACGATTTCTTATTCATCTGAGAATATGCCCTTCTTGTTTGTATTTTTAAAACACAACCATTTTTATTTTTTCTCTCTAAAAAACGTGGGGGGGGGCGCCGCTTTTTATATCATTTGATAGATAATCTAATAACAACCATAGTTATCCGTTGTCTTCCAAATCAATAATCCTAAATCCTTTCTCCTATCAATAAATCCTTTAATATCCTTTTTTTAAATCCTTTTAAATTATCCCTTCCAATCCTATCCTTTTATCCTTATCCTCATTCCTCATCTTAAATACAGACAACTCCGCCGTTATAGTCATCTTTCAAATTCACCATTCCATGCTCATCTTCTAGAGCCAGCTTCCTTATCTCCTCTTTTCTTCTGATCTAATCTAGCCTTCGTACTTTTCATTTCGCACTTTTTCATCAATTTTTTTTTTCAATTCACCTCCATAAACACGCACTTGCAATTAATCTTTGCACATAACATACCATTCTTATACAAGTGCTTGAAAACAAAGCGGTGACGACTGGATGGTTTGTTTACTCTTTCAGGAGAGATCAAAACGATGCAGCCTGGCATTGAAACAAATATGTTTAGAAATGGATGTGAAGCTACGCTTCACCCAGTGTCCACCGTACAACACATGTAACAAAAAGAAAGAACAGGTGGCAAGCATCTTCAGCCAGTCCCACCGTACAAAACTGAACAAAAGAAAGAACAGGTGTGCATCTTCACCTCACGACACTTCAACCAGTCCCACTGTACAAACATGAACAAAAGAAAGAACAGGTGTGCATCTTCAGCCAGTCCCCACCGTACAAACATGAACAAAAGAAAGAACAGGTGTGCATCTTCAGCCAGTCCCACCGTACAAACATGAACAAAAGAAAGAACAGGTGTGCATCTTCACCTCCCACGACAAGAAGCCACCAAATCAAATTGAAACGCTTAAAACTTGAAGCAGTAAGGCCAAGGTACACCTCGCATGACGCCCACATTCAAAAAGAGCACAGATCACTTCAGTATCGTCAGTTCCTGATGCCAGTCTCTCTCTCTCTCTCTCTCTCTCTCTCTCTCTCTGTCTCTCGTCTCTGTCTGACATCTGTCTCTCTCTCTCTCTCTCTCTCTCTCTCTATCTCTCTCTCTCTCCCTCTCTCTCTCCTCTCTGTCATCTGTCTCTCTCATTTTCTCACTCTCTCTCTCTCTCTCTTCTCTCTCTCTCCACCCCAACCTCTCTCTCTCTGTCTGTCTGTCTGACTGTCTTGTCTCTCTCATTCTCTCTCTCTCTGTCTCTACCTCTCTCTCTCTCTCTCCACCCCCACCCTCTCTCTCGCTCCCCTGAATCTAACAGGCCAACAACACACAGTTGATAAACGACTCCCCACCAACCGTGGCCTGACAGCACGGAGGAAAAGAGTCAACGCCGCAACGCCAGCAAGGCATTCCCCACCACCGCGGAGCCACCACCACCACCACCACCACCACCACCTCCTCACCTCCTGCTTAGCGCTTCTTCTTCAATTTATAGCGAGGCGACGGGCGGACTCTCTCAGGCCCACACAGGCATATTGCCTTCATCGACCCCACGGCCAATCAAATCGATGCTCTAGGGCGCGTTGGGGAAAGCACGTAATCAGTGTCGTCACGAACGCGTGAGGGGGGGGGGGGGGGGGGGGGGGGGGGGGAGAGTGTGTGTTTGGTGGGAGTCAGCTGGGAATGAGTTAGCACAGAGTGCAGCAGTGCTCGCACCTGATGGAAAACCGAACCGAAGACCCCGTGAGGAGGTAGCCTACATATGCAGGCCACTGGACTGCATTGAGATCTGTACAATGGATGATGTCCATTCTCATTCATGCTGTACAAAAAAAAAAAAAGAAGAAGAAAAAAAGAAACCACCCCCCCCCCCCCCAAAAAAAAAAAACAAAAAAAAAAACCCCACGATGCTTATTCATGGGACGAATTTCATTTCTGTGGCTGTGGTTTGAGACTGTCATTCATGGTCAGACCCCCCCCCCACCCCTTGAATAAAAAAAAAAAAGTAGTTGTTATATAGATTGTCCAGCATCTTCACAAATTCAAAGCACCACCAACGAATCTTGAAATGCTGTCAAAGAGAGAGAGAGAAGAGAGAGAGAGGAGAAAAAAGCTCGATATAGAGAGTCAGAGAGGAGAGAGAGGAAAAAAAAGCTCGTGAAGTCATCGTGTTACACTAAATTAGTGTCACGAGAAAACGAGTGACTGCAGAATGAGTTGTTAGGAGTCTTCGTCAGAAGTTACTGAATGGAAGGCAGAACAGTGCAGACATCATATGGAGACGCAGGAACAGTTATCTGCATCCATGTGAACACATCCAAACACACAGAGGCCTACTTTCGTTCACAGTTTCTGGAAGTATGCCTCTCTCTCTCTCTCTCTCTGTCTCTCTCTCGTCGTTGGCTGACTCGCTCTTTGTTTCCCACTCAACGTCTAGCGCTTGCAGGTCAAGACGCAGTGACATACAAACCACCACCACTGACAACCATCGCCAAATGACAGTGTACATATCTATGCTGTGGTGCGGAAGACGTTTACTTTCTTTTTCCCCTTTCAAACACACACACACACACACACACAACACACAACACACACACACAA
>JADBJO010001768.1:57307-59807 GCA_016801955.1 Conus betulinus | reverse complement strand
TCACAAGCTCCGTACTTTACCATTCACAAATTGATACAAACAAGGATTGTAGGTAGCACAAAGCTCCTTACAGCTTACCATCCATGGCAAACAAGGATTACGCTTCAAGGAAAAGTGCCGATTGTTATTGCCCAGCCGCTTCTAATTCTTACAAAGTATGTGGTGACATACTGAAAACTAAAAAAAAACAAAACCTTTGGGAAAGTGTAAGTAAGATCCGGAACAGAAGTTTTTGAACCATCATTATTATTATTTTCATTATTATTATGAATACTTATATAGCGCCTATCCCTCGGCTAGAAACCAAGCTCTAAGCGCGTTTACAATCCACACTCATTTACACAACGGGCTGCCTACCTTGGTAGTGCCGAATGAAGAGCTGCCAGTTGGCGCATCATTCAGTCGTTTCCCGTGTCATCCACTCAATATCGTTCAACACAGTTTCACTTAATTTCCTTATTTCCTTCATTCTTTCCATTTCTCACGAAAGGTGCATGCTATGTGTATCGTATCATTCATACCACTATTACCTTGTGGACAGATATCAATCACTTAAATCACAATCCTACCACAACTGTTACTTTCATTTTCATTTTCTTCTTTTTTTTTTTTGTTAGTCAGGGTGATTAATAAGGAAGAAGACAATGAAGATGATGCTGTGGTGTCCCACTTCTGTCTGAGACTGCATGACAGGCTACACTTTAGGCTTCTTTTCCCTCTGTATTCCTAGGTTCACGTTAAACCCTGGAGAACACACACACACACACACACACACACACACACACACACACACACACACACATACACGCACGCACGCACGCACACACACACGCACGCACGCACGCACACACAAACATACACCCACAAACACACAAACACATACGCACGCATGCACACACACACATATATACACATACGCGCGCAAACGCGCAAACACACACATATACGCACGCACGCGCGCGCGCGCGCGCACACACACACACACACACACACACCCCTCTATCTGTCTGTCTGTTCGACGACTATCCATCCATCCATCATCTCCATCTCTCCGTCTCTGTCTGTCTGTCTGTCTGTTTGTCTGTCTCTCTCTTTCTCTGTGTTTTTTCCGGTTTGTTTGTTTGTCTGTCTGTCTGTCTGTCTGTCTGTCTGTCTATCTGTCCATCTGTTTGTCTGTCTGTCTATCTTTTTGTCTACCTTCTGTCTGTCTGACTACCTACCTATCTATTTATCGATCTATCTGTCTGTCTGTTTAAAGATATATGCATACATACATACATACATACACACATACATACATACATACATTTATAGAAACACACGTTAGAAGGAAATATAGAATTATTTCATCACACGCTGTTCACACGTAAAATATTCATCTGAAAGCTTCCATTTTCGGCTGAAAAATTATCCTCCCATGTGGAACTTCAATAAGTAGTGAAGAAACATAAGCGCTGGGGCGGAGGGAATGTGGGGAAGAAAGGGACGTCGAACTGTCAATATCTACACGAGGAAATAAAAAGACTGGGCCACCACACAAAGGAACAAACCAATGACAAATCAAACACAACGTTTCCACCTCTTGGGTCGCTTGCAGGCAGGGTAAACAACACTGCAAACAATGTACATGGAGGACGTACACAGAGAGTCACTTATGTCCCTCGATCTGGGTGCAAAGTTGGGTCTTGGGTGAACAACTGAAACGACGGAGTGGAACTGAGGTTAAAATGAGAGAAGATATGAACTATAACAAAAACAAGAAGAAGAAAAAGAACAGTAGTGATAATGACAATAACAGTAATGATGATGACGATGATGATAACAACAAGAACGACAATAACAATGACAGTAGTAGTAGTAGTAGTGATAATAATAATGATGATAATTATTGCAATAATAGTAATGATAATAACAAATGATGACGATGATGATAATAACAACAACAATAATAATAGTAATATAATAATAATGATAATAATAACCAGAGAAAGAAATGATAATAATGATGATAATGATGATGACGACATTAACAATAATAAAAATTAAACAAATGACAATAATAATAGGGACACAGATAATAATGATACTACTTATAATGATTATGATGATGATGACGATCATGATGATGATGATATAACGATTGATGATGATGATGATGATGATGATGATGATGATGATGATGATAATGATAATGATACATACTACTACTACAACTACTACTACTACTGATGATGACAATTATCATTATGATAATATGATAATAATGATGATAATCACCATCATCATCATCATCATCATAACAATAATAATAATGATAACAATAACACAAACAATATAATAATAATAATATCTAACCCTACTCTGTTCGCTGAACAGAACTGTCCATGACGCTCATCCAGCACCGACCTGGCTCCTTCCTCCACACCTCATCCCACCCCCACCCCCACTCCTCACGCACCCACCCCTCCCCCCATCCCGGGCAAAACTCACCAGAAGAACT
>JADBJO010001768.1:52500-56427 GCA_016801955.1 Conus betulinus | reverse complement strand
GCGATCGTTTGACAAAGAAAAGAGAAAACATAGCGAACAGGAGAGAGAGACAGAGAGAGAGAGAGAGAGAGAGAGAGAGAGAGAGAGAGAGACAGACAGACAGACAGAGAGACAGACAGACAGAGAGAGAGAGAATGTCAACAAAGTTGAAGCGCTCGTTTGACAAAGAAAGAGACAACATAGCGAACCCAAGCGTGTCTTAACCCCCGCACAGCTCACCATGTCTTGTACTTTTAGGTGTCTCCAAAGAGTTGTTGAGTGGCGGGGAGAAGGGATGGAAGCAGACAAAGGGGGTGCAGTGCATAGGGGAGTTGATGGCGATGGGCGAAGGGAAGGGGGGGGGGGGGGAAGGGGGGAGGATCGTAGGATAGAGGGGAAGGGTGGGAAGACACAAGGAAGGGTGCAGGTGTTGGGGGGTGGGGGGGGGGGTGGTTTGAGACTTGCAGCAGCAAATATTAGCTTGAGAGAAAATTGACAAAGGAACTTAAAAGTCAATTCACCAGTTAACATGGACAAACAATTTCGAGACAAAACACGGCGCGTTTTGACCTTCTAGGTACCTTCTTCATACAATCAAAACAACATTCAGGACAATGAAAACGAACGAGCAACCATTTATCTTCTCAACATCGGCGACAGATGGGAGTTGAATCAGATTCAACGTCCACTGAGGGCAAGCTGTTATGGACAGGGCCTATATCTCTCCTTCTGCCGCATAACTCTCCCTGAAGTGAACCAGGCGTCCATTCAGTGGGATATGAACAGACAGGGTGTTCAAGCCGTTAAAGTCCAATCTCACCAGAGACTTGAACTCACGACCGTCGGCTCCGTAGCCCAACACTCAATTACATTGGCTTATATAAGTCCCTCTTTGAAAACTACAAATCCCCCTCTCCCCCCTTCTCCCCCCCCCCCTTCCCTCAATCCAAAACGTTTTTTTTTTTTTTTTTTTTGACAAGGCAGTGATGGTTAAGATGGTGGATGGCGATGTGTTGTCCGCGCGACGTGCAAATGGCAAGTGTCTGTGAAACCTCCCCCTCTCCAAACCCACTTTGATGCTTTCGCTTTGTATCTTCAGAGGGGAGAAGAAGAGGTCAAGAGGAAGACGAGGGAGGGTGGTGGGGGGTGATTGGAATCTGTACCACTCTCACCACCCTCTCCTGAACCTCGCGTACGCAAGTTAGCAGACCAGCGAGATCTGATCAGTCTCATATCCTGTCATGGAGTCGCTCTGAAGAAGAGGAAGGAAAAGGCTGGGAAAAGGGGGGGGGGGGGGGGGGGGGGGGGGAGGAGGAGAACGAGGGACGAGATCACACTGAAGGTGGGGTGAGGTGGGAGGAGTAGGAACGGAAGGTTCGGTAAAAAAATCTTGTAGAGAGAGAACAAAAACTGATACGTGTTTTCTGTGTTCGTTTGAGTTTTCTCGGTCACTTAAGGATAAAAAAAAACACGACAAAAAAGTTTTGTTTGTTTAACTTTATATATTAAAAAAAAAAAACAGATTAAATCAAAGGTGGAATATGTCAAAGCACCAGACTTCAGACGTTTCTGTTATACAAATCTATTTCATGATGGCGGAAGATCCGACTAAAACACATGGACCAATCAGAAAACGTTTGCATTTATGGGGTACAGAAAAAAAAAAAGTAAAAAGAGCTAGACACATTAGAAAAGATTTCCTTTCTGAGATCTTGTCCTTAAAGACATAGATCCTGTTTGTATTGTAGATGAAGGCGATTGTAAACATACACAAGCTGAACATGAGACTGGGTTCTCTAAATGTCTGCACCCCAGTCTCTGTCTCTGTCTCTGTCTCTCTCTCTCTCTCTCTCTCCCCAGACCTCAACAAAAGTTGAGGACCAACAAGAACACCGGGATTTTTTTTTGCTGCGCTTGTTTGTTTGCTTATTTGCTATTAATATCGAATCTGTTTTACTAACTTTTCTTGCGTGTTTGACACTTTACATCGGTGAATGATGGCAACCAACGTGGAGACAGTCTTGTCAACTTCACGCCCATAGCAAGACGACAACCGGTTTCGGAAATGGAATGATTGTGCCAAATTTCACCTTGTCAACATGATTTTACTGGCGCACTGCCTGGCAAAATCTGTGCTTCTCCGCTGCTACTTCATCATTTGGCTGTGAATTGTATTCTGTCACTTTCTTTTTAAAATCTGTTGCTTGGTAAACAACGGGCCACAATTTTCAACATGCCCCTTACACAAAAACTTGGTCAATGTTGCATCCGGTCCTTACTTTGTTCACTTATACACGCTTGCGCGCACGCGCGCGCGCACACGCGCACACACACACACACACACACACACACACACACACACACACACACACACACACACATGCATGCATGTAGGTGTAGATATACAGACACACCAACCACCACTCACCTCCATCCCCCACCTCTCTGTCTCTTCTTCTGTGTCTCTGTCTAGCCATTTTTTCCATTTCTTTATAATTATCTAGCCATCTTATCCATTTTCTATCTATTATCTATCTATCTATATCTATCTATCTATCATTATCCCTGTTTGTCTCTGTTTTCTCTGTTATCTATCTATGTTTCTATCTGTCTATCAGCCTGTCTCTCTGTCTATCTGTTCGTCTCTGTCTTTCTGTCTGTTATCTATCTATCTATACATACATACATACGTACGTACAAATATTCATTCACACATAACAGAGAAGATCGAACTATCTCAGCTAACGCTGTCTGCTCATTAAATCTGCATCTGGAAGCTTCCGTTTTCGGCTCAAAATTACCTCCCCCCCCCCTCCCCCGCTCCCAATGTTGAACAAATAAGTAGTGAGGGAAAACAAGCGCTGGCTAACAATTCCTTCGTCGTGACGAAAATGACTGAAAAGATTAGTGTGTATGTGTGTGTGTGTGTGTGGGGGGGGGGGGGGGGGGGGGGGGGGGGGGGGGGGGGATGGTCGAGGGAGAGGGAGAGAGTGGCAAAGAAGGGCACGCCACACGGTCTACAGCAGCAAATACCGATCTACTGGGCTGCCAGTCGAAGGAACAAACAAATGACAAAGCAAACACAACGCGTTTCGATCTGTTGGGTCCTCTTCAGGTAGCACAAGTAACAATTCAAAATCACGGAAACGAAAGCCCGTCACTTCTCTTTCTCTCTCTCTCTCGATCTGGGCGCAAAATTCGGACTTGTGTGACCAGCTAAGATTACAGAATGGAACTGAGATTGAAAGGAAGATGATACTGATAATGATAATTGCAATGATAATAATGATGACAACAATACTGATTATAATACTGATGATAATAATAATAGTTATAGTAATGATAATTGCAATGATAATAACGATAACAACAATAATAATTATAATACTGATAATAACAATATAGTAATAGTAATGATAATGATAGTAACAATAATGATAATAACAATAGCATAATAATACTAATGATAATGATAGTAATGATGATACTAATAATAATAAAATAACGATGATGATGATGATGTTGATGACAATGATGGTGATGATAATGATGATGATGATGATGATAATGATGATCATAATAATAATGAAAATAACAATAACAAAGAACAACAACAACAGCAGCGGCAACAACAACAACAACAACAACAATAATCATAATAATAACAACAATAACAACAGTACTACTGCTACTTCTGGCACTACTGCTGAATATCTAGCCCTCCTCCTGCGGTGCACGGGAGCCATCTCATTGCTCTCTGAACAGAACCGTCTGTGATGCTCGTCCATACGGAACCTTCGTCCATCCATCCACCCTCACCTCATCACCCCCCCCCCCCCCCCGTCACACACCCACAATACCTTCACTCCCAGGGCTAGACTTACCAGAAGAATTCAGGCTGGCTGTCTAGGTGTTCATCCATGGTAATGTGAGATATACCACTCATTC
>JADBJO010001768.1:37500-47500 GCA_016801955.1 Conus betulinus | reverse complement strand
ATGCACCGGTGTGTTAACGTCACATTGACGCACAAAGCCAAGGGACACCACTGGGTCACATTGACGCACAAAGCCAAGGGACACCACTGAGTCACATTGACGGACAAAGCCAAGGGACACCACTGGGTCACATTGACGCAGAAGAAAGCCAAGGGACACCACTGAGTCACATTGACGGACAAAGCCAAGGGACACCACTGGGTCACATTGACGCACAAAGCCAAGGGACACCACTGGGTCACATTGACGCACAAAGCCAAGGGACACCCACTGAGTCATTTTGGCTTTCAAGGAAGAGACGAGAAAACCCATTGCAAGCTTTTGATCGGAGACCACAGTTATGACTCAGGGTCAGACTGATTTATGTTTTCTCTGTTGCACTCTAAGCTACATGTAACATCTCTCAGACTATTAACCCTTTTTATGTAATAGAAATCAACAGCACAATTCAGCTCTGAAGACATCCTGCACCTGACTGTGAGACAGTTTTGATGTTTTGTTTACTTGATGTGTAAGCACGATCAACACGACTCTATTTTCCCCTGTCACCTACAAAGCTCTTCTCTCCGAAATCCCTGAGCCTCAGCAAGAGCATGGGACCCCGAGGAGTCCACAAGTCATGAATAGTTCTATGCTTGTTGAAATATAGCAGTGGACTAATTCATCAAATCCAAACACAAGAACAAAGCTTTCTTTTCATGTTAAAAATTCTGTTCATAGAAGCAAGGCCATATCAATCCATTCAAACTGTTTCTGTACCAACTTGACCTTTACCGTAACTCCAAACTCTGACCTTAACAAGATTGGTATTGCCCATATGTGCAAAAAAAAAAGTAGACAGACACTGGCTTCAGAAGTGTTAAAGTGACAAACATTAAAGAGAGTGATCGTTGGATGAGCTGGTGCTGGGAATGGCAGCATTTCTTCGGAGACGGCATCAAAAGGATTAAAAGGACAAGGAAACCATTTTCCTTGTGAACTCAGAGCTATTCGTAGTCGTTAGTCCGACAGGAAAGAAGTCATTATAGTTATTTCCTCTCTCTCTCTCTCTCTCTCTCTCTCTCTCTCTCTCTCTGTCACACACACACACACACACACACACACACACACACACACACACACACACACACACACACACACACACACACACACACACACGTACATGTACTGTACTCTCAACCACAAGCAGGCGCAGTGGATCGCCAGCCAGAATATAAACACGTACAAACGACGTACAAAGCGACGCCTGTTTAATACACAGTATGAAAGAGAACAGTGGATTTTCCATAGAGACGTCCTCTTCAGATGTCGCATGGAACAATATAAAAAAAAAAACAACACATTACAGTGCTCCCAGAACGGCTGACAGCAGGAGAATGAACGGGCAGACAGCTTGCAGGCATACTGGGGGTCGTGAGTTCGATTCCCATCAGAGGTATTCTTCTGTGGGAATTTTCTGTCTCGGCTACTGCCCCTTAAAGGACTCAGCTGGGAAGACTGGGACTATAGAGTTCCATCCACTTAGTAGGTGTGTCTCTGAGGCTGTTGCTCAAACTTCCTTGCACTGCATGTGTCTGTATTTCTCGGACTTGGCTGACGCCAGGATATCATATGGGAAGCTCAAGTGACAACCCTGTCGTGTATTCCTTTACCAGAATGGAACTTAACGGCATCCTCTTCATCATCCTCATCTTCACTGAGGATCCACGAAAGTCAAATTCTCGGGCCCTTGCCGCTCTGTTCTCTTGCTGACCTCAGTTTGTATTTCTTCTCCACGTCCACGTTTATGGCCAGTCCGTGTCAAAACAGCAGGGGCGCGGTATGTCGTTGGCCACTTCGTGTCAAAACAGCAGGGGCACGGTATGTCGTTGACCAGTTCGTGTCAAAACAAAAGGGGCACGGTATGTCGTTGACCAGTTCGTGTCAAAGCAGCAGGGGCACGGTATGTCGTTGGCCAGTTCGTGTCAAAGCAGCAGGGGGTATGTCGGTATGTCGTTGACCAGTTCGTGTCAAACAGCAGGGGCACGGTATGTCGTTGACCAGTTCGTGTCAAAACAGCAGGGGCACGGTATGTCGTTGACCAGCAGTTCGTGTCAAAACAGCAGGGGCACGGTATGTCGTTGGCCAGTTCGTGTCAAAACAAAAGGGGCACGGTATGTCGTTGACCAGTTCGTGTCAAAACAGCAGGGGCACGGTATGTCGTTGGCCAGTTCGTGTCAAAGCAGCAGGGGCACGGTATGTCGTTGGCCAGTTCGTGTCAAAGCAGCAGGGGCACGGTATAGCGTTGGACGAACAAGGTGGTGCCCTTCGGTGAGAAACACTTCTCGATCAAAAAGTTGTTGTTGTAGTTTGAGGCGTGAAGGCCGTAGTTTGGGGCGTGAAGGCCGTAGTTTGGGGCGTGAAGGCCGTAGTTTGAGGCGTGAAGCCGTAGTTTGGGGCGTGAAGGCCGTAGTTTGAGGCGTGAAGGCCGTAGTTTGGGGCGTGAAGGCCGTAGTTTGGGGCGTGAAGGCCGTAGTTTGGGGGCGTGAAGGGCGTGAAGGCCGTAGTTTGGGGCGTGAAGGCCGTAGTTTGGGGCGTGAAGGCCGTAGTTTCGGACGTGAAGGCCGTAGTTTGGGGCGTAAAGGCCATAGTTTGGGGCGTGAAGGCCATAGTTTGGGGCGTGAAGGCCGTTCTTAGCTAACCAAACTTTCGCTCACCAACCTAGTTCGCCTGGGTTCGCAGTCTCAATGATCTTGTCTTTGTTTTTCATTACCCTATTGTTTGGTTTGTAATCCATGATGGGCGAGGTTCGCGAATATCGCCGAACCTAGGCAAAAACGGGATCAGGAAAAAAAAAGGAACACACAACATCTTCTGCGAACTGTCTGGGTGTGCAATGGGAACTGTCTGGGTGTGCACAATGGGAACTGTCTGGGTGTGCACAATGGGAACTGTCTGGGTGTGCACAATGGGAACTGTGGGTGTGCACAATGGGAACTGGGTGTGCACACAATGGGAACTGTCTGGGTGTGCACAATGCCAACTGTCTGGGTGTGCACAATGGGAACTGTCTGGGTGTGCACAATGGGAACTGGGGTGTGCACAATGCCAACTGTCTGGGTGTGCACAATGGGAACTGTCTGGGTGTGCTGGGTGGGTGTGCACAATGGGAACTGGGGTGTGCACAATGGGAACTGTCTGGGTGTGCACAATGGGAACTGTCTGGGTGTGTACAATGGGAACTGTCTGGGTGTGCACAATGGGAACTGTCTGGGTGTGTGCACAATGCCAACTGTCTGGGTGTGCACAATGGAACTGTCTGGGTGTGCACAATGGGAACTGTCTGGGTGTGCACAATGGGAACTGTCTGGGTGTGCTGGGTCTGGGTGTGCACAATGCCAACTGTCTGGGTGTGCACAATGCCAACTGTCTGGGTGTGCACAATGGGAGCTGTCTGGGTGTGCACAATGCCAACTGTCTGGGTGTGCACAATGGGAACTGTCTGGGTGTGCACAATGCCAACTGTCTGGGTGTGCACAATGGGAACTGTCTGGGTGTGTGCACTGTCTGGGTGTGCACAATGCCAACTGTCTGGGTGTGCACAATGGGAAACTGTCTGGGTGTGCACAATGGGAACTGGGTGTGCACAATGGGAACTGTCTGGGTGTGCACAATGGGAACTGTCTGGGTGTGCACAATGGGAAACTGTCTGGGTGTGCACAATGGAACTGTCTGGGTGTGCACAATGGGAACTGTCTGGGTGTGCACAATGGGAACTGTCTGGGTGTGTGCACAATGGGAACTGTCTGGGTGTGCACAATGGGAATGTATGGGTGTGCACAATGGGAACTGTATGGGTGTGCACAATGGGAACTGTATGGGTGTGCACAATGGTAACTGTATGGGTGTGCACAATGGGAACTGTCTGGTGTGCACAATGGGAAACTGTCTGGGTGTGCACAATGGGAGCTGTCTGGGTGTGCACAATGGGAACTGTCTGGGTGTGCACAATGGGAACTGTCTGGGTGTGCACAATGGGAGCTGTCTGGGTGTGCACAATGCCAACTGTCTGGGTGTGCACAGTGGGAACTGTCTGGGTGTGCACACAATGGGAACTGTCTGGGTGTGCACAATGGGAACTGTCTGGGTGTGCACAATGGGAAACTGTCTGGGTGTGCACAATGGGAACTGTCTGGGTGTGCACAATGGGAACTGTCTGGGTGTGCACAATGCCAACTGTCTGGGTGTGCACAATGGGAACTGTCTGGGTGTGCACAATGCCAACTGTCTGGGTGTGCACAATGGGAACTGTCTGGGTGTGCACAATGCCAAATGTCTGGGTGTGCACAATGCCAACTGTCTGGGTGTGCACAATGCCAACTGTCTGGGTGTGCACAATGGGAGCTGTCTGGGTGTGCACAATGCCAACTGTCTGGGTGTGCACAATGGGAACTGTCTGGGTGTGCACAATGCCAACTGTCTGGGTGTGCACAATGGGAACTGTCTGTCTGGGTGTGCACAATGCCAACTGTCTGGGTGTGCACAATGGGAGCTGTCTGGGTGTGCACAATGCCAACTGTCTGGGTGTGCACAATGGGAACTGTCTGGGTGTGCACAATGCCAACAATGGGAACTGTCTGGGTGTGCACAATGGGAACTGTCTGGGTGTGCACAATGGGAACTGTCTGGGTGTGCACAATGGGAACTGGGGTGTGCAACTGTCTGGGTGTGCACAATGGGAACTGTCTGGGTGTGCACAATGGGAACTGTCTGGGTGTGCACAATGGGAACTGTCTGGGGAACTGTCTGGGTGTGCACAATGGGAACTGTCTGGGTGTGCACAATGGAAACTGTCTGGGTGTGCACAATGGGAACTGTCTGGGTGTGCACAATGGGAACTGTCTGGGTGTGCACAATGGGAACTGTCTGGGTGTGCACAATGGGAACTGTCTGGGTGTGCACAATGCCAACTGTCTGTCTGGGTGTGCACAATGCCAACTGTCTGGGTGTGCACAATGGGAACTGTCTGGGTGTGCACAATGGGAACTGGGGTGTGCACAATGGGAACTGTATGGGTGTGCACAATGGGAACTGGGTGTGCACAATGCCAACTGTCTGGGTGTGCACAATGGGAACTGTCTGGGTGTGCACAATGGGAACTGTCTGGGTGTGCACAATGGGAACTGTCTGGGTGTGCACAATGGGAACTGTATGGGTGTGCACAATGGGAACTGTCTGGGTGTGCACAATGGGAACTGTCTTGGTGTGCACAATGGGAACTGTATGGGTGTGCACAATGGGAACTGTCTGGGTGTGCACAATGGGAACTGTCTGGGTGTGTGCACAATGGGAACTGTATGGGTGTGCACAATGGGAACTGTTTGGGTGTGCACAATGGGAGGCAACAATATAAAAGCTCTCCTGTCATGGAAGTCAGTGTGTGGTTGGTTGACCCATGTCTCCATTCTCCATTCGTACGGAAACATTTTCATACTCGTACGACCGAAAGATTCAAGTTCACAGTGTTTGGAAATAAACAAGAGAACTTTCAGACAACATGTAACATGTAGCAGTTGAGCATCAGCGAGCAGCGTTGCAGGTTGAGGTCACCTCGTTGAGAACAGATTGTTCAAAATTCAATTACAAAATCAGCTCCTAGTTGGTCGTAACTCTCTATTGTAAAACGTGCGTTGTGGCTTCTTTATTAATCTGTGCTAGTCCACGATCCGGATTCGCGAACCAATTCCCGTTCAAATAAGTTCAACATGAACGTATGGTGTCCTTCGAATGGTGGACCAGGAAAAGGAACCACTGAATCGGAGTGACTCATCAGCACTACAGCGTCTCCTCTTGTGGGTGGCCTTGGAACGACTTCATAATCACTGCTTTCTGTGAACTGCCAAGGATGGACCTGTGACAAGACAGCCCTGAATATGACTGTGAGCCGGGGAACAAGAATGGGCCTTGTGGGATGAAGACTACTGACGCCGACCAGAATATAAGCTTGGAAAAAAAAATACAGAAAGAAAGAAAAAACTGGACAAACGTATTTTCAGAAAATCACGCAGAGTTCTTCTGCAGCTTATGCCACCCATCTTTCCCTTGCTTCTTCTCCTCTCTCTTGCCTCCCCCCCCCCCCCCCCCCAACAACAACAACAACAACAACAACAAAATCAAAGAAGAGACAGCAGTGGCGTGCAGTTTCTCTTCCCTGGGATTTGTCACCGACAGCTCATTACCAGGCTGAGAAACAAGACTGGGCTGTGTTTGCTTGTTTGCTTGTTCAGGAGAACTAACTTTTTCGGGTTTGTCAGAAACATCAGGTTGAAACGACAGTGGCGTTTCAATGTTTAGTCGTTTATTCGGCTCAATTCACTTTCTCTGGTGCGTCTTTTATTTTTTGGTCATCTAGTTGTATTTTGGGGGGGCAGAAAGAAATTTTTCTCGTCTGTCGTTCAGTCATTACTGATGATATTACAAATATAATTATTTTAAATGTGATTAATAGCGAACCGCCAAGAAAACGTAGATAAACGAATCACAAGACAAAAAAACACGACGCGTTTCGACCTCTTAGGTCTTCTTCAGGCAAGATACAAAACACTCTGGACAACGAAAATGAACGAGTAACCACTTACCTTCATTCACTTCAGCGCAAGATGGGCAGCTGAATGAAAACGAGGCTGAGGTGAATGAAGCTAAGTGATTGCTCGTTCATTTTCGTTAATTACATTTTAAAGTTGTGCCTGCAGTCGTCTCCCTGTGCAACTAAATATACTTATGTCAAAGCTTCTGGGGGAAAAAAAACCACTCGGCTGAACCGGTGCATGACAATTCACAGCTGATATTCAATTTTTTCCCAGGTAAAAACGAAACGTCATGTCCGTGACGTCGTTTTTTGGTGAGTAACTTCCTGTATACTTCAGTTTTGAGATTTACGTCTCTCTCTTTCTTGATTTGTTGCTTAATCTACGTGAGGGTGCGAAGCCTTAATGTATAAATCATCATTATTGACTCTCCCTCCCTTTGTCTCTCCCTCCTAAATCAATCAATGTATGTATGTATGTATGTATGTATGTATGTATGTATGTATCTCTATCTGTCTATATATCCATCTATCTATCTGTCTGTCTGTCTGTCTGTCTGTCTCTCTCTCTCTCTCTCTCTAAATCTCCCTATACTCATACATTCATACGTGTGTGTGTGTGTGTGTGTGTGTGTGTGTGTGTGTGTGTGTGTGTGTGTGTGTGTGTGCGTGCGTGCGTGTGCGTGCGTGACTCTTGGTCTTTGATCAGGGTCGAACCGTCCGAGGACAACAACGGGGAGCAGCCCGATATAGAGGGGCTAAAGGCTGTCCTCAGAGCGCTAAAGAATTTCTTGGATTGTGGGTATCCGCGTAATGCTGGACTTCGGCCGATTTATCTTGTCACCACTGGTCCTGCATCAGTCGAAGGTCGGACTGGACTTTTGCCTGTAGAGTTTTAAATCTTTCACGCTTGGAGACGGAGGACAGGTCATTCTGCCACTCGATATAAGCCTTGTTAGTAGTAAGGAGGGCTTCTCTGATCTTGTCATCGTTTTCGTCGAACCAGTCTTCATGCGTTCTAGTTTTGGCACCAAGCACTTCCTTTGCAGTCTCAGCAACGGTATCCTTGAAGGAGGACCATTTCTCGGAGCTGCCTACGGAGGTCAGTCCATCTTGGAATTTTTCATCAAGTATTTCTTGAAATTTTGCCAGGCAGGTTGGATTCTTCAGCCTGGTGACATTGTAGGAGGCTCCAACAGTCTTGGGTCGGTTTCTGTGAGGTGGAGCGATATGCAGAGTCATTACAGCCCTGACCAGCCTGTGATCAGTCCAGCATTCAGCACCTCTCATGGCACGAGTCACTCGGACGTCCCTGATGTCGCGTTGGCGTACAATGACAAAATCGATCATGTGCCAGTGTTTTGACCTCGGGTGCATCCAGGTTGTCTTGTACTTGTCTGCCATCCTGAACAAGGTGTTGGTGATGCAAAGGCTGTGTTCTGCACACTTGCTGAGGAGGAGCAGGCCGTTGTCGTTGACCTTGCCTACTCCGTGTCTGCCCAGAACCTTCCCAGCTGCTGGAGTCCTTTCCTATTCTGGCGTTGAAATCGCCAAGCACAACTAGTTTGTCGCTTTGTGATGTTGACCTGAGGGCTTGAACAAGCGCTGGCAAGAGCACTTCAGTAACCTGCTTAATCGACCCTCATCGGTCGACGCAGACGCACTGAACCAGATTCCCCAGCAGCCAATGCAAGATTCGCTCGCAGAACCCCCGACCATAGACGAAATTAAGAAGGCGATCCGTCAGACAAACTCAGGCAGAGCGTCGGGTAAGGACGGCATTCCTGCCGAGATTTACAAGGCGGCAGGCCCCAACGCCCTTGAAGCCTTTCATGATGCCCTGCTGAGTATCTGGGAAGAGGAGGAGATGCCTGATGATTTCCGTGATGCCCTGATTGTCTCCCTCTACAAGAACAAGGGAAGCAAATCTGACTGTGGGAACTACAGGGGCATCTCTCTCCTCTCTATTGCAGGGAAGATCTTTGCCAGAGTTATACTCAACAGACTTATCATAGTATCGGAGCAGAACCTCCCGGAGGCACAATGCGGCTTCAGGCCTGGCAGAAGTACTACTGATATGATCTTGCCATCCGACAACTTCAAGAGAAGTGCATTGAACAAAACATGCCCCTTTTCTCTGTTTTCATAGATCTGACCAAGGCTTTTGACACGGTCAATAGAGAGGCCATCTGGATAGTCCTAGAGCGCATCGGATGCCCGCCAAAGTTTATATCAATGATCAGGCTTTTTCACGACGGCATGACTGGCCAGGTCCTCTCTGGCGGGAATGTGACGGAAGCCTTTGCAATCACCAACGGTGTGAAACAGGGCTGTGTTCTAGCTCCAGTCCTATTTAATGTGTTCTTCACCTGTATGCTGTCCTATGCCGTCCGCGACCTGGAGAAAGGGGTCTACATTCGCTACCGTTTGGATGGCTCCCTCTTCGACCTGTGTCGTCTCACTGCCAAGACAAAGAGCATGCAAACCCTCCTTCAAGAAGTCCTCTTTGCTGATGACTGCGCCCTTGTGGCCATGCAGAATCCGACCTGCAGATGATGCTAGATCGCTTCTCTGAGGCCTCAAAACTCTTCGGCCTGACTGTCAGTCTCGGCAAGACGGAGGTGCTTCACCAACCTGCACCAAACACCCACCCACCTGCACCCAGCATTATCATCGACGACACACCACTTGCCAATGTCGAACATTTCAAGTACCTGGGAAGCACCATCTCCTGTGATGGCTCCCTGGATAAAGAAATCGTCTCTAGAATCGGCAAGGCTAGCCAGGCAATGGGCAGACTCCGCACCCGAGTGCTCAATCAACACAGTATCCGACTATCAACGAAACTTAAGGTCTACAATGCGGTGGTACTCCTCTCCCTTCTCTATGGTTGTGTAATATGGACACTGTATTGCAGACACTTAAAAAAAACTGGAATACTTTCACATGCGAGCGCTCCGTTCCATACTCGGAATCAGCTGGCAGGACCACATCACCAACCTGGAGGTCCTGGAACGTGCCAACTCCACCAGCGTTGAGTCCATGCTCATCAAGGCCCAACTTCGATGGGTGGGGCATGTCATCCGTATGGAGGAGTTTAGGATGCCAAGACGCCTGATGTATGGTGAGCTACAGCTCGGCAAGAGAAAACCAAGGCCGCCCAAAGCTGTGATACAAAGACACTGTGAAAGCAAACATCCAGTGGTGTCACGTCAAGCCGAGAGAACTGGAGGAGCGTGCTATGGACAGACCAAAATGGAGAGTCTCAGTCAACAAAGCTGGTGCAAACTACGAAGAAGCACGACGCCAGAAGCTCACTGATGCCAGAGAAAAGCGACACAGGGCTGCATCAGCAGTGATCACAACAACGGACTTCCAATGCCCCCACTGTTCAAGACTCTGCGCCTCCAGGCTAGGACTGCAGAGCCACCTTCG
>JADBJO010001768.1:12500-32500 GCA_016801955.1 Conus betulinus | reverse complement strand
CTTGTAACTTTCCTGTTTTCTAGTTATGTCGTACTTGTAACTTTCCTGTTTTCTGGTTACGTCGTACTTTCTACTTTCCCTGTTTCCTAGTTATCTTACTTTCTACTTTCCTGTTTCGTTCGTAGTTATCTACCTGTTTTCTTTTCTTTTTTGGGTGTCCTCCAACCTCCAATGTTTCCACTTTCTCTCTCTCTCTCTTTTTTTTTTACTTTTTTTTTTTTTAGACCAAAAAAGTGATTAGGTGGGTCCCCATCCTTCTGTTTCTTCCCACCGCGTTTCTTTGTATTTTTCCTCCCTTTTTTTTTTTTTTTTTTTTTTTTTTTTTTTAAACACATAAAGATTAATTGATATTTACCATGCAAAGTCTGTGCGTTGTTTACAGATAGACAGTCGCATGCTAACTTTAATGTTTCAAGGATTGATACAAGCGTATGGGTTTATTGGTGTAATAATAATGTATGGCGTGCTGACACTGTCATTCTGATAGGTTTATGGCACAGCAAACACATTAATGCAACCCCCCCCCCCCAAAAAAAAAAAAAAAAAAAAAAAAAAAACAACCAACAACCAACAACCTGGCAAAGAAACTCTGTGTGTGTGTGTGTGTGTGTGTGTGTGTGTGTGTGTGTGTGTGTGTGTGTGTGTGTGTGTGTGTGTGTGTGTGTACGCGCGCGCGCGCGCGCGCGCGCACGCTCTCGTCTACAAGTGTGAATCGGATCCTGGTTTACTTGAAAAGAGTATATACAGAGAGAGAGAGAGAGAGAGAGATGAGAGAGAGAGAGAGAGAGAGAGAGAGAGAGAGAGAGAGAGAGAGAGAGAGAGAGAGAGAGAGAGAGAGAGAGAGAGAGACCCATTTCATTAAAACACATGATATAAGAGAACACATTTTTTTTTTTCACAAAGAAATATCAAATAATGAGTTGTCAAATGTGACTGCATTCACATAGCAGATTCAATTAAAGAACGGTAGCTTCTAAATATGAACTTTGTGAGTCTCGTATTCAATTGATGATTGGAAGGGAAGATAGCGCTTTTGTTTACCGCGCTATACTTTTACACATTTAGCCCAACAAAATGATGATGTGATTAACTAAAACAGACTCTTTTTTTTGGTTCAGTGCGCTTTTGCAAACACCAAATAAAACATCCAACACTTACAATTTTATTGGTTTCCAGTTTGAAACAATACAAGTACTTGTATTTTTTTTTCCAAAATAAAAAATACATTTGGACAAAATAAAATCAACCTCATCAATGCAGTAATCGCACTTATTTGAACCTGTTACTTTCAATTTTTCAGGAATGATATTGTCAGGACATATCTTATGGTTTATTTTCCCTTGTAGTTCGCGTAACCGAAACTTCTTTTGAAATTTTTCCCGGTAAAACCCACAAACTGTTGTTGAGAACAAAATTCTATTTTCTTTGCCAGACTTGACAAAGCGCGGAGTTTAAGATTTATTCCATCATCCGCGTTTTATACTTTCAACTTTCCTTTTTCTGGTCATCTTACTTATTCATTTATTTACAAAAAATACGGAGGGGAAAAAACCCTGCCCGAGAGGGGACAGAAATTTGGTAAGTAAAAGCAGGACTTAAGTGGAAGGATTTCTTCCTCTTTGTTCGACCATACTGCCCATAATTCCAGACACCTGTGTCCTGAAAGTAGTAGTCCACAACTAAGCCATCCTCGTTAATCCTGATGATCGCATGGCTAACACAGGGATTGGCTGGCCACGCTCACTCCGAACTGTCTACAGGCGGCGGTTCTTAAGGCACTGACACACCAGCTATGACACCCAGAGAATTTGGACGACATTCGTTTGAAACGCCCGAAAATTTCGGTGGGAGTCTGCCCTTTCCAAATGCAGCCTCGTGATTCAATGTGTGCCACAGGCTCTAACCAATGAACGTTTGTTTCATGATCAACAGTCACTTTGCCAAACACTCAGCGGACAGTGTTGAGCTCTCCGAAGCAGAACCAAAAGAGCAATTTTCCATGCTTACGAGTATTAATAGGGTATACCCAGAATATATGAACGAGCAACATGGAGACGGGATGCACATGCTGGTAATTTGAAACAGGAAAGTGAGATATAATAATAATAAACGTACATTTATAGAGCGCCCTTTCTCACTAGAGCTCACAGCGCTTTACAATAATCAACTATAAACATGTAACACTCGTTTACACACAACGGGCTGCCTACCTGGGTAGTGCCGACTGAAGAGCTGCCAGCTGGCGCTTCATTCAGTCGTTTCCCGTGTCATCCAGTCAGTATCGTTCAATATCGATCACTCATTTTCCTTACTTCCTTCATTCTTTCCATTTCTCACTCAGGGTGCGTGCTATGTGTAACGTGTCATCCATACCAACGGCCAAACAGGCCTACTCTTCCGAATGTTGGTGATGGGATTTACGTGTGTGCAAGATGTTATGCGTGCGTTCACACACGGAACCTCGGTTTACAGTCTCATTCGAAGGACTGTGTGGGAAATGGAGTCAGAACCAATGTTAACTCCGAGGGAAAAATCCCCCTGTACCGAAACGCCCCGGCGGAGGTTCGAACCCGTAACCCCAGGATCACCAAGATTGCGAGTCAGGCGCTCTACCAACTGAGATTGAAAGCAGGTGCAAAAATAAAAGAACGAAAACTTAAACGGTTTCAGATAAGAATTCTACACCGTATACTGGGTACAAATGTTGCGCTGTCAAAAGTGAGAATTGAACCGAATGATCATTGTACATTTTGTAATACAGAAAGAGAAAACATTGAGCATCTATTTTGATCGTGTGAACATGCGGCTGATTTTTGGCAACAACTTCAAGCAATAATAAAAGGAAATTGTCAGCATGCGGATTCTTTAAATCTGTCTGTTGAATTGGTATTATTTGGGCATTCAAATAATTTCAGAAGTGATGAACCCTTTGACTTTATTTTACTTCTAGCCAAATATTTCATCTGTAAATGCAAATGTGAGAAAAAATACTTCCAATTGTAATGAACTTTCTACACTACCTAAAGACAAGATATAATCATGAACGGCAAGTCACAAAAAGCGTAAAGTCCATTCAAAAACTACACGAAAAATGGCAGTTATACCGATCTTTGATAGAAGTGTAATTTTTGGACTTGATGTGCATGTTGAGGGACTAGTCTGTCTCCGTATCACTTATTATGTATGTACGTATGGATCCCCTTGTGGCTTTGTCTCTCTCTCTCTCTCTCTCTCTCTCTCTCTCTCTCTCTCTCTCTCTCTCTCTCTCTCTCTCTTTTTTTTTTCTGTGTTTGCTTTGTTTTTTTTGGTTGTCTATTTGTATCTAATTTTTGAAAAAACTCTGCCTTGCAAATAAGCTAATACATGATACGGAAACTGTTTATGATACTTGATTGAAATATAAGCGTTTGGCTGTTGAAACATAAATGGTGTGAATTATATACTGATGTGAACTTAAATGCTATGAATTTGTGTAAAATATTTTGTTTTTGCAAGGAGAAAATTAAAGTTGAAAAAAAAAAGAGATTCAAAGCAGAAGATGGATACGATGAAAGTTACACACTGCATTCGTACAACCATGTTTGTAGCAGTCATCATGTGTCACTCTGGACTGTTTTGATCTCTCAAAAATTAGGAGTTTCCTTCTTGCATACTCCCTCCTCCCCCCCCCCCCGTCCCCACCCCCACGCTCTCTCCACCTCTTTTCTCATCAAGACAAACGGTTCGCAGATCAGCGCATTAACTGACGCCAATAATCCAAGGCCCAGACGTACGGGATATCACTTACTCCCCCCTTCCACTGAAGGTGTAGATGTCGCTCTATGGCCGTTCACAGACAGATTACAGTCTGGGTAGTGAGGAGGTTGCTGCGTGGAGAAAGGACAAGACTATAGAGAAAGAAAGTAGATCATGACGGATAAGGAAGTCTGTCTCTCTCTGCTCTTTGTCCCCTCCCCACCGCCTTCATTCCTCCAACAACCCCCCCCCTTTCCCCTAAACCCTAGCTTCCTCACTCTCCAAACAGAAGCCTAGCGCATGATCACCGTGTCTGACACGTCCACATAAACCTTTCACAATTCCAGACGGCTGAAGAGTTTTTCGTTTAAAGTCTGGAGGTTTAACGATGCCGACTTTACGTGAAATCTCGTTGAGCACGAAATCCAGAACATTTCATGATAGAATTCTACGTCAAGTTAAGTCAAGCCGTTTACAGTCTAGAAGGCCTTGGTAAGGGACGCAATTCTGCACAAAGATTTTGACCACTGTGTCGTGGGAGGTTAGGATTACCTTTTTAAAGTATAACCATGACTGTCAATGATTTGCATCGATTTTCAATGTAGCGTGTCCATTTCTCTTTCTCTCTGCTCTGCGTCCCGAGTCGATAACTCGCTGTCGACCTTTTACCTCTCTGTCTCCCCACCCCATCTCCACCCTCCATTTCCTTTCTTCTGGCCTGATTCTGGTTTTGTCCCCCCTTTGTTCTCATCACTATACCTTTCCATTCATCTCTCTTTTCATTGTTCATAGCAAGACGGCCACTTCTTTCTAATTCTGTTGTGTTATATTCCTAACACAATTTATTTTACACATGTAATTGTTAATGCTGTCAGAATATTTTCTTCATCATCTCCTGTCTGAACGTGTTTACTATTTCCTTACAATTGTGCATTGCCATTGGCGATTGTAACCCGATGTTTTGAAAGAAGAAAGCCTTCACTGAAGGGAGGGGCGAGGGGGGGGTGAGGAATGTTTTGTTTTGAACTTGACTGCCACCCTAATGTGGCCACGGCCATCGGCGCAGCTAGAAACAACATGACTTGAATCCAGCATTGCTCGCAGCTTTCGCTTTTGTTAGAGCATCTTCCATAAGAAGTTTTGACCACGTGACAGCGAATGACAATTAATTCTCTCCAGGCCAGCAAAGACAACATCAGCACGGTCCCAGACTGAAAACTGTGTGGAAGGACAACACCACCTCCATGAAACGCAAGACCAGGCCAATGTGTGCTCTGATGCATTCCATCGTCCTGTATGCGTGTGACACGGGGACACTCACAGACAACACCTCCATGAAACGCAAGACCAGGCCAATGTGTGCTCTGATGCATTCCATCGTCCTGTATGCGTGTGACACGGGGACACTCACAGACAACACCACCTCCATGAAACACAAGACCAGGCCAATGTGTGCACTGATGCATTCCATCGTCCTGTATGCGTGAGACACGGGGACACTCACAGACAACACCTCCATGAAACGCAAGACCAGGCCAATGTGTGCTCTGATGCATTCCATCGTCCTGTATGCGTGTGACACGGGGGGACACTCACAGACAACACCACCTCCATGAAACACAAGACCAGGCCAATGTGTGCACTGATGCATTCCATCGTCCTGTATGCGTGTGACACGTGGACACTCACAGACAACAACACCTCCATGAAACAAAAGACCAGGCCAATGTGTGCACTGATGCTTTCCATCGTCCTGTATGCGTGTGACACGGGGACACTCACAGAGGGTCCGGACTGAAGACTCCAAGCCATGGGAATGAGGAGAGGTATTGAAAAATACTAAATATCAGAGGTAAGGATCATATGATGAATGAGTAACGCGCATCAAAGCATCTAGCAGCACATGTATGCACATGAAGATCTACTGACATCAGTTGAGAAAAGACATTTCGCAGCCACTTTCAGGAGATAAGTGATTGTTCGTTCTTCGTTTCCATTGCCTTGAACTTCATTCAACGCCTACCTTGCGATGAAGAGCTCAAGCTAAGTGACAAACGCGTTCATTTTCATTGTCCTATTTGTTTGTGTCTTGCCTGAAGAAGACCTAAGGGGTCGAAACGCGTCGTGTTTTGTCTTGTGACTCGTTTGTCCCACGTTTCTCTTGGCGGTTCGCTAACATTCATTTAAGAATTGCCTCGAATGGTGTTTGTCTTGCCTGAAGAAGAGCAAAGAGGTCGAAACGCGTCGTGTTGTGTCTAACAATTTGTTTGTCTCTTCGTTCGGCAGAGAAGTAAGTCTTCTTCTTGTGAGTTTGTTTGCATTTACACCTGCAGTCACCTCACTGTGAAAACTCACTGACATCAGTGAAGGAAAGACAGCTACGTTGCTATGGTCAGTCACGTGACAAAATCCAATGGCCTTGGTGAAAAACAGCCCTGCACGGTACTGATGATGGCGGGAGACCCTGAGGAAGACCTGAACAAAGAAACTTGTGGACTGATGGTGACGGGAGATCCTGAGGAAGACCTGAACAAAGAAACCTTGTGGACTGATGATGGCGGGAGACCCTGAGGAAGACCTGAACAAAGAAACTTGTGGACTGATGATGGCGGGAGACCCTGAGGAAGACCTGAACAAAGAAACTTGTGGACTGATGATGGCGGGAGATCCTGAGGAAGACCTGAACAAAGAAACCTTGTGGACTGATGATGGCGGGAGACCCTGAGGAAGACCTGAACAAAGAAACCTGTGGACTGATGATGGCAGGAGACCTTGAGGAAGACCTGAACAAAGAAACCTGTGGACTGATGATGACGGGAGACCCTGAGGAAGACCTGAACAAAGAAACCTTGTGGACTGATGATGGCTGGGATGATGATGATGATGGAGACCCCTCAGGAAGACCTGAACAAAGAAAGCTGTGGACTGATGATGGTGGGAGACCCTGAGGAAGACCTGGACAAAGAAAGCTGTGGACTGATGATGGCGGGAGACCCTCAGGAAGACCTGAACAAAGAAACCTTGTGGACTGATGATGGCGGGAGACCCTGAGGAAGACCTGAACAAAGAAAGCTTTGGACTGATGATGGCGGGAGACCCTGAGGAAGACCTGAACAAAGAAACCTTGTGGACTGATGATGGCGGGAGACCCTGAGGAAGACCTGAACAAAGAACCTTGTGGACTGATGATGGCGGGAGATCCTGAGGAAGACCTGAACAAAGAAACCCGTGGACTGATGATGGCGGGAGACCCTGAGGAAGACCTGAACAAAGAAACCTTGTGGACTGATGATGGCGGGAGACCCCTGAGGAAGACCTGAACAAAGAAACCGTGTGGACTGATGATGGCGGGAGACCCTGAAGAAGACCTGAACAAAGAAACCTTGTGGACTGATGATGGCGGGAGACCCTGAGTAAGACCTGAACAAAGAGAAACCCGTGGACTGATGATGGCAGGAGACCCTGAGGGAGACCTCAACAAAGAAACCTGTGGACTGATGATGGCGGGAGACCCTGAGGAAGACCTGAACAAAGAAACCCGTGGAGTGATGATGGCTGGAGACCCTGAGGGAGACCTGAACAAAGAAACCTGTGGACCGAAAACAATGCAGAGTGGACAAGGAAAAAAACTATTGGCAGTGACCCAGGCTTTGGCATCCAGCCAACAGACCTGGAGCAGCCTGGTGAGCTGTCAGACCTGGAGCAGCCTGGTGAGCTGTCAGACCTGGAGCAGCCTGGTGAGCTGTCAGACCTGGAGCAGCCTGGTGAGCTGTCATACCTGGAGCAGCCTGGTGAGCTGTCCGTCAACTTGGCACAGGCGTGACTGCTGTCAGGAATTACTATATCACTGTAGAGGATTACTACTACTACTTTGACTGTTACAAGTTCAGTTGCTGCTTATACGACTACGACTACTACTACTACTACTACTACTACTACCACTACTACTACTACTACTACTACTACGAGAGAGAGAGAGAGAGAGAGAGAGAGAGAGAGAGAGAGAGAGAGAGAGAGAGAGAGAGAGAGAGGCAAGTGCTTTGCCCTTTTCTTGAAAGCAGCTCTCAGAATAAGGCACTGTCAAGATGGTCTCCTATGAGCCGTTTAAAGTGGTAGAATAGCTGTGCCATCTCACCCCGACCCCTGCGTTCTCCATTACCTCCTCCGCCATCACCCCACATCTTTTGTTCTTTCCATAGCAGCACGCCATCAAACCCCCCCCCTCCGCCTGCGACAACCATCACCATCCCCACACCGTCGCTGCCATCGATACAGCCCCCCCCCTCCCCCCCCCCCCCCCCCCCTCCCGCTCACCACCACCACCTGTGTGGGAAACCCACCCATACTCACGTGTCTCACTGACAAGAGCTCTATATCACTGTGGCTAATGGAGTTCAAATGAGCCATCTGCAAGTTGCCGTCAACTCTGTGCAATAGAATTCCACTTTACCCAGAAACTCGAGAAAGGGAGAATTGGAAGCTGAATGCCGAGAGAGAGAAAGAAATACACCTTACTAAAATACAAAAAATCTCTTTTTGTACATATTTTTTTACCTTGTTGATCTGTTCTACATACACACTCACACCCAGAGAGAGAGAGAGAGAGAGAGAGAGAGAGAGAGAGAGAGAGAGAGAGAGAGAGAGAGGCGGAGGAAACACTTTTTCCTGCAAAAGCGCAGTACCTCGAAAAACCCTCACCCGATCCACCCCCCCCCCCTCCTACTGCAGATTCTGTGTTTTAAAGGAGTGAGCACACACATAATAACTCCGGTAAGCCTCAAGGAAAACACGTTGCTATTGTCAACATCTATTAACCTTTTACAGAAAAAAAGTTTTGCATGGATTGTAGGGTGGTGAATATTAAAAACAAACCTTTAGGAAAGTTTAAATAAGATCCGAAGCACAAATTTTCGATTTACCATGTGGACAGATATACATCACTTTAAAATAACACCTTATCATACTGTTACTTTCTCTTTTTTTATCTCCCGATCAGTGAGGAATAAAATAATTAGGATGTCGCCATGGGGTTCCACCTTGTGTGAGTCTGCATGAAAGGGTCACACTTTACGCTTCTCACAATATATTCCTCACCTCAGGTCAAACTTTGGAGCACACACACACACACACACACACACACACACACACACACACACACACACACACACACACACACATATATACACACACCTCTGTCTGTTCATCTCTGTGTCTGACTGTCTGCTTATACATATATGCACACACCCATAATTATAATCATTCATACAATTTTGCACATATACATGCATACATACGTACGTACGTATACATACATACATACATATACATACACACACACATACATAAAAAGGAAGGATTAACTCAGCACACGCTATCCCCGGATATTTATTCAAAAGCTTCTATTATCTTCCCAATGTGGAGCAAAGAAATAGTGAGTGAAAACACGTGCGTTCAAACAATTCCTCTGTCATTACAAAAATGACTCTGTAAAGATTAGAGAGAAAAAAAATGGTGGGGAGGGGGGGAGGGGGGTGAGGGAGGTAGAGTGGCGTAGAAAGGACGTCAAACTGTCGATGCTTACGACAGCACAAACAAAACTGCCGTGCCGCCAAACAGAAGGAACAAATTACAGAGCAAACACAACGTGTTTTCGACCTATTGGGTCTTCTTCAGGCACGACAAAAACAACATTCCAAACAATGAAAATGAAGGGCGAACGGACAGTCCTTTACTTCTTGGATCTGGGAGCAAAATTTGGTCTATGGTGAACAACTAATTTTACGGAATGGAACTGAGCTTGAGGGGGAGAGACGATCCAGATAACAGCATAAACAATGACGATAGTAGTAGTAGTAGTAGCAGCAGTAGTAGTAGTAGTAGTAGTAGTAGTGGTAGTAGTAGTAGTAGTAGTAGTAGTAGTAGTAATAATAGTAATAAAAAAATGATAATAATATAATGATACTACTACTACTACCACAACTACTAGCATAATAATAATATAATAATAATAATAATAATAAGAAGAAGAAGAAGAAGAAGAAGAGAAGAAAGAAGATAAGAAACAGAGACTTTTCAACCCTTCTCTAACAGCCTACATGAGTCATCCAACTGTTCTGTGGACAGAGCCATCCAACTGTTCTGTGGACAGAGCCATCCATGATGCTTGCCTAGAGTCGACCCTTGCCCATCCCCCCCCCCCCCCTCACACAGCCATGACTTCACTCCCCACCTTTTGGGCAAGATGTGCCAGCAGAACTCAGCTTGGCTGTGTAAGATCATCCATGGTCATCTAACGAGAGAGGACCCAACAGTCTGTCTGTGGCATTCTCACAGTCTGGCATTTCCAAGACACGGCAAGGCGAAACGCGAAATCTGTCTCGATCAACTAAAAAAAAAAAAAAAAAAAAAAAAAAAAAAAAAGAGTGTTGTATTCCATGTCTACTAATTGCAAGCGCTCGTAAGAAAAGGGGAGAGAAAAGATGGCGAACAGAAGCGCGCTCTTTAGCACCAGGACAGCACAAAAGCAGAGGATGTAGTCTTGTTTTCAAATTTCAAATGTCTCCAAAGAGTTTGTTTGAGTGGCAGGGAGAGTGGTTGAGGGCAGGGGGGAGGGGGTACAGTATAGAGGGGGGTTGGTCGGTGAGCGGGGGATATTGGGGAGGGGGAAGCGGTGGTAGGAGAGAGAGAAAAAGGTGGGAAGGCGTGGGGGTAAGGGTGCAGGTGTCGGGATGGGGGTGGGGATGGTGTTAGGCTTGGGGCAGCAGCAACACTTAAAGTTAAAAGTTAAGGTTGAAGGTTCGAGTCTCATAACCCAAAGGCTGTAAGGGGAAGTTTGAGACTCGCTGTGTCGAGGACACAGTAATTAGGGAACACAGGGCCTTTCCCACTCCTTCAGCCACATGAGCTTTTCCTGAACTGAATCAGGTGGCTATTTAGTGAGTGAACAGACAGGGCTTATTGTTGAGTGAACAGACAGGGTTTATTGTTGAGTGAACAGACAGGGTTTATTGTTGAGTGAACAGACAGGGTTTTATTGTTGAGTGAACAGACAGGGTTTTATTGTTGAGTGAACAGACAGGGTTTATTTTTGAGTGAACAGACGGGATTTATTGTCGAGTGAACAGACAGGGCTTATTGTTGAGTGAGTGAACAGGCAGGGTTTATTGTTGAGTGAACACGCAGGGTTTTATTGTTGAGAGAACAGACAGGGTTTTATTGTTGAGTGAACGGACAGGGTTTATTGTTGAGTGAACAGACAGGGTTTTTCAAGCCATAAAAATCTGACCCCATGAGTGGTTGGGGACACATCCGAACATTCAACTGATTCGACGAGAAGCCCCACCTCCTTCCCCTTCCCTTCTCCCCTCCCTTCTCTCCAGAAAGGTTTCTGGCCAGGCGGTGAGGGCTGCGGTGTTGGAGGAAGACTGTTGTCCGCGGTATTTGCAGGCGGCGTGTTTTCATAAACCCCACCACCACTCCCCAACCCGCATCCATACCTTTGTTATGTTTTGTGGTCACTGAGGAGAACGGGGTGGGAGGAAGACAGGGGAGGAGGGGAGGTGGTGATTTGGAATCTGTGCCACTCCCACTTCCGATTCCTGAACCGTGTCTCCGCAAGTTAGCAGACCGGAGAGATCTAATCGGCTCCTATATCCTGTTATCTACAGGAGACCAGAGAGATCTAATCAACTCTCATATCCTGTTATCTACAGGAGACCAGAGAGATCTAATCAGCTCGCATATCCTGTTATCTACAGGAGACCAGAGAGATCTAATCAACTCTCATATCCTGTTATCTACAGGAGACCAGAGAGATCTAATCAACTCTCATATCCTGTTATCTACAGGAGACCAGAGAGATCTAATCAGCTCTCATATCCCGTTTATCTTCAGGAGACCAGAGAGATCTAATCAGCTCTCATATCCTGTCATCTACAGGAGACCAGAGAGATCTAATCAGCTCTCATATCCTGTCATCTACAGGAGACCAGAGAGATCTCATCAGCTCTCATATCCTGTCATCTACAGCAGACCAGAGGGATCTCATCAACTCTCATATCCTGTCATCTACAGCAGACCAGAGAGATCTCATCAACTTTAATATCCTGTCATCTACAGCAGACCAGAGAGATCTCATCAACTATCATATCCTGTCATCTACAGCAGACCAGAGAGATCTCATCAACTTTAATATCCTGTCATGTACACACTTCAAAGAGGAAGGAGAGAAAAAGGGGAGGGGGGGGGGGGGGGGGGGGACAGGATAAGATTGGAGGCAAGCTGAGAAGGGATGAGAAGGAAGGGGAGGTTTGGAAACTAAACAGCTGTAGAAAGGAACAAAAAAATTGACTTGCATTTTCATGTTCAGCTGAGTTTCTTCAATCACCGAAAAAGAGCACAATAAAAACTACAACATTTGTTTGTTTACTTTCATTAAAAAAAAAAATCCATCTAACAAAAGTTGGAATACGTCAGACTACCAGAGTCCAGACGGTTCTATTCTACAAATTTGTTTCATGAAGGCGGAAGATCTGAAAACAACAGCAACAACAACTACAGCAACAAAAACATCAACAACCAAACAAGAAGAAACACACGGACCAATCAGAAAACGTTTCCATTTATAGGTACAGTAAAAAGAGCGAGACATGTTAGAAACGATTTCCCTGTTGGGTTCTTGCCCTTAAAGACATAGATCTTGTTTGTATTGCAGACGAAGGGGATTGTCAACACAGAGAAGCTGAAACTGAGACGGACGTCTTCAAAGTGCTGTGCTTCTATATCAGTCTTCCTTCTCACTGGCAGACTAGACGTCAACAAAACTTGAGGACCTGCAAGAAAATCGGATATAGTTTTTTTCGCGCTTTTGTTGTACTCTCAGTTCTTATAGAACGGGGAGTACTTTGCAATGGAAACGAAGAAATGCTGTCTGTGTGTCTGTCTGTCTGTGTGTCTGTCCATGGTCAAAATGTCTTCCACTCGCTCCAGACAAAACTTCTGGGCCGATCTTCCGGAAAATTTGAAACGTATGTTTACTATGGGTCACGGATGATGCCCAATGTTTTAGTTTACCAGAATAGCCATTACTAGCGGCTATAACGGCCCATGTAACAACATAGCTAACAACACCATAATCAACTTCTGTTTTGAACTTTATGATAGAACCAAACAATCCAGCTACCGGTATACATATCAATAACGAAAGCTGTATATTTTTGTTTGACAGATATCTATGAAGGTACTATATTTGACGGATTTTAAAATAGCTTTAGATCTAATAACTGACTAGTAGATCATGGATGTTTTCATAGTAAACATGCTCTTGACGTGTACACGCGTAATCAAGATAAACTGAGAGTACGTTTATATGCTTTGCATCTGGTTTCTGTTGGTTTCTTAACTTTATTTCAAAGTCGAATCTCAAGGTGCTAGAAGCTATTAAGTAAATCCAATAGGATAAATATATGAAATGGCTCCAGCTCAAAATATGTCACAGAAGTCTGATATCAGTGTTTCTGAAAAGGTGCACTTTGTTGATGTGGTAGCCATGATTTCTGTAGCAGAGAGAGGGGAACAAATGATCTCAACCTATGAACTTGTTTGGGGAAGTGAGCTAATCTAAGACATGAAATGCAAGAAGATATGTGCTTTATGGAGATGAATCACACAAATTCCCAATGAAAACAGTTCCCATATATGGAACTAGCAAGAAATTGTTTTAAAATGATGCGGTGCAGTCTTTGTCCGTTTCAGTGGAAGTAGAAAGAGCTCTCCTTCCACCTTCTGACTGATGCCACTGTTCCACACAACACATGCGGCATGCACTCTCCCGCTCTGTCTTTTGTCCCCATACCCCAAAAATGTATGCGCATGCACATACTTCAAGTGCATGTGTGCATGAGCACACTTACACAGCATGCAGGCAATTTCTAACGGTCCTTACACACACACACACACACACACGCGCGCGCGCGCGCGCGCGCGCGCGCACACACATATACACACCCAAAATTAAAAAAAATCTTCAATGAGCACACACACACACACACACACACACACACACACACACACACACACACACACACACACACACACACACACACACACACACACACACACACACACACACACACACACACACACACACACACAAACTCAACTAAAAAACAAACTTTAATTTCGAGGGTTGACTGTCAGACCCAGTATCTCATATACTGGGTTCTGGCAGTCACCTCTCGAAATTTGTCATTCGCAGCATACATGACGTCAATCATTCATCCAGTCCTCATGGCAAAGTAACTTTGACACTACTGCTTACAACGTGTGATTCTTCAAAGTAACTTTGACACTACTGCTTACAACGTGTGATTCTTCAAAACGTGCAACACCAAAGCAACTTTGACACTGCTGCTTACCACATGTGAAATTCATAACGTGCAACACCAAAGCAACTTTGACACTGCTGCTTACCACATGTGATTCTTTAAAACGTGCAACACCAAAGCAACTTTGACACTGCTGCTTACCACATGTGAAATTCAAAACGTGCAACACCAAGCAACTTTGACACTGTTGCTTACAACGTGTGATTCTTCGAAACGTGCAACAAAGTTCAGCTGAATTCCTGAAGATACTGACAGCACAGACAGACAGACAGACAGACAGACAGACAGACAGACAGACAGACAGACAGACCAGTAAAATCATGTTACCATTTGGATACTGATTGTTTTTGAAATGAAGTCAGAAATGTGTTCACCATTTCAACGCCACAGATTGACGATGCACCAGAGAGTGCTGATGTCACACTGATACACAAACCCAAGGGCCACCACTGGGTCTTTTCAAATTTTTAGTCGGGGGAGAGAAGAAAAAAAAACTCACCGGAAGCTTTCGGTCTGAGTCCACAGTTGTGAATTAGGCCCAAACGGTATGTATTCTCTATTACACTCAGTGCTACATGTAACATCTCTCAGAACATCAGCCATCATCCAAACAAACCCACTCCACAGTTTAGCCCTTGAGACATACTTTCACGGACTTGGAGACAGCTCCACGTTTTGTTTACTTTATTTGCTAGCACTATCAACATGACCCCTTTCCCCACTGCTGCCTTCCAGAATTTCACTCCAAAATCCATGCGCCCGAACATAACATTGGCATGTCAGGAGTCCACAAGTCACGCATATTTCCACTATACTTGTTGACATGTAGTATTGAACTGATTCATTAAAATCGAAATACAAGGACAGAGTCTCATTTTTCACAATTCTTTTCACAGAAGTATTCAAACTGTTTGGTGCCAACTTGACCTTTTCCGTAACCTCAAACTCTGACCTTAACAAGAGAAGCACTTCCCATATGTGCAAAAAAAAAAAAAGTAGACAGAGACTGGCCTCAGAAGTGTTAAAGTGACGAACATTAAAGGGAGTGATCGTTGGATGAGCTGGTGCCGGGAATGGCAGCATTTCGTCGGAGACGGCATCAAAAGGATTAAAAGGACACGGAAACCATTTTCCTTGTGAACTCAGAGCTATTCGTAGTCGTTAGTCCGACAGGAAAGAAGTCATTATAGTTATTTCCTCTCTCTCTCTCTCTCTCTCTCTCTCTCTCACACACACACACACACACACACACACACACACACACACACACACACACACACACACACACAGCCTCAAGTAGACACACAGATCAGACCGACAGACAAGAAGACACTGAGACAGACACAGAGGCAGATTGACCAACAGGACAGACAGACAGACAGACAGACACACACACACACACACACACATTACAAATCAGAGAGAGAGAGAGAGAGAGAGAGAGAGAGAGAGAGAGAGAGAGAGAGAGAGAGAGAGAGGTGGGCCAAATGTCAAACGCATGTTCATTTCCTGCTAGTTTCAACTCTCTCGTGAAAAAAAAGGATGCCAGATCGGGTGAGAAATGAAAGTGTGGTGGACTGAGTGGTCAGAGCGCCGAGTTTGCGGTAGTGGGGTTTCAGACATTGCGGGTTCGAATCCCGCTAGCGCCAAAGGTAGAGGCAGCCTTACTCACTGCCTATCTTAACATGCTGTTGTAGAGGTACCCTAGTCCTAGTCTCCTAGGGTGGCTGTCCCGAATTCCGTATCACTGGAGTTAGACGAGGAGGTTAAACCTGAATGTAACTAACTTTTCGCCTGGATTTCCGGCTGTCGCCGTGCTGTGTATACCCAGCCAATATGCGAACACACTCACACAAAACAACGTGCACAGGAACGCCTGTTTAACACAGTCTAAAAGACCACTGAATATTTTTTTTTTTTATAAATATGTGCTCTTCAAATGTCACAAATAACAGATGTGAACTACACATGACATCGCTTTCAAAAGGGCTGGCAGCGAGAGAATGGACATGCAGATCCGATGCCAGCTAGGTGTCCGGTGCCAAATGGGTGTCCGGTTTGTGATGGTCATCGCTGCAGCCTGGCAGGCAGGCCCGGAGGTCGTGAGGTCGATTCCCATCATTTGGGAAATTTTTTTTTCAACCCTGGCTGAATTCCAGCTGGAGTTGAATTTGCTGTGGGGTCAGTTGGGATGACTAGGACCACACAGTCGAGTTTCCTACACTTAAAGGACGTGTCTCTGAGAGACTATTGCTTTAACTTCCTGACCAACACTGCATATGTCGTATCTCTCGGACCTGTGTGACTGTCAGGATGTATGAGAGAAAAGCTCAAATAATGGCCCTGTCGTTAAGAAAGAAACCACATTCTTCATTAGTTCACGATCTAGATTAGGGATCCAGTAGTTCTTTCAATCAAGTTCGGCCTTAACTGGTGGTGTCCTAAAGAATGTTGAATCGGAGCAGAAGCCATTGAACTCCACTGGAGTGAACTGGCAACAGGACAGTGTCTCCTCCTATGGGTAGCCTTGTAACGACTTTGATAATGTAACTGCTCCTTGTGAACTGCCAGGGCTGTAGCTGTAACAGGACAGTCCTGAATGTGGCTGTGAAACGAGAAGCCGGGACGAGCGGCGAGGGATGAATACTACTGAGGTCGAACAGAATACAGGGCTGGAAAAAAAACAAACAAACTAGAAAACCTGGACAAATCATTGCCAGAGAACCACACAGAGCCCGTCTGAGGGCTAAAACACACGTTCTACTTCCTCCCTTCTCTTTCTTCTCCTAATCCACCTGGGGTTTGACACCGACAGCTCATTACAAGGCTGAGAAACAAGATTGGGCTGTGTTTGCTTGTTTGCTTCTTCAGGAGAATCAACTCCTTTTTTTTTCTGAAGAGAAATCACTCCTTGCTGGTTTTGTTAGAAATATCAAGTTGACACGACGGTGTTTCATTGTTCATTCGTCTGTTTGGCAAACGTACAGTTTTTGTGGCACGTCTTTTTCTTATTCTTTACTGGCTATATCGAGAGGAATACCGCATTTTGTTTTTGGCTGAAAGCACATTTTTCGTTATCTGGTTGTATTTGGGGAGAGTAAGAAATTTTCTAGTGTGTCGATCGGTCATTATTGTACTGTAGCAAATACACCTGTGTTAAAGCTTGAGGGGGGGGGGGGGGGGGGGGGGGGGGGGGGGGGGGGGGGGGGGGGGGGGGGGGGGGGGGGGGGGGGGGGGGGGGTGGGGGGGGGGGGGGTGGGGGGGGGGGGGGGGGGGGTTGAACGGAAAAAGTTTCCTGGCATGACGTCATTCACGGCTTTCTTTTTTTTTTCTTTACGTTAGCAAAAAAAAAAAAAAAAAAAAATGCCGTGACGTCATTTTTGGTGAGTAACATTGTGCATACGTAATTTCAGACGCCTACGCCTCTCTCTGTCTTAACTTGTCGCCTTAATCTTTATGAAGCGAAACATAAATGAGTAATTATCATTGTCTCTCGCTTTCCACACACAAACACAAACATATATCTACGCACACATACACACAAAATTGGTAATTGCACGTGTGCAGAATATCTGTTTGTCTATTTATCTAGCTATCTATATGTGTGCGTGTGTGCGTGCGTGGGTGCGCGTGTGTGTGTGTGCGTGCTTGTGTGTGCGTGCGTGCGTGCGTACGCGCGCGCGCTCCTCTGTGTGTGTGTGTGTGTGTGTGTGTGTGTGTGTGTGTGAGAATACTTGTAAAAAGTTACACATTCTTTTGATGTGACGTCTTTAGTCGCTGGTCTTATGCAAAAGATGACGTTTCAAACAGCTTTCAAAGAAAAAATAAAATTCAGTCCTACGACCAGATAAACTTCGCATTTTGATATCCGAAAAACAGTCTATTTCCAAAATTAACTGACATGTTGATAGTGCTATTCCTACTGCGACTACGTGGTATCTAGAATTGTGTCCGAAAACATTTTTCAGTTTCTGTGTAAATTGTCATATTCAAACTTCTCTCTCTGAGCGTTTTAATCAGTATTGTGTTGAATCTAAGTATCTGTGTGTGTGTGTGTGTGTGTGTGTGTGTGTGTGTGTGCACGCACGCGCGCGCGCACAGTGTGTGCGTGCCTGTGTATCTGTGTGTGCATGTGTGAAAGGGAGAAATTATAAATGAGAGAAAGGAAAAGGAAAGAAAAAGAAAGAAAGAACAAAGGTCGAAAGAAAGGAAGGCCGAGAGAAAGAAAGGAAAAAAATGTAATGAAACCAAGAAATAATCTCTGTTTGGTTTGTTGGCATTGTGTGTGTGTGTGTGTGTGTGTGTGTGTGTGTGTGTGTGTGTGTGTGTGTGTGTGTGTGTGTCTGTGAGTGTGTGCGTGCGAGCGTGTGTGTATGTGTGTGTGTGTGTGTGTGTGTGTGTGTGTGTGTGTGTGTGTGTGTGTGTGTGTGCGAGCGTGCGTGTGTGTGTGTGTGTGTGTGTGTGTGTGTGTGTGTGTGTGTGATTTTAGGTTTTATTGCCACTCGCGGAGAGAGAGAGAGAGAGAGAGAGAGAGAGAGAGAGAGAGAGAGAGAGAGAGAGAGAGAGAGAGAGAGAGAGATGAAGGAAGAAAAGTTTGGTGCGTGGAAAAATGTCAACGTATCACATCTCGCCCACACGTTGGGCTTTCCCCTGGCACCTCGCAGGCAGCATGAAGGAGGGAGAAGGAGAGGGGGTGGTGGTGGATGTTCAGTGCTGTCAACAACGTGCTGCTGCTTCTCGGCCACTGGAAACATCTCCGTGTCTTTGCGTACCTACTGGTGATGACAACAGGAGCAGCACCACCAACGACAACAAACATAACAACAACAATAATAATAATAACAATGATAATAGTGTTGATATTGATAGTAATAACAACAACAACAGTACTAAGAACAATGATTACAACAACAACAACAATCCTCCTCCTCCTCCTCCTCCTCCTCATCACATGAACAGGTATATTCTATTCACCATCCATCCATCCCTTTTTAAGAATGTTTTCACATAAACAAAACGCATCGTTTGTGTTGATACTGTCTGTCTGTCTCTCTTCTCTCTCTCTTTCTCTCTCTATTTCTCTGTCTCTGTCTCTTTCTGTCTGTCTATCTGTCTCAGTCTGTCTGTCTGTCTCTCCCCCCTCTCACACACATACGCATGTCTTTCTATCTAGCATTCTATTCAGCCCTAACATGCCCCTCTCCCTGCAATGGTCGGGTGGACTATAAAGCAACATAAACTGACCAAAGGTCACACTGACCAACTTTCTGCCTCATCGGGGCTTTCCCAGGGTCTGTAACAAAAACTTACCAAACTATTATTGTCCACCAGCGTCAGTTGGAAAATGACCCGGAGCTGAAGCTTCCTTTCATGCACACATCCAAACTCATTCCGACACGCACACAAACACCAAGAAAGACGGATGGACAGACACACACACACAAATGTGTAAACGCTCCTACACACACACACACACACACACACACACACACACACACACACACACACACACACACACACACAAGCGCGCACGCGCAAGCACAGGCGACACCCACCCCCAAACACTCGCATAGTTAACAACTCTGTTTTCATCTTAATTAAAAGTGTAAAACCACAACATTCTGACACGGGATGCCAAACGAACCACGACATTAAAACGACCAAACAACAATGATTGAAGCAATTTGGATGACTGAAGAAACAGAATGAGCAGAGAACAGACACCACGCCAATGATTCACATCGCCTGGTATGAAAACACACACAAAACACACTGACTATTATTAAATATCATCCAATTATCTTGTGTCATATTCGTAAACAGATGGGCAATTAGGAACAGACCTGATGGGAAAGAGGAGCAGATAGTCAATTAGGAACA
>JADBJO010001768.1:0-7500 GCA_016801955.1 Conus betulinus | reverse complement strand
CTGCTCTCATGGTGATCTCAATTTTGATGTCCTCTCCACGTTTGTGACCTTGGTTTGGTTCCGTCGGGGTCACCGGTATCAGCGAGTCTATGGGGGCGGTCGTTGGACGGCGTGGTGGGCGCCCTCCCGAGGGGGAGAGCTCACTCACGCCGGCTCCGCGACTAAGCAATTATTGTCGTCAGTAGGGGGCTGAGTAGGTGGTGTCCTGTGTATATTAGATCAGAACAGGTGCCACTGAAACACCATCGAAGTGACTCGGCAGCAGCGCAGTGTCTCGGTTGCCTCTTGACGACTTGACCTTGACTGCTCCCTGTGGATTGCAGGTGCCGGGGCTGCGGCGGGGCCGACCGGGCTGTGGCTGTGGATGGGGTGTCGGAATGAGCGTTGTGGGTGCACTACCTCCGAGGTGGCGCAGAGGTTGGGACAAACCCCCCCCCCCCCCCCCCCACAACAAACAAACAAAAAAAAACAAACAAAAAAAAACAACAATCGGGTATTCATACGGAGGTATTTCGTCCTTTCAGCGTTAGAGAGTGCGTCTGAAAATTGAACTTATTCTAGATTACGGTGATCTCGACGCTTTGGAGAGAGTTTGATTTTCTGCTGACTTTGTCTGTTTATCTGTTTTTGTTTATCAGCCCCCCCCCCCCCCCCCCCCCCCCCCCCCACACACACACAATATGACATTCCACAAGACAAAACACAACAGAACACAAGACACAGCACAACGTAGTTCCTTTTGTTTATTTATTTCATTTTTTGTTTATAGCAGGACTTAGGTGGGCAGGATTTCTGTCTTCTGTTTATCGACCACACTGCCCACGATTCCAGACATCATCTGTCCCCTGAAGGTGGTCACTGGCTTTGGAACCTGGCCATCTTTGTTAGTCCTGCTGATCTGACGGGTAACGCTGGGAAATCCTGACTGGCTGGCGACGCGCGCTTCGATCTGTCTATGGACGACGGTTCTAAGTTAAAGTTTTGACACACCAGCTATGGTATCCAAAGAGTTATGATGGATAGTTCGAACTCAAATTCTAGCTGTCCACATTCCACCATAGCCACCATAGTTTGAAACGCCCGTAAAAATCGGTGCGTGTGTCCTTTTCAGCAGCATGATGAATCACACGTGCCGCCCGTTCCAACGAATCACACGTGCCACCTGTTCCAATGAATCATCACACGTGCCACCTGTTCCAATGAATCACACGTGCCACCTGTTCCAACGAATCACACGTGCCACCGTTCCAACGAATCACACGTGCCACCTGTTCCAACGAATCACACGTGCCACCTGTTCCAATGAATCACCCGTGCCGCCTGTTCCAATGAATCACACGTGCCACCTGTTCCAATGAATCACACGTGCCACCTGTTCCAACGAATCACACGTGCCACCCCGTTCCAACGAATCACACGTGCCACCTGTTCCAACGAATCACACGTGCCACCTGTTCCAATGAATAAATGTTCGTTTTAGGACTAGCAGCCACTTTCCTAGTTGCGGCAAGTGGAAGCATTGAGCCATTTGAAGCAGAATCAAAAGTCTGTATTACACTTAGAAATAAAAAGTGATTTTCTATGATCATGTGTCTTTAGAATTACAAGAAAGAGCGAAATGGAGATGGGGATAATCGTGTTGGTGATTTGCAGCAGGAAAAACCAGAGTAAACGCGGCAGATGGATATAATGAATATTGCAAACGGCATTTGTATATCCATACTTTGCAGTCATTATATGTTACGTTGGGATGTTCCGACCTCTCGAAGATGAGACTTTCCTTCTTGCATCCTCCTACCACCCACCCCCCCCCTCCTCACCCCCTCCCCACTGTTCTGCCACTCCTCTCTTCTCATCGAGAAGCAGCAGTTTTTAGGGCAGCGCTTTCACTGACGTCAATAATCCAGGGATCAGACTAAACGAATACCCCTCAATCCCCCCCTTCCGCTGAAGGTGTAGAAGTCGCTCTGTGGCCCTTCAGAGACAGATTACAGTGTGGGTAGTGAGGAGGTCGCTGAGTGCAGAAAGGACAAGACTACAGAGAAGGAAAGTAGATCATGATGGATGAGCAAGTCTGCCTCTCCCTGGTTTTTGTCCCCTCCGCCTCCTCCCTTCGACTTCAATCTCATTTTCTGCAGCTCCAAACCGAAGCCTAGCGCATGATTACTGTGTCTGATGCATCCACATAAACCTGTCGCAGCTCCAGACGGCTGTAGAGTTTATCATTTGAAGTCTGGTGGCTTAACGATGCCGACTTAATGTGGAGTCCAACTGCGCACACAATCCTCATCTTCCGCAGGACATTACGTCACCGAATTCTACGCCAAGTCTAGTCATGCCGTTTATAGCCTAGACCACCACAAGGGCCATGTAGAAAGCGTAACTCTCTATGGAGACTTTTGACTACCGTTAGGCCGGAGGTTAGGACTGCCGTTTTGTGACCAGTGACTGATGTACACTGATTTTCAGTTTAGCTCCTCCGTGTGTCTTCGTCGTCCAATTCTGTTTCTTTCCCTACCTCTGAGCTCGACCTTTCACCCTTTCTGACCCCCTTCCCCCACACACCCCTTTCTTCACGAATGTGTGTACGTTTTTAGTGTGTGTGCTGTGCCCATGGCCATGTGTAATCTGTGGGCTTGTACGAACATGCTCCTGCATGCACGCTACCTGTGTGCCTGGGCATACACGCATGTGTGTGTGTGTGTGTGTGTGTGTGTGTGTGTGTGTGTGCACACACGCACACACACGCATTTGATTATTTGTGGGGAGTGGCTTTTCAGAAAATACATACTTATTATTGAGTAACAATAATGACAACAACAATAATAATGATAATAGTAATAAGTAATAACCAAAATGATAATAACGACGACAACAACATGAAAAACAATATTGTAATGATAATATTGAAAGTAACAACAACAACAATAATGGTGATAAGAATAATGACCAAGAACAAAACAAAACAAAACAAAAAAAAAAACAAGAACAAGAACAACAATAACAATAACAACAACAACAAGAACCACAACATGAACACAGTAATGATGATGATGATGATGATGATACTACTAATAATGATAATAACAATTATAATAATGATAATAATTTGAAGAAGAAGAAGAAGAACAAGAAGAAGAACAAGAAGTAGAAAAAAGGTAAAAAAAGGACAACGACAAGAGCAATGTCAACAACAATGCCGATGGGTGACAAGTGTGCAACAATGAACTGTCTCAAGGACAGCAAAGACCGCATCAACACTGTCCAGACTGAAAATGCGTGAAAGGACAACAACATCTCCATGAAACACACGACCAGACCCCTGCATGCCCTGTCTATGCCATCTCCCTGTATGGGCGGGCACACGGAGCCTCACACAGCATCTGGAAGGAAGAACCCGAGCCTTGGGAATAAGGAGTTAATGGCCAAGGGCTAAATATCAGCCGTGCGGATCGTACAACGAATGAACAAGTCCGAGCCTTGGGAATAAGGAGTTAATGCCAAAGGCTAAATATCAGCTGTACGGATCGTACAACGAATGAACAAGTGCATCAGGCCATCAAGCAGCACTCTGGACCATATGAAGTTTGTCTGACGTCAGTCAAGAAAAGACAACTACGTGGTTGGTATGGTCATGTGAAAAGAGATCCAACAGTCTTGTTCAAGCGATCTTCTAGGGAACAGGTGACGACGGCAGGAGGTGAAGAGCAAGGCACTGAAATCAACACCAAACAAACAATCAATGATGGGCTGAGGACCTTCCAGAATGGGCAAGGAAAACATTTGCAGAGCCCTAGGCCTTGGGCACACAGGCAACAGAACTGCAGGAACCTGGTGAAGCGTTCTTCAGTCTGACACTTCAGGTAGAACTGGAGGAACCTGGTAAAGCGTTCTTCAGTCTGACACTTCAGGTAGAACTGGGGGAACCTGGTACAGCGTTCTTCAGTCTGACACTTCAGTTAGACTGGGGGAACCTGGTAAAGCGTTCTTCAGTCTGACACTTCAGGTAGAACTGGGGGAACCTGGTACGGCGTTCTTCAGTCTGACACTTCAGGTAGAACTGGGGGAACCTGGTACAGCGTTCTTCAGTCTGACACTTCAGTTAGAACTGGGGGAACCTGGTAAAGCGTTCTTCAGTCTGACACTTCAGGTAGAACTGGAGGAACCTGGTACAGCGTTCTTCAGTCTGACACTTCAGGTAGAACTGGGGGAACCTGGTACAGCGTTCTTCAGTCTGACACTTCAGGCAGAACTGGGGGAACCTGGTAAAGCGTTCTTCAGTCTGACACTTCAGGCAGAAGGAGAATCAAAGAAAGGAAGGACGTGTACAGCAGCAACGGCGCCATCGGCAACCACAGAACGCTGATACAGTGAATTATTACAATCACTGGGCAGAAGAATTACTACCATTATAGTATTACATCAACAGCTGATACTACTACCACTACTACTACTACCACCACTGGAAGAGAGAGAGAGAGAGAGAGAGGGGAGGAGAGAGAGAGAGAGAGAGAGGAGAGAGAGAGAGAGAGAGATCGAGAGAGGAGAGACGAGAGAGACAGAGAGAGAGAGAGAGACAGAGAGAGGAGAGAAGAGAGAGGGAGAGAGAGGGCGAGACGAGAGAGAGAGAGACAAAAGAGAGAGAGGAGAGAAGAGAGAGAGACAGACAGACAGACAACAGAGACAGAGATAGAGAGAAAGACAGACAGAGAGAAACGAACGTAACGAACGAACAAAGTTAATGCTAATAAACTGTTCAGCCCATTTAGCAAATTGGCATGATGTACACTGACAAAACGCGACTCGATTCAATTTCATTGGCATGGAAGCCACAGCAACGTGTTTTTCTTTCATTTCACATGGCAAAAACAAAAACAAAACAAAAAACCAAACAAACTAAAAACAACCCCCCCAAAAACAACAAACAAACAAAAAACAAACCTCCCCCCAAAAGAAAAAAAAAAAAAACAAAAACAAAAAAAAAAAAAAAAAAAAAAAAAAAAAACGCGGACGAGAAAATGTAACTGGTATGCGTTCACTGTCAGTCCTGTAGATTACGATCACCGCAAGGAAAAAACTGGATCAGTCCGTGGAGAGCGTGCAGCCGCCGTAGAGCACGTGCTTTGGTTCCTGCATGTTCTGTGTTGCGGGTGCGTCTTCCTTTCCGGGGGCGGGCCAGTTTGACACGTTCCTCTGACGACATGTTTCTTTCTTCCTGCTTCACGAACCAGAACAAGCAATCGTCCTCCGAGTGCGGAACGCAGGAATATTCCACAACACTAGCATCAGACTCACACAGCAAGCACAACCCTTACTATCCGTTCCATGAAGCACAACCCTCCCGGAACTCCTGATTTCTGTGCGGATCACGCAACCGTCTCTGCACCTGTCGATCAGTCAGAGTAGCGAGATGATGCTTTACCACTCCAGTGTCAAAAACCGGCGACTAGTCCGACTGCTGGATTTCTGGATCACTGTTACACTCCGACTGATGAGAACACAAAGACAGATGAGCGTCCTGAATATGCGACGTGTCGTCATCATCATCGCATGTAGGCATGACGGTTTCTTCTGTAACGCCCTGTGTACTGTGCTGTGTACTGTGTTCGTTTTTGACTCTCGATGTTAAGTATGGCCAGTTCATTTTCATCAGTGGTGTTTCCGAGACTAGCACCAACCTGTTCACGTCGTTTGTTCTGCTGGTTGGCTCTCTCTTGAACTCAACGCACCTGGCTAGGGGGGTTTCTTCCTGTAGTACTGAACTTGCGTTGCCCGGTTCAGCACAGGATCCGCCATTGTTGTTGACACTATGCTGACTGGCTTCAGTCGTAGAACGACCACCGTGTTGCTGCCTTCACCTGAACGTTTCCAGCTGGACACGGTATTGTCGGTCAGCATGGCGTTCAGGGCTGTCTCCGCAGTCGCTGGAAGTCCAGTAACTGGCAATGTCACAGGAAAATACACAACTTTTTGCCGCACCTGAAATAAAACAGGCAGACAGACAGACAGACAGACAGAACAGACACACCAACACACACACACGCCACACACACAGATTTTACACAGAGAGAGAGAGATTTTACACACACACAACATTCACACACCACAGAGAGAGGAGAGAGGACAGAGACAGAGAGACAGAGAGTTTGCACCTGTGTGTGTGACAGATGAGATGTGAAGAGACAGAGAGAGGGAGACAGGCAGACAGACAGAGAGAGAGAGAGAGAGAGAGAGAGAGAGAGGGAGGAGAGAGAGAGAGGAGGAAGAGAGAAAGACAGAGTGAGAGAGACAGAGAGCAATCAACAGGACAGGCGACACGACACCAACAAGGGGTAGTAAATCACTCCTCCCTTCCCAGCCAAGGCGATTTGTCAACTGCTCCAGCCCACCAAGGTGCCAGCGGCCACAGACTTCCCTCTGAAGCCATGGGCCTGGCTATGATTCCCCTGTTCCGGAATACAGACGTCATTATTCCCCCACCCCTCTCTCTTTCTGTGTGTGTGTGGGTGTGCGCGCGCGCGCGCAGTGTGTCGGGTGTATGTGTGGGTGGTGTGGTGTGCGCGCGCGAGCGTGCATGCGTGTGCACACACGCACTCGCACGCACGCATGATCCGTCCATGTCCTCATGCTAGGGGTTATGGTCTCATTCCACGTCCCTCAGTGCTAGGGTTATGGTCCTCATTCCACGTCATCAGTGCTAGGGTTATGGTCTCATTCCATGTCCTCAGTGCTAGGGTTATGGTCTCATTCCATGTCCGCAGTGCTAGGGTTATGGTCTCATTCCATGTCCTCAGTGCTAGGGTTATGGTCTCATTCCCATGTCATCAGTGCTGAGGGACAAAGACGGGCATGAACTGGATGATGCTACATGGATGATGATTCTTCAATATTGGGTGTGGCTGCTTCGCTTTGTGGATCATCAATCAGCATGTCCCACACAGATTTTAAACATAGTATCACCCCTTGGAATACGTCCTTAAGAAAGGACACAATCGTGTGACAGACATAGTATCACCCCTTGGAACACGTCCTTAAGAAAGGACCAATCGTGTGACAGACATAGTATCACCCCTTGGAATACGCCTTAAGAAAAGACCAAATCGTGTGACAGACATAGTATCACCCTTGGAACACGGTCCTTAAGAACCTTAAGAAGGACCAATCGTGTGACAGGAGTCACAGTCCGCAACATTGTGACGCTGTTGCGTACGCCAATTTGACAAAATAAAGTTTTGGACAGGAATATCTGAACTTGAGAAGGGGACCAGTGAACATTAATAAAGAACAAGTACGTGGACTTTGCTCCTGGTGAATAATACGATCCCCCCAATGCTCAAAATTACTCTAAACATACTCTAAACATTTCTTACAACATGCTCAAACGAATGCGACTCACGACACACAATCGCTAGCAGAAATGACAAGGACAGTAAACAGAACACAAAACGAGGGCTTATGGTTTGCCGAGTGGCTCTCTGTTCTGTCCAATCTCTTTTGGTG
>JADBJO010001767.1:367190-380771 GCA_016801955.1 Conus betulinus | reverse complement strand
TTTTCTTCCTTCCCTTTGTCAGCCCGTGTCACAGAACACGTGTCAGACGTGCGGTACGCGCGTGGTGCACGCGCTCCGGCTAGCGGTCTAGCACGTGCAAAGCTCGCGCATGTGCAAAAACTATGAACCCGAGCTGATTGTCGAACATGCCGTATCCGTCATCCCCCAAGTTGTCGCCCTTCATCCCCCCCCCCCCCCCCCCACCCCACCCAATTTTTTTTCTTTTCTTTTTCTTCCTTTTTTTTTTCTTTGCTTTTGCAATTTGTTTCTTAAGCTGAAAAAAAAAATATGGACGATGTCAAATGGTGATTTGTCGAGCCGTGTGGAATGGAAAATTAATCGGTCGTTATTTATAAATTAGTCCTGTCATTTTTTTTTTCTCCTCATCAACTGTCTCTAATCTCTTTGGCTTATTGATTTGCTTACTTGACCGGTTGGTTAATGGGTGAATGATAAACGATTTGATTAGTGTAATTTGTAAGTTACTCGGGGTGTGTGTATGTGTGCGTGCGTGCGTGCGAGCGTGCGTGCGTGCATGAGTGCGTGCGTGTGTGTGTGTGTGTGTGTGTGTGTGTGTGTGTGTGTGTGTGTGTGTGTGTGTGTGTGTGTGTGTGTGCAAAGAAAACTTCGAGTGACTTTCAAATTCGTTTCAAGACTAACGCACACATCATCAAACAGTCACATAAGTATCACACAAGCAAACAAACACATAGAGAACCTTAAACCACTAAAGCAAATAAACAGTTTAAGTACAAATACAGAATGACAAAAGCAACAACAGCCAATAAATATATATCATCCCAATACATCATGATTGAAAATTAGAAACTGAAAATGAAACAATACTACATGAGTGAACGGTGGAGGACCGCGCACAGTGGAGAGCCTTGATGCCTCGTGCGTCGCAAGACGTGGGAGCATCTAAGTAAGAAACGGTAGCAAGTGAGTTGACCAAAACACATGATATTAATTTTGCAGTGGTTTGCGTGTATCCAGCTATACGCTGACCGTGTATGAATGCCTTTTTGGCCCCAAAATGGGACACTGTTTGTCCTTGGGCCTTATTTCATTTTTGCACCAAGTTTCGTGAACATAGGGTGAGTCATCTCGAAGAGAAATCATATTTATTTCCGCCGGAAAAAAAGGACGATCAAATCACAAGATAAAAAAACGACGCGTTTCGACTTCTCTGATCTTCTTCAGGCAAGGTAAACGACAAAAAAAAACATTCTGCAAGTCTGACCAGTGTAGCTGTGGGAGGGTGTAGTTGGTTAGGGGAGACGTTCAACGTCCGTTTTTTGCGCTCAGCTTGAGAAGAGAAGACAAAGTGATCGCTCGTTCTTGGTGTTTATTGTCCTGATGTTTATTACCTTGCTGGAGACCAAAGAGGTCGAAACGCGTCGTGTTTTGTCTTGTCATTTGTTTCTCCCTTTGTCTGGCGGAATACTCAGGGGGGGGGGGGGGGGGTTGGGTTAGGGGTGTTGAGATATAGAGATTATATATACATATATATATATATATAAATTTTAAAAAAAAAAAAATATATATATATATATATATATATATAGGGACAGTAATGATAATAATGATAGTGGCTAGTCATTATAATAAATAAGTAGAAGAATGAAATGAGAGTAACTGTAATTTAAAAAAAAAATTTTAAGTGAATAAGATAGATCAATGATTTCGCTGGGAGATGTCGGAGGTGGTAGTGGTTATGTGTGGGTAGTTGTGAAGGGCGTTAGGTAATGTTAATAAGGGAGGGAAGGGGATGAAAGATTAATGGGTGATAAGGTATAATGGGGGGAGGGGGGATTAGTTACCGCCGAGGACATAGACAACACAAGCACTCCCTCCCAATTATACCTGGGTGATAACCCATTAATTGATGGATGATTATATTTTCATTATTCAAATTGTGTACACTTGCTGGAAGTGAGTTCCAGACATATGGTCCAGCGTAAGCTAGACGTGCGTTGTATTGATCATTACGAGGGTAGGATAGAACGGATTTCTGCGAGCCAGAACAGTTGTCCAGTCTTGTAAAGTGAGAGGAGAGAGAGAGAGAGAGGAGAGAGAGAGAGAGAGAGAGAGAGAGGATGAGAGAGAGAGAGAAACAGGACAGATCGGCAGACAGACGCAGAGAGACAGACAGACGATGAGAGAGAGAGAGAGGGGGGGGGGGGGGGAGGGGGAGAGGAGGAGGAAAGCCAAACAGCATTCTCCCGGGAATGACAGCCCGATTGATAGCGACCTCGGACTGAAAACTAAAAAAAAAAAAAAAAAACGGGGGGGGGGGGGGGGGGGGGGGGGGGGGGTTACAGAAAGGAAAAAAGGCATAGGAAGAGAGGCGGGAGTGAGTAAGGAAGAGAGGGAAGGGGGAGAGACAGGGGTTAGCGATGGAACGTCTACAGCTGATCGATACCAGACTGTAACATCATCTTTTTCCCTTCATTAGCTCTTTGTTTTGTTTCGGTTTTTTGGTTGCTGTTCCCTCATCTCCAACGTTGCCGTTGGAGCTCCACACTCCTACGGCCCCTGGTGGTCGGCTGGGGGCGCTAAACAACGAGACCTTACCTGGCTTGCCGTTGTAGCTGCAGTAGTCTGCCTCCTGCTGTCTCTAACTCCCTTCTTTCTGATCTCACCCTCCTCTCCCTCATTCACCTGCTCTTTTGCTTACACCACACCTTTTTCCCTCCGTCATGCCATCCGTTTCCGTTTACCGATGAACGACATTAAATAGGTTGAGAACAAAAAACGATCCGTATTAGAAACTCAGAATACGAACATTCCATTACATCGTGTCTGTTTGAAAATTAAAAGAACACAAAGAAAAGAAAGTGGTATGTTCTTCATTTATCCAAAGGCAATGGAATATAAAATGCATGAAGTATGAAGAAAATGATGATAGTAGCAAAAAGATATTTATATAGAATAAATCATTTCTGTTCGTAAAAATCAACTCATAATGGCAGACTATGCATATGTACTATTCCAAAGAAATAAGGGAGACTGCCGCTTTGTTTTATTTTCTATGGAGAGAAAATAACTGCTGGAAAGAAACTAAACATGGCACAGAACGTAAGCACTCGACCAGAAACTCTATCCTCTGTGTTCAGTATTTGCTAGTCAACTGCGACTTTCTCTTATGCGATAATTTTTATTTCCACGTGAAAGCTTCGTCCTTATAAGCACCACATGCTGTGACTGGCTCTGAAATTCGTGTTGTGTGCTTGTCCCACGAGCCTCTATATCAATAATGCCATTTAGAGACAATGTACGTGAGTAGCCTTTATTCTTTGTGTCTCTTTCAGACAGCATGTGTATGTAGTTCTTATCTCTTTTTTTTTTTTTTTTTCATTTTATTTTATCTCAAGACAGTGTATGCAAGTAGCCCTTACGTTGCTGGTTTTATTTCCCACATAGAGACAGCGAATGTACACAGGCGTTTGTCTTCTTTTTTTCCACTTTCAGACAGCGTATGTAAGTAGTCTTTACGTTTTTCTTTCACTTAAAGACAGCAAATATGTGTCCTTACGGTTTTCCCCACTTACATGACAGCGTGTGTAAGTATTCCTGACGAGTGTCTTTTTTCATTTAGTGACAGCGTATGTCAGTCGTATGTAAGTACGTAAGTCGTCCTAACGGATTTTTTTCACTTAGAAACGTGCATGTAAATATTCCTCGCGGTGTTGTTGTTGTTGTTGTTGTTGTTGTTGTTGTTGTTTATCTTTTCGCTTTTCTAAATACAGACAGCGTATAAACGTAGCCATTGCTGCTTTTCTTTTCGAATGTAAATGGTATATCTCCCCCCCCCCCCCCCCCCCCCCCCCCCCCCTGTAAAACAATGTATGTAAATAGTCCTTACAAATTGTATATATACATATATGTAAGTGAGATACTGGATTCTGGCAGTCAACCCTGGATGTGTATTATTTACTAGGAGACTTCAACAGTGTGAAGAGTTACCGAAAACAAGCGAAAAAGAAAGTGCATGGTCACGCTTATTTGATATACAGTATAAAACAGACGCGTGAATTTTCGACAGGTTCGTCTCTTCAGACGTTCAAAGTAAAACACGTGAACGTGCACAAAGTAAAACACATGAACGTGCACACACAGTAAAACACATGAACGTGCAAAAAGTAAAACACATGAACGTGCACAAAGTTAAACATACGACTGTGCACAAAGTAAAACACATAAAACACATGAACGTGCACAAAGTAAAACACATGAACGTGCACAAAGTAAAAGACATGAACGTGCACAAAGTAAAACACTTGAACATGCACAAAGTAAAACACATGACACATGCACAGCCAGTTCTTCAAGAACGCTCCCTGCAACTGTGACAATGAAAGACAGCGCATGTAAGTAGTCCTGAAGTGCTGGTATTGTTTATTTTTGTTTTGGTTTATCATTTCTTTCATTCGTTTATGTTCTGTTTTGTTTTTGACGCGCGTCAGTGAAGCATCACGATGAAATGCCAACCGAGGACGCTGTATTGCTGTCCTTCCGCCCGCACTCTGGTGAACAATGTCGTTACCTCTTATCTTCTCCCTCCTTTCACCCCCTCCCCCCCCCCCCCCCCCCCCCACCCCTTTGACCCCCTCCACCGTTAGCCCACTCTCCGAGTGCAGTGAGAGAGAGAGCAAGAGGGGAGAGAGAGAGAGAGGGGGGGGGGGAGGGAGGCAGATAGACAGACAGACAGGCAGGCAAGCAGAGGCATGCATACACACACACACACACACACTCACACTAACACTAACACCAAAAATAGTACGCTCCGTAGGGCGTACTATTTTTGCTAAGACTACTACACACACACACACACACACACACACACACACTAACACACCAACGCACTCACACACACACACACACACACACACACACACACACACAGAGCTGACAAGACAGGGAAAGCCCAAACAGCATTCTCCCCGGGCTGACAGGCTGATTGACAGTCACCCCCCAGAACCAGAAGAGGGAGACACTGGAAGGAAAGAAGAGAGGAGCAAGGGAGGGAGAAGGAATGGGCAGGTAGGAAGGCAGCGAGCGAACGTCTTGAGGTGATCGATACCAGACTGTAACTAAGCTTTTTTTTCTTCCTCCATTTCTTTCTTTCTCTCCCCTGTTCCTTCTTCATCAGCGTTAGCGTTGGAGCTCCGCCCTCCGTCTGCCCTCCACAGTTGGCTGGGCTTTAAACATGACCGCCCTGAGCTACGGCGGACTGCTTTTCTGCTGACTTTCTCCAGCCCCATCCCACCCACCCTACTCTCTACTCATCCCCCCCCCGCCTGCCCCTTGTTGGCAAACCGCATTCTCCTGCTCCATGGTGACCACTCCCATTTCCCTTGACTAATGAATGTCATTCAATAGCGTGGAGAACGATAATGATCCATAAGTGTTACAACACGAACATTCCATCACATGTCCGTAACACACACACACACACACACACACACACACACACACAAGCGAAACACGAGGAGAGAACCCGGAATTTGCCTGCACATTTCCCAGACAAACAGCATGTGAGATGTAAAAAATTTATTGCTAAAAAAAATATAATGATGAAAATTGAAAGGTAGTAGCAATATTTTTGCGCTTGTTTACCGAAACTCTGTGTGTGTGTGTGTGTGTGTGTGTGTGTGTGTGTGTGTGTGTGTGTGTGTGTGCGTGCGTGCGTGCGTGCGTGCGTGCGTGCGTGCGTGCGTGTGTGTGTGTGTGTGTGTGTGTGTGTGTGTGTGTGTGTGTGTGTGTGTGTGTGTGTGTGTGTGAGCACGCGCGCACATATGCGAATGTGTGTGTGCGTGTGTGTGTGTGTGTGTGTGTTGGTTGATCGGTTGTACTTCCGCCGATCAGCAAAAAATCGACTACTAAAAACAACCAATTTGTCAGGAATTTTGATAAAATGTTCTGTACCTGAGGTTTTCACCGAAGGTGTGTAAAAGCCAGTTCCTCTTGACATCAGTCTGTCTGACATTAAGAAAGAACTGACTCATGTTTCTTCTGTTAAAAGACTTCCCAATAAGGATGGAAGCGAATCAAGAGCTATAAAAATCACTTTCTCAACATCAACACTGCCAAAAGAAATCTTTATTGGTTTTCAGTGTTTCTCTGTTGATCCTTTTGTACCACCTGTCTATCGGTGTACTAGGTGCAACAGACTGGGGCACACAAAGTCTGCGTGTCGGGCAAAGCCGACTTGTGGAAGATGTGGTCACACTGACCATGTCATTGAATCGTGTACCAGGGCCAAACATTGTATAAACTGCTCTGGAGATCATTCAGCCTCTTACCTTGGATGCCCAGAATATAAACTTCGTGTTTTGGGCCGGTAAACTGAAGTCTTCCAACCATATGCCATACTCTGAGGCTCTCAGACAAACCAAAGCTCAAATGAGCAAAGGAGAGGTACAGGTGCAGGAATTAAAAGAAGACCCCAGGGTGCCCGGGAAACGATAATTCAACCAAAGCTAATCACCACAGTAGGTCTTATTCCTCGGTTCTAAGTCAAGGAATGATGAAGACTAATCAACAAAACCCGCTGCCCACTTCTTTGGATTCTAGCCCCCCTTCAATCTGGGGCACTCGTATTTTACCCAACTCATAGTGACAGTTCAAACCAAACTAGTATTGCTGTCACAAATCAGACAAGTATAGGACAGACATCAAACATTTCAAAAACATCTGTGCTAAGTACTCTTAAAGAAAAATCTGACTCTTCAAGTTCTTTCAAAAAGCAATCTGTAAATTTTGATCTTGAAAAGATTTTAATATATCTTGAAAATCTCTCAGTGAAATTTTCTGAACATCCTAACAAAAATGTCTGATGTCATGACTTCCTCAATCATTGAATTGAAAACAATTCTGTCCAATGCCTGCCTGTCTGAACTCCAAATGAACGTACAAAGAGAAGTTCTGTCAAACGTATTCCGTTTTTGGTTTTTTTCTCTGTTGCTGGTACTCTCTCAGTTATAGTCCTTTTCCTCACGAATAACATGATGTGTATGAGGCCTGATCAAGTCAACCCTACTGGTATGTGCTCGTTTCTACAATGGAATTGTAGAAGTAAGTGCAATTTTGTATATTTGGAAAAAAATTTTTTGCAGAAGCGTTCTTTTGACGTAGTTGTGCTTCAGTCATTGAATTGCCACAAAAATGACTTACCCAAGTTAAACGGATTCTTTTACCCACCTGTTATAGATGAGGTAAAAGCAAACGTTAAAATAAAAGTTGCTACATATGTATGTAGCTTGCAATCTTATGTATCAACCGTGCAAAACACCATGTTCTTCAATAGATAAACGTTTATATTCTTGCTGTATAGAAATTAAGGTTGATGGTAAATACTTCAACATTTTGAACTGTTATTATCCAGATGGAGTGTCTAAAGGTGAAGCTGACTGGATAATGGATTTAGACTGCTCTAGACAATGGATTATTCTTGGCGATTTTAATTCCCACCACGCCTTGTGTGTCCGAAAATCCCAATAATATTGTTAACAACAACGAATACCTTGCCAGTACAATAATCAACGCCAATCTAACCATTTTAAATGACGGATCTATAACAAGAACTGCTGATCGATCAGATCAACGTTGCTCATCGATAGATTTGTCTTTAGTTTCCCCAGACATAAACCCTTTGTACTTGGCAGGTTCATCAAATACCGTTAGGCAGTGATCATCTCCCTATATTGAAATCCAACTTCTAGTGAGCCCGGAAAAAACAATCTACAATTCTGAATGCACTAAATATAATGAAGAAGGCTTGATTGGGCGCTTTTCAATCAAATTTTGACAGCAGGTTCATCTTTTCTAAATTTCAATCAAAATACAGTGTTAGAGGAAGATTTGGAAAACTGTTATTTTGAATTAAGAAAACTTATACTTAAGGCTGCAGATTCTGCAATCCCAAAAGTCAAATAAAGAATCATCCAAAGAAAGCATCAAACCCCATGGTGGAATATTGCGTGTGAAGTCGCCGTGGGTGCGAAAACTAAGGCCTTCAAAAGCTGGATGATAAGCCGTCATACGCAACCTAAAAGTAGAGTGGAACAGTTACACGCTGAATACAAAAAAGCTAACCAATATAACAAAAATTGTTGCTTTTGCAAAGCAGCAATATTACAAAAACTTAGTCATCAACTGTTCCAAACACCCAAACGATAGCACTTTACTTTGGAAAGAAATCAGAAAATCTAAAGGTTCTTTTCATCTCCCAGATCCTGTCTTGATCGAAAACGATAAAATCTATAAAACAAACGAGGAGAAAGTTGAATTATTTGCTGACACTTTCGCAGCAATGAGTCAGACTGAACATCTGCCTAAAGAAGAGCAAGAACGAAGAAGAACTATTGAAAACGAAGGGAGAAACATTGAACCACATGACAACGACAACACGTTATATATTAATAAAAATCTAACAATGGAGGAGCTTCTGTACTCACTTCACCGTTTAAAATCTGGTAAAATTGCTACAGGATTTTTGATCCCATTTCTTACAACATGATAAAGCATTTTCCCACATGTTTTTTGAAAAAATTATTAGAGTTCTTCCAATTATGCTGGAAATCCGGAAAGCTGCCAATGGCTTGGAAAGAAAGCAACAGTTGTACCTATCCATAAACAAGGAAAATCAAAAAGAAAACCTTCTAATTTTCGACCCATTTCTTTGACTCCTCACACATTGGAAAAAACTTTTTTGAGAGAATAATGAAATTCAGATTAGAACATTTCCTTGAAAAGAATGGGATTTTGCCAATCTTTCAAGCTGGTGGTTTCAGAAAAGGGAGGGGTGTCACTGATCATGTTAGTCTTTTAGCTTCACACGTCAAAAAAGCCTTGGCTAAGCGACACTCCACTTTAGCCACGTTTTTTGATATTCATAGAGCGTACGATTCCGTTTGGCATTTTAAATTATTGTCCAAGGCTCATGAAATTGGGATTAAAGGTCGTTTCCACATGTTTTTTTTAATCGTTTTTATCTGGGAGAACGCTACAAGTAAAACTAAATGGTGTGCTGTCAAGTACAAGATATGTTAACATGGGTGTCCCTCAAGGAAGTGTAATTTCTCCAATCCTCTTCTCTCATTGATGCTTTATGATCTTAACCAGATTGACACAAAAAAGGCAACTTTAGCTGCTTATGCAGATGATATTGCAATGTGGAAAAATGTAGATTGTAATTTTACAAAAAAAAAAAAAAAAGCGTAATAAAATTGTTGAACAGTTTTTCAGTTTGCGGTCAGTAAACTTGTTAATTATTTGAATTCAAACGGTTTTAACCTATCAACGGACAAATCGGTTTTTATAATATTTACAAAGAAAAATATCGATTTTGAAGGTAGGGATGCTGTAAAAGTAAAAATAGGTGATTCTTTCATTTTCCCAAGTAAGCAAGTAAAATTTCTAGGCGTTATTTTTCACTATAAACTATTCTGGTGTAAACATATAAATCATCTCGTGGAAAAGGCAAGAAAGAAATTGCGTTACTGCGTGTCCTAACTGGAATCCCTCTAATAAATCATGGATCCAATCTTATCCATGTCGCCTTAGGGACAGTTCGTTCGATTGTAAGTTATGGTCAAGAAGTATTTTTTACTGCACCAAAGACAGAGTTACATAAGTTAACTAGTATTGATTCCTTAGCATTAAAAATTGCTCTGGGGCTTCCAAGATGGGCATCAATTGATATGACGTACAGAGAGGCAGGAGTTTTGCCTTTAAATGAACACAGGATGCTCTGTGCTTGTAACTACTCAGCACGAGCAAGAACAGTCCCCCTAACTCAGTTACCTCTGAACTTGATGAAAGCACCTACGTTTCTAGAGAGATACGGAATAAAAGGGCATATACGTCATTGTTTGATTATGTGTCTCCTCTTTTACATGCATGCGACTTTTCGTTTGACAACATTGTTAAAATAACCAAATACCCTTTCCCCCTTTGGTTGATGAAACAAGCAGATATTTTCTATTCCTATGGTAATATTACTAAAAATGAGAATCCACTTTTGCTTGCTTCTCTTGTTAAAGAATTGATTTACACTGAATATGAATCTTATCTGCATTTTTCACTGATGGTTCAGTTTCGTGTACTTCTGAGGTTGGTGCTGCTTTCGTGATACCTTCCCTTAACATTGAAAAAAGATTTCATATCACCAAAGGTTGTTCTATTTTCACTGCCGAGTTATTTGCTCTTATGAAAGCTATTGATTTCATTCTTGATATGCAAGTCTTACCAGAAAGAATACTGATTTTGTCAGATTCCAAGTCTGCTTTAACGGCTTTACACCGTCAATACATCGATCGACCTGATCTCATCAGTGAAATTTTATTTTCAATTCACCAGTTAATGAAGCGAGGTTCTAAAATAACATTATTATGGGTACCCGGTCACTGCAATCTTCGAGGGAATGAACTGGCTGATACCTGTGCAAAAGAGGCTTCAATGTGCAAATCGAATACAGTTTTATGTGATATTCCTTATTCGCTTCTTGAAATAAACAATATGCTGACAAAAGCACTCTGGGACCAGAGAAGAACACAGTACCTTGAAGTTGCCATTCAGAAGAACAGATGGGATCTTACTGCCCCCAACAGTCATTGTATAAGTCCGCCAGGTTCTATTCCGAATCGAAATTTATTGCACAGAATACGGGTGGATGGTTGGTTAGGCAGGTTTTTTAAACCATCTCCTTTGTGTGTCTGTGGTCAAAACCTTATGTATCTCATTTTTTTTTACTTGAATGTTCCATAACAAAAGCGTATTTTCAATGTCTTCATGATAAAATTTTGTCTAAAAATCTACCTTAACATTGCATAGTGTGTTTTGTCCCAACCCAGAAATGGGGGGAATCTAGCCAATTTGGCTGTAAATCTGATCAAGTCTCATCCACTTGGCAGATATTTCTAACGGATTTCTTTTTTGTTTGTTTCTTTTTTTTTTGTTTAGTGGTCTGATGTACACGTAGAGCAAAGAATTGTTACATGACATAGCTGTCCGACTCTCACGTGTACTAGGTCGCATTATTCCATTTACGAAACTTTGGCATAGGCTGTGCGCGCGCTAGAGAGAGAGAGAGAGAGAGAGAGAGAGAGAGAGAGAGAGAGAGAGAGAGAGAGAGAGAGAGAGAGAGAGTTGGGCATGTTTATAGGTGAGTGCATGTTCTGCGTACGTCTACATCTTTTATGTGGATAAGTTTTTGAGTGTGCAGGGGGGGGCGGTTTGTGTGTGTGTGTGTGTGTGTGTGTGTGTGTGTGTGTGTGTGTGTGTGTGTGTGTGTGTGTGTGTGTGCGCGCGAGAGAGAGAGAGAGAGAGAGAGAGAGAGAGAGAGAGAGAGTTTTGTCAATGAGTGAATATATGTGCGTGCTCGCATACACGTGAGTAGGGAGAACGGGGAGCGTGATTTGTGCGTGAGTGTGTGTGTGTGTGTGTGTGTGTGTGTGTGTGTGTGTGTGTGTGTGTGTGTGTGTGTGTTTGTTTTTTTTTTTTTTTTTTTTTTTTTTTTTTTTTTTTGGTTTTTTTTTTTTTTTTTTTTTTTAGAGAGAGAGAGAGAGAGAGAGAGAGAGAGAGAGAGAGAGAGAGAGAGAGAGAGAGAGATTTTCTCAGTACAGTTAAGATGTAATTTGGTTTATTGTTACAATTTCTGATTTTATTATTCCACGTACAAATGTTAAAATGTTTCCCTGCTAATTTTTTCCTTTATGTTTTTTTTATGTCTTTCAGATGTTATTTGTATTATTTCCGTTTTCTCATTAATTTATTTAGGTTTTATCCTTTTAAAAAATTGGCAGAGGGGAAAAAAGCAGCAAGTGCAGGATCACAATTTCTCTCACATCACAACAATAACTTGGCAAAAATTTAAAAAGTAGAAAAGAAGGAAAGAAAGAAAGAAAACGGGGTGGGAGCGACTGTGAGAGTAAACTCCTTCACCAGCAGCGTACGGGCACCATCTTGAAAACAGACCCATTGATACCGCCTACTCAGGGGCCTTTCGTCCGCTGGTTTCGACTCATCAGTGAGACGAGGCTGATTGCGTTAGTCAACCCTCAGCATCAGATGCAGATTATACCACAGTCAATAATTCTGTGGTATTCTCGGTCGGGATAAAAAGGAGGTTTTATGAACAATCATTTCCGCTCATGAAAACCACTTTAGACCTTAATGGCAGACCTTGCTTGTACACTGCTCAAAATAGTATATGGACCTCTCTCTTTGTTTCCTCTGCTTTGAAAAAAAAGAAAGAAAGAGAGTGGAAATGTTACCATTGCAAAAACTGACACAGGATATGGGTTTTCGACCGGAAACTTAAACGTATTCTTCCAGTGTTTGTCACTAAAGTGGTATTTTCCCATCTCTTTCTTCATTTTTTTTAAATGTCTTCTTTTCTTTAATTTTTTATCCGATTCCCTGTTTGTTTTTGTTTTTGTTTTCCCATTCTATACATCTGTGTATTTCCTGTATGCAATAAAGCATAACTGTCATGTTGACAGTATAAGATGTAGTATGTTTATTGGTTAATGCAGACGCCAAGTCAATCATGTGCAATGTTACGTTAGAAAGGCTTTAGGCCTATTGCTACCTTTATTGTATTGTGCTTCCATTCAACGTAAATTGTTAATAAAGATTTCACTATAGGAGTTCGCTTTTGTCTTCCGCAGTAATCATGATCATCATGTGCAAGCGTCATTCTTACAAGCATCACCTGCTGTGATGAGCTCAGGCATTCATGTTGTGTGCTTGCCCACAGGAGCCCAAGGACATCAAGCATGCTATTTAGAGGCAGAGTACCTCAACAGCTTTTACGTTTTGTTGAAAAATTTAGAGATTGTATACGTCAGTAACCATGACGTTTTCTGCATTCATGTTGTGTGCTTGTCACAGGAGCCCAAGGACATCAAGCATGCTATTTAGAGGCAGAGTACCTCAACAGCTTTTACGTTTTGTTGAAAAATTTAGAGATTGTATACGTCAGTAATCATGACATTTTCTTTCATTATAGCTCATCCCTACGTCATTTTTTTTTTTTTCATTTACGGATAGCATCTGTAAATAGCCCCTATCTTTCTTCACCTAGAGACAGACTATGATGAGCTGTCCTTACATTTTTTACTTACAGGCAGAATATAAAAGTGGCCATTACGTACTTTCCACACTTAGAGACAGAACATAGAAGAAGTCTTTACTATTTTCTTCCGATTTGAAACCGCATGTGTAAGCAGTCTTCACGATCCATTTTCGTTTCCTCGTTTTTTTGTTTTCTTTTTTTTTTTCCGCTTAAAGACAGCGAACTTAACCAGTCTGTACGGTCTTTTTTAAAACTCAGAGACAACGAATATAAGCAGACGGTAAGGTTTTCTTTTCACGCAGAGGGACAGTTGTAAGTAGTACTTACGTTGTGCGTGCGTGCATGTTTGCGTGCGTGCGTGCATTTTTTTTTCCACAGAGAAACAGTGTAGTCAAGTATTCCGTACGTACTTTCTTTCATGCAGGGACAGCGTATTTGAATATAACTTGCGTGTTTTTGTTTCACATAGAACAGTGTAAGTAAACAGCCCTTTTCCT
>JADBJO010001767.1:342190-362190 GCA_016801955.1 Conus betulinus | reverse complement strand
AAGCATGTCCCCCTGCAGTCATTATACTTTGGGGAAAAAGAAAACATCCGCAAGCTTTTCGACAGACACCAAAAAGGCGAACAGAACACAATTGAATAAGTCGAGGAGGAATTAAATGAACCGAAGAATGACCACTTAGAATCCCACCTAGAAGAATAAGTCTTAAAAAACTTTTCCCATCATCAAAAAAACAAACAAAAAAAAAACAACTCTAAAATAGTATTACAATCGGATACCTTATCTGAAGGTGAAAAACATGAACCACCAACATACCTAGACACAAGAAGGCAACCTTTTTAATGCAAACAGCCATTTACGTAAAACAACACACAATACACTAGAAAATATGTTCTGTTGCACATTCAATAGAAGAATATTTTATTATCTCTGTTCCTCTTTCTGTTATCTCTGTTAAAGGGGTGACTTTTTTCGGATGGCTCAAACAGTTGTGTTTCACGTTATGTTAAGTTTTTAACTTCTTTCTAACATTTGATTTGTTTCTGTTCGACACTTAACTTCAAGACTTGCAATAAATAATATGTCTGTGTATTCCCTTACACAGATGCCCTTCTTTTTTTTCAAATACACACACATACACATATACAGATTTGACGCACACACACACGACACACACACACACACACACACACACACACACACACACACACACACACACATGTGCACGTGCGTGCGCGCTCACACACACACACACACACACACACACACACACACACACACACAGATGGGGAGGGAGAATACACACACACACACACACACACACACACACACACACACAGATGAAGAGGGAGAGACACACACACACACACACACACGCGCGCGCGCGCGCGCGCGCGCGCGCGCTCACACACTCACACAGGGAGAGAGAGAGAGTTTTAGACATCTCTCTCTCTCTCTCTCTCTCTCTCTCTCTCTCTCTCTCTCTCTCTCTCTCATCAACGTCATCGTCATGATCATCGCCCTACCGTGCAGGTGAAAGACAGTGGGCCCAGTCTCCCTGTCTTCATCAGATGGAGGATCGTGGGTTCCACCAGGGCGTTCACGGCTGAAAACAACAACAGCAAAGGTCTTTCACTGGACAGAACATTGAGACAGGACGCTCACGGCTGAAAACAACACTGAGATAGGACGTTCACGGCTGAAAACAACACTGAGATAGGACGTTCACGGCTGAAAAACAACAACAGCAAAGGTCTTTCACTGGACAGAACACTGATCGGCTCGTAAACAACACTGAGATAGGACAGCGCTTTCCCTGCAAGTGTGAACTAACTCTCTCTCTCGGTCTCTCTCTCAGCTCTCTCTCTCTCTCTCTCTCTCTCTCTCTCTCTCTCGGCTCTCTCTCTCTCCTTTGACATATGAGGATCATGGCGAAAACAATGTTTAACTTTCACTTATCTAATCTTGTGATCTTGATAGTCGGATCCCGAGATGGCACACAAGTAAGGTGTTGAGTGGCTTAGGATGCTTTCTCTCTAAACTGTAAAACTGAATGAAGTCCTCTCTCTTGAAAAAGATTAAAAAAAAAAAAATCTCTCCTTACATATGAGTGGCGAAAACAAATGTGTTCTTATTATCTAATTCGTTGTGATCTTGATGGGCTCGGATCCCGAGATGGCACATAAGTAAGGTGTTGAGTGGCTCTCTCTTTGAAATAAACTGTAAACTGAATGAAGTCCTGGGAATTGAAAAGATTAAAAAAAAAAAAAAATCTAATCTCTGTGACGACACTCGTCTTCGAATCAAATTCGTATCTTACTCCTATATCTCTCTCTCTCTCTCTCCTCTCCCTGTCTCTCTCTCTCTCTCTCTCTCTGCTCTCTCTCTCTCTCTCTCTCCTCTCTCTCTCTCCACTCTCTCTCTCTCTCTCTCCCCCCCCCCCCCCCCCCCCATCTCTCAGCCACGTCCTCCTCTGACTCTTAAGCCACCCCTCCCCCCACACATACACCACTTGCAACCCTGACTTCATGTCTGGAAATGACGAACACCAAAACTGTTTCCCCAGACGACTAAACAGAATATACAGTATTGCATTCAAGTCCCAAGAACTATGGCTGACATTCAAGAGTCTGTGTAAGGTACCCAAAACCTCTTCCATGTTCCAGTTTTATATGTCAGCTGCCCGAAGGTATTGGATTTTTGGAACCATTTCACGAGAAACGGATGTTTTTTTTGTTTTGTTTTGTTTTCGTTTTCAGACACCAGACGGGTGCCTTTATTAGGGCTTGTCTAAAACGGGTTTAGATGAGGTGTCTATATATGGGCGTGTCCACACGGTTTTAGATGGCGTGTCTTTGTATAAGGGCGTGACCACACGGCTTTAGATGGCGTGTCTTGTATAAGGGCGTGTCCACACGGCTTTAGATGGAGTGTCTTCTACAAGAGCGTGTCCACATGGCTCTAGATAGGTGGCTTGTGTAAGGGTGTGTCCACACCGTTTTATATGGGGTGTCTTCTATAAGGGCGTGTCCACACAGTTTGAGATGGGGTGTCTTTAGAAGGGCGTGTCCATACAGCTTTAGATAGGTGTCTTATGTAAGGGCGTGTCCACACGGCTTTATTGGGGTGTCTTATATAAGAGCGTGTCCACACGGTTTTAGATAGGTGTCTTTAATAAGGGCGTGTCCACACGGTTTTAGATGGGCTGCCTTGTATAAGGGTGTCTACACGACTTTAGATGGGGCTGTCTTGTATACGGGCGTGTCCACACGGCTTCAGATGGGCTGTCTTGTATAAGGACATGCCCACACAGCTTTAAATGGGCTGTCTTGTATAAGGACGTGTCCGTGTCCACACAGCTTCAGATTGGATGTATTTATAAGGGCGTGTCCACACGTCGTCAGATTGGTTGTCTTTATAAGGGCGTGTCCACACGGCGTCAGATTGGTTGTCTTTATAAGGGCGTGTCCACACGGCTTCAGATTGGTTGTCTTTTTATAAGGGCGTGTCCACACGGCTTCAGATTGGTTGTCTTTATAAAGGGTGTGTCCACACGGCTTCAGATTGGGTGTCTTTATAAGGGTGTGTCCACACGGCTTCAGATTGGGTGTGTTTATAAGGGTGTGTCCACACGGCTTCAGATTGGGTGTGTTTATAAGGGCATGTCCACACAGCTTCAGATTGGGTGTGTTATAAGGGGTGTGTCCATTCGACTTCAGATGAGGTGTCCTTACAAGGGTGTATCCACACGGCCTCAGATTGGGTGTCTTTTATAAGGCGTGTCCACACGGCTTCAGATGACGTGTCTTTATAAGGGCGTGTCCACACGGTTCAGATTCGGTGTGTTTATTATTAGGGCGTGTCTACATGGCTTCAGATTCGGTGTGTTTATTAGGGCGTGTCCACACGGCTTCAGATTCGGTGTGTTTATTAGGGCGTGTCTACATGGCTTCAGATTGAGTGGGGGTTTTTTTTTAACAAGGGCGTGTCACACACGGCTTCAGATTGGGTGTGGGTTTTTTTTTTATAAGGGCATGTCCACACACCTTCAGATGGGGCTTTTTTAAATAAGGGTGTGTCCACACGTCTTCAGATGGGGTATGTTTTTTGTAAGAAGGGCGTGTCCATACGGGTTCAAATGAGGGGGGAGGGGTCAATTAGGGCATGTCCACAGGATTTCAGTTGGGGCGTCTTTTAAGGGCGTGTCCACAGGGTTTCAGTTGGGGCGTTTTTAAGGGCGTCTCCACAGGGTTTCAGTTGGGGCGTTTTTTTAAGGGCGTGTCCAGTTGGGGCGTTTTTAAGGGCGTGTCTACAGTGTTTCAGTTGGGGCGTTTTTTAAGGGCGTGTCTACAGGTTTCAGTTGGGGCGTTTTTTTTAGGGCGTGTCTACAGGGCTTGAGTTGGGTGTATCTTTTTTAAAAAGAGGTGTCCCACACGGCTTCAGTTGGGGTGAGGTTTTTTTTTTAATTAATTCATAACCACATGGCTTCAGCTGGGTGTTTTTTTTTTTAATAAGGGCGTGTCAACAGGGCTTCAGTTGGGCTGTTGCTTTTCATAAGGGCATGGCCACAGGACTTCAGTTGGGTGTATCCTTTTAATAAGGGCGTGGCCACAGGGCTTCTATTGGTGTGTTTTTTTTTTAAATTAGAACGTGTCCAAAGGGCTTCAGTTGGGGTGGGTTTTTTTCATAAGGGTATGGCCACAGGGCTTCTGTTGGGTGGGGTTTTTTTTTAATTAAGGCGTGTCCAAAGGGCTTCAGTTGGGGTGGTTTTTTTTCATAAGGGCGTGGCCACAGGGCTTCTGTTGGGGGGTTTTTTTAAACTAGGGGCGTGGCCACACGGCTTCAGTTGGGTTTTTTTATAAGGGTGTGGCCACAGGGCTTCAGTTGTTTTCTTTTTAAATAGGATTTGGCCATAGGGCTTCAGTTGGGTGGGGTTTTTTTTTAATAAGGGCGTGGCCACAGGCCTTCAGTTGGTTTTTTTTTTTTAAATAAGGGCGTGACCACAGGGCTTCAGACCCCAGATGGAGTGTCTTGAATCAAGTCGTGTCCGTAGGGCAACGTCATGTTATTGTAGGAAGCAATATTGTTGTTAAAATATCAGAGAGAACAGTCGAGACAGCAGTTTGCAGAGGCGACATAAGCCTGGTGAGTGACTGGGAGCGGGAAGTGATTACTGATGGTTGTAAATTGCTCATTAACAAGTGTTTGCACTACTGCTGTCTGCCGAGAAAGCCTGGCTTTGCAGAGAGGTATATTTGTCTGGACTGTGGTGGTGGCTGTTGTTGTTGCTGCTGCTACTGCCGCTGTTGTTGTTGTCTTGTTGTTACTAACGTTTTGTTCTTATTTTCGTCGTTGTTGTTGTTCTCGTCATTGTGGTCGTCGTCGTCGTTGTTGTTGTTGTTGATGATTTAGGTTGTTGTTGTTGATTTCGTTGCTATTGTTGTGTTGTTATCGGTGTTGTCATTGCTGTCGTTCTCGTTTTTGTTTGTTTTTTTTTTTTTTTTTTTTTGTTTTGTTCTGGTTGGTGGTAATGTGATGGGATGATTAAAATAAAAATTCTTTCCTTCTCTTTTCTCTGTATGTGCATGTGAGTGTGAATGAGAGACAGACAGACAGAGACTGACAATGGCACCGACAATGAAAAAAACTGGTTTAATGCCATTGACAAAATAATCTTATTGGCATGGGGGCACGAGATGCAATCAGTAAAAAGATTTCAGCGGCAAAAGGGAGAAATGAAAAGTTAACAAAAGATCACCAATTAGAAGTGTAATTTGAAAACCAGCAATTTGAAAACCTGATATGATTTTTCTTTAAGTCAAAATTGATGTTCTTTCAATGAATCTTAGACATAATAGACATATTTGGTCACAAGCCGTGCCACCTTTGTCCTAGCACGCACAAATGCACACAGGCATGCAGTGATAGAACGAGAGAAGATGGAGGGGAGAGAGAGAGAGTGTGTGTGTGTGTGTGTGTGCGCGCGTGTGTCCTTGTGTGTGTGTGTGTGTGTGTGTGCGAATGTGTGTGTGTGTGTGTGTGTGTGTGTGTGTGTGTGCGCGCGCGCGCGCGCGCGCGCGTGTTGGGTTTGCGTTTGCATGCGCGCGCGTGTATGTGGGTGCGTGCGTGCGTGCGTGCATGCGTGTGTGCACGTATGGATTCTGCCTTTTTCAAACGCGCATATGTTGATTCTGCCAATTTATTGGCATACGTATTTTTCGCCATTGCCAATTCATTTTAGGCAACACACACATTCGATTAGCCTACGTCATCGGGAAATACGTGCACTGTATTAAATGTTCAAACAATACAGTAATCGCCTGGAAAATGAGAGCTGATTTCAAATGGATTGCCTAAGGTGTAAACTGGAGCAAGCATGGACAGGCGCTGGTAAGCAGGTACATGTTTGGACAGTTAGCTAACCAGACATCCAAAGGGGGAGACGATAACTATTTCGCCTGACATCGTCCACTATTTGCTTTTGTCGGTGTTATGCTCGCTCGTGCAGATCACTAACCACTTCCGGGCACTCTAGTCACTGTGAGAGCGATAGAATCATTCAGTTGGCTGGATGCCCTCCCAGATAACCACATAATGCCGACTTAATATCGTCCACTGTTCAGCAAGGGCGGCTAACTGACTGCACGCAGCCTCTCCCTTCGCGCGAAACACCGTGTGTGAGCTTGAAACACTGTCAGCGGTGACGTGTGCAAACCGACAGCCAACCAGTGAACACGGAGTAGACTAAGAGCTAATCAGGTCAACAGGAAGTGGTGAATGCCTCCACTAAGGGCGGTAGGAGAACTGTTACAAGTGAAAGGCTGTGATACGTGTCTACTCTATTCTTGATCTATGGCTATACCGTTCAGGCTGTCAACAAACCAGCCTAAAAAGGCTAAAACTTCTTGACAAAATACATACTCTCAAAATTTCAAAAAAGTTTAGAAAGAGTGGGGGTTAGTTTCCGCCGAGGACATTGACGAACAAAGTACATAAGACACGATGCATTTCGACCTCTTGGGTCTTCTTCAAGTGAAAACAAAAAATGTAACATTTAACATTTAGGACAGTACAAACAAAGAACGAAGAGCGACTTATCTGATGTCCATGTGGTAAAGCTGTGAAGAATGGCTGACATTCTTCACAGCTTACCACATGGACATCAGATAAGTCGCTCTTCGTTCTTTGTTTGTACTGTCCTAAATGTTAAATGTTACATTTTTTTGTTTTCACTTGAAGAAGACCCAAGAGGTCGAAATGCATCGTGTCTTGTGTACTTTGTTCGTCAATGTCCTCGGCGGAAACTAACCCCCACTCTTTCTAAAACTTCTAGACAAGAAAAGCACGTTATATGACTGATAACATAAACTATAGCGTTCAGGCAGTCTGTATAAAATCGGCACTTATTTTTATTTTCCTGAAATTTACGTTTCGCCTGAAATATTTAGGCAATGTACCTATTGCCAGACGAGTAATGTGAAAACGTATATTGCCCTGACATGGTAAGGCAAGATATACTGCCTGATTGTATTGATTGTCCGTTACATACGCATATGCGGCTGTGCTTGACTACACACGCATGCGCGCGCGCGTTTGTGTGTAAGACAGAGGCTGAGACAGACAAACAGACAGAGAGAAAAGACTGAACATTAAAAAAATTGAAAAACAAAACATGGATTTTGGCTATTCCTAGTTGTGTCCTATCTGTCCTTGCTATTCCACTACATTTACTAAAACACGAACGAAGATCACAAAACGTTAAACTTGAGAAAGAAGGGAAGGGATAATAATGAACGTACTTACCATCATAATCAACATAATCACTCTCGTGATTGCAAATGAATAAGGAATGTTATCTTAACAATATAATGTAATTCAAACGCTCTCCCTCTGTGTGTGTGTGTGTGTGTGTGTGTGTGTGTGTGTGTGTGTGTGTGTGTGTGTGTGTCTCTCTCTCTCTCTCTCTCTCTCTCTCTCTCTCTCTCCTCTCTCTCCTCTCTCTCTCTCTGACAGACAGACATTCAGATAGACAGACGCATAGTGAGACAAACAAAGAGACGGACACAGAAAAACAGACCTATACTCACCCCGACTGACAAACGGAGGGGGTTGCACACTGAAAGGGGCCATGGAGGGAAGACTCTCTCGTCGAGGACAGTGTCGTTTTGTGTCCTCCGACAGAGCCCTCCGCAGACGCCGCAGGCTGCATGGACCACCGTGCGGCGTGTCGTCGGCAGACCAAGGCTGCAAGTGAGAGGGGTCTGGGGGTGCCATACCACTCTGCCCCGCCTCTGTCTGCACACAAACTCCGTAATCAGAAACACAGACGGGAATAGCAGCAGCACCAAAAAGCATCATGATCATCATCAACAACAACAACAATCGATGGATACTTTTTTTTCAACAAATTCTTTGCAGAAGCAGCAGTAGCCATAGGGCAGTACTGCAAGTGGAAGTAACAACTACGGGCTGTAGGAGCAACAACAGCAGCAGTAGTTCTTTTTGTTGTTATTGATGTTGTAGGAGAAAGAGAAGATGGCAAGGGGTAGGGGGGTGGGGGTGGGTGGGTTAAAATGATGATGATGATGATGATGATGATGATGATGATGATGATGACGAGGGTAATGAACAGCAGAAACAGCAGTGGGAGTTAAAAAAAAAGCATCAATAGCGGTAGCAGCAGCAGTAGAAGTGGTATCAATAGTAGTGGTGGTAGAAATAGTAGCAGCAGCAGCGCAGCAACAGAGGTACTGTAGTAGCGGTTGTTCCTGTGCTGTTATTCCTTTGTTGTTGTTGTTTCTGTTATGATGATTTTGTTCTAGGAAAATGTCATAACAGTTGGGGGGCGGGGGGGGGGGGTGTGTGTTTTGTGACAGAACAGTATTAAATGTTTTTCATTTCATGAAAGAACAATGTTCTTTTTATTTTATGGCACAGCAATGTGAGTGTTCAATATTTCATAACAGAACAGTGTTAAGTGTTCAATATTTCATGACAGAACAGTGCTGAGTGTTCAATGTTTCATGACAGAACAGTGCTGAGTGTTCAATATTTCATGACAGAACAGTGCTGAGTGTTCAATATTTCATGACAGAACAGTGCTGAGTGTTCAATATTTCATGACAGAACAGTGTTGAGTGTTCTGTATTTCATAACAAAATAGTGTTGAGTGTTCTGTATTCCATGGCAGAAAAGTGTCAAAGTGATCATTGTTTCATAACAGAACAGTGTCAAGTGATCATTGTTTTAAGACGGAACAGTGTCAAGAAACCACTATTTCATGACAAAAGTGTCAAGTGTTCATTATTTCATGACAGAACAGTGTCACATATTCATTATTTCATGACAGAACAGTTCAAGCCTTCATTATTTTATGACAGAACAGTGTCAAGTGTTCATGATTTTATGACAAATCAGAGTCAAGTGTTCATTATTTCATGACAAATCAGAGTCGTGTTCATTATTTCATGACAGAATAGTGTCAAGTGTTCATGATTTTATGACAAGTCAGAGTCAAGTGTTCATTATTTCATGACAGAACAGTTCAAGTGTTCATTATTTCATGACAGAACAGTGTCAAGTGTTCATGATTTTATGACAAATCAGAGTCAAGTGTTCATTATTTCATGACAAATCAGAGTCAAGTGTTCATTATTTCATGACAGAACAGTGTCAAGTGTTCATTATTTCATGACAATTCAGAGTCAAGTGTTCATTATTTCATGACAGAACAGTGTCAAGTGTTCAATATTTCATGACAGAACAGTGTCAAGTGTTCATTATTTCATGACAGAACAGTGTCAAGTGTTCATTATTTTATGACAGGATAGTGTCAAGTGTTCATTATTTCATGACAGAACAGTGTCAAGTATTCATTATTTCATGACAAATCAGAGTCAAGTGTTCATTATTTCATGACAGAACAGTGTGGAGTGTTCATTATTTCAAGACGGAACAGTTCTGAGTGGTCTTTACATTATGACAGAACAGCCTCAACTGTTCTTTCTTTCATGAAAGACTACTACTCTATTTCTTTGTTTCGTGATAGAAAAGTGTTGAGCGCTCTTTGCTTCATGAACGAACATGCTAGTTAGCTCTTTATTTGACAACAGCACCGTGTTTAGGTCTCCTTTGCTTAACTGCAAAGTAGTATTGACAAAGCACATTTAGCAGTGTTCTGTTTTCTTGCGAAATAAAGGATACTTCATACTGTGTGTTGTGTGTGTGTGTGTGTGTGTGTGTGTGTGTGTGTGTGTGTGTGTGTGTGTGTGTGTGTGTGTGTGTGTGTGTGTGAAATAAAGAACACTTCACACTATTATCTCAAAACTTAAAACTGTTTTGTCATTTTAAAAACCACCTGAGAATGTTTTTGTCATTGTATAATGAATGATTACCGCTACCCTTTTAGGTAAAGAATATAATACAGAAAAATCAGCTCTGCCCTCTCATGAAATAAGGAACATTTAGCACATTCCTGAAATAAAGAAGACTTGATGATGTGCTGTCTTGATGTAAAAACCATCTTACACTATTCTGTCATAAAATGAAATATACAAAAAATCACTGAACACTATTCACTCATTCATTAAAGAATACAAGGCAGCTATTCTGTCAGTAAAAAAATAAAAGCGCTAACACGTTTCCAGCATGATACAGAACACGTCATATATTGTTCTGCCATCAAAATAGGAACACTTAAAGCTGTTGTGCCATGCAATATAGAACACCCCATATTGTTCTGACACGCTTCTGTTGGAAATGAAGGGCAGTTCACACGGTTCTGCCATTGTAGGAAGTAAAGAGAAGTAAGAATGTACTTAACATGTACACGCTTCCACAAGGAAAGAAAGAACAGTTGTCCAGTTACATGAAGACCACTCAACATCCTTCTGCAATGTAATAAAGAAAAACCCACGTGATATTGCTGTGCCATGAAATAAAGAACTCTGAACGGTTACATAAAGAAAACACTAAACTTCCTTCTGCGATGTAATAAAGAACACTTAACAATGTTCTGGTACGAAATAAAGAATACTGAACAATAATCTGTGAGGACAATTTCACACCGCTCTGCCTTAAAAAAAAAAACTTAACTCTGTTCTTTCATGAAATAAAGGAACATTCATTACTATTCTCTCGTGAGATATGGAGCTCTAAACACTGTTCTGTAGAAGTAGAGAACACTTAATACTGTTGTGATATGAAATACAGAACAGTTGACACCGATCTGTCATGAAAAATAGAACTTTTAAAGATGTTCTGCCTCCGGCACAGAATACGACTCTGTCATGAAATGAAGAACACTTGGAACTGCGCTCTGAGAAAATATATAGGTCTCAACACTGTTCTGTCAGGAACAAGGAACACCTTATACTGTTCTAATTTGCAATAAAGAACAGTTACCCCTGTTCTGTCATGAAATAATGAACAGTTACCCCTGTTCTGTCATGAAATAAAGAACAGTTAACCCTGTTCTGTCATGAAATAAAGAATAGTTAACCCTGTTCTGCCACGAAATGCTGACCGCTCGACACTGTTCTCTTCATGAAATTGAAGACATTGAACTTTTTTTTTGTTCATAAAATAAAACCGACTTAACGCTCTTCTGTCATAAATTTAAAAAAAAAAAAAAAACACTTCATTCGTGAAATAAACAGCTCTTACAGTTGGCATGTCACTGAGCACAGAACTCATAGGCGCCATTTTTAATGCCACCTGGTACTTTGTTTTTTAAGGCATACACAATAAACAAATAGCACGAAATGTATTACAGTAAGCTGATGGCAGAATACCAGGTGAATGAATCATCAATCAATATAGGCCTATGCCCTAAAATAGCCAGCCATGTTACAAAATCACAACATGACTTTGCACTAGCTTGTCAGCTGAACTCAATGTTAAATATATGTGACGAAGAACGGGGTAACCATAAACGGAAAGAATCTCTCTCTCTCTCTCTCTCTCTCTCTCTCTCTCTCTCTCTCTCTCTCTCTCTCTCTCTCTCTCTCTCTCTCTCATACATGTCGGGTTGCGCAATTCGTGGCATACTACCACCTTTTGCTTAAACTGCCCTGTCATTAGTACGCCCACTTCGTCTTGCCACAGTTGCACAAAACGCATGGCCAGTGCCGATGGACCTAGTGTCAGCCTACGCTCAGAATGGCTCTGTAGCTGAGCAATCATTGTCGTCAGTAGGGGGCTAAAGGTAGTTTCTGACTGACTGAACTTCTAGATCACGAACCCCATTTTGCTGACTTCGCGATCTCGGCTACCTTTGTCAATGTTCTTAAATGGCCCGATCTTTTTGGTTCGCTATCCGAGATCAGTGAGATCTCGCCGATCCTCACTTCGCGGAGAAGGCAAAAAGGAAGGAAGGGGAAAAAAAAGGGATCGCTCAGCATATTCTGGGAACCATTCGTGTGCACCGAAAAGGAGCAAGCATGTGAAACCACGTCTGTGATAGTAATCAGTTAGTGACTGGTAGACAGACTCTTCCGTGATGGAAACTGGTTTGTGTGGTGGTTGGCCTGAATCTGTAATCGTAATCCGTAACAAAAGGACTTTCATTCGAACGGATAAGTATCAAGCCCACAATGCTCTCTCTGAACTGCCATAGCTAGGGCTGCTACATCACCCACCTGTGTGTGGCTGTGTATGGATGGGGAAGCTGGGGGAGGGGGGGGGGTGTCGGAATGAGTGGTATAGGAGTGATGCCACTGATGGTGCTTGGGAAATGGTAAAGATAAAGAAAATAAAAGTGCATGCAACACGCATCTTTCAGGTGCATTTTCCAACAAAAGGCTTCATCGTAAAGCAACGTACATGGATAGATAGATAGATAGATAGATAGATAGACAGTTAGAAAGAGAGATAGAGAGATAGATAGATAGATGGATGGATGGACAAACAGGTAATGTTGGTCACAGCCAAGCCGATCTCAAAGTAAAGTAACGTAATATTGATAAGAGAAAAGATATAGAAAGAAAGAAAGAAAGGTGTGTTGTTATCCTTTCACGGTCAGTGTGATGTCAGGTCCTGTTCCAGTCAGCTGGATAAACGCGTTCTCTAACTTAAGCAATCATACTGACGAAAATTCACATTCGGTGGTTTATCCCAACGACTGATCAACTCTCTCTCTCTCTCTCTCTCTCTCTCTCTCTCTCTCTCTCTCTCTCTCTCTCTCTCTCTCTCTCTCTCTCTCTCTCTCTCTCCCCCATACTGCTGTGATACGCTCCATTTTTCTCTCGCAGCGGTAACCACGTAGCGGCAGCTTATCGCAGCTTACCTCGAGAAGATGAGTGATTGACAGAGTCCTGATAACCTGTCACACCTTACCTGGGAGGACGGCAGCACAGTCCTGACAACCTGTCATATCGTACCTGGGAGGACGGCAGCACAGTCCTGACAACTGTCACATCTTACCTGGGAGGAGGGCAGCACAGTCCTGACAACCTATCACATCTTACCTGGGAGGACGGCAGCACAGTCCTGACACCTGTCACATCTTACCTGGGAGGACGGCCGCACAGTCCTGACAACCTGTCACATCTTACCTGGGAGGAGGGCAGGCACATCTTACCTGGGAGCACGGCAGTCAGTCCTGACAACCTGTCACATCTTACCTGGGAGGACGGCAGCACAATCCTGACAACTTGTCACATCTTACCTGGGAGGACGGCAACACAGTCCTGACAACCTGTCACATCTTACCTGGGAGGACGGCAGCACAGTCCTGACAACCTGTCACATCTTACCTGGGAGGACGGCAGCAAAATCCTGACAACTTGTCACATCTTACCTGGGAGGACGGCAGCACAGTCCTGACCGTGACAGCGTCAAAGGGACCGTCGTCGGAGAAAGAGGTGATGCGAACCCGCAGGGTACATCCCCGACGCCGCACAATGACGGGCACCTCCTCCTCGTACACCATGCACTCATTGTGCTCCAAGGGAGGACGGGCAAGGTCCTGGTCCTCGTCAGGAGGACACAGACGAACCCTGGCCTGTGTCTGCAACAGCGGTCGTCGCTCCTTCTCTGGCGGACGACGGACTTTCGGATGAAGCTGTGTGTCCTCCGCACATCCGGGGAGCGTGGCTGTGTGATCACTTCTAGAGGAACCGTCCTCTTTCTGAGAACGAGTCTCTTCTGCAGGAGGGAGAGCTGAGTCACTCGCAAAGCCAGCCACGTTTGCTTTCTTTTGAGGCTCGGTTTTCGCAGGAGGGGCAGCGTTTGTCTTTTGAGCGTGGCCAGAACGACTGGCATGACTGGCGCCGTTCGTGCTCCTTTTAGGCTGGGTGTCCACCACAGCAGGTAAGGACAAACTCCCGACATCGGCAGTCCCAGTCTCACCACCAGACGTTCGGCCTCTCTTCTGAACCTGCTTTTCCAATACAGGTAATGAAGAATCTCTGGTGCACGCTGAGATTTACTGCCATGGGCAGCCCGAGTTTTCTCTTTGATACTCTGCCTTTGCCTTTCCACAGCAGAAGAGGAACGCTGAGTGGGCTTACCCCCGTGTCCGGGCTGACTCTTTTTTCCATAAGCTTTTTCCTCAGCTGGGCTGGACTTTGCCTGCCCGCCAGGGGTAAGTCTGCTTTTCTGTGCAAACATCAACGTCGGTTTGGCTTGCTGAGGAGGGCGGGACTGCAGAGCCGGGAGGGTGGTGTCGGGGCTCCTATCATCAGCATGCTGACTCCTGGTATCAGAAACAGGGACAGTTACCTTCTTGCGCTGAGGCGAAGGTCGTTTCCTGTCCATGATGACATCAAGTACCCGTGCACACCAGCAGCCCCTCAAACATTGATTCAAAATCCTGTAAAACAGAACTGGGAGAAAGCTGAATCTCACGCGATTATTCCATCACCTGATGTGTTAATTTGGATCTGTTGATGCTGATATAATCATCGTCGTTGGTTCCATCAATATGGCATAATTCGCTGTGATGTCCAGGAAGAATCAAACCAAAATGAAAGCGTGTCTGTTCAGCCTTCTTCCTTAGTCTATCACTTCTCTGTACCATCAGCCTCCCTGTTCTCCCTCCGTGACACTCATTCCTCACTGCAACCATGCTGTTACGTCACGCTGGTACCATCCAGGAAGTGACGCTACCTCACACTTTGCCTGCCGTGGGAACTGACATGACGGCGCATCGGGACACCACGAGTCACACGTTGGATCGACCACTGACGTCAGCAAGATCTCGTGGGAGTAGCACGGCGGGTGCTAATGGCGCGAGTGAAAGCCTGAAGCCAGGGCAGATTCTGCAACACGTCATCGATTCATATATGAAAATACGATAGCTAGCTACACCATATTATAGGATTTTATTTGTTTTATACTTATATCCAAAAAAAACGAAACAGTCTGGGCACAAGACAAATGAACAGACAAAACAAATTGTGAAGTAACGCAGACTAAATGTACAATGCAGACCAGACAAATGAATTGTCAATACATAAGTCTGCCTGTTCCCAGTCAGATGCTCCAACAGACTACAGAAATGCAAAAAGTAGTCCCATCACCTCCCCCCCCCCCCCCCCCCCCCCCATCCCCCCCCCCCCCCCACCTGCCCCGCACTTTCATGTCTGAACACAAAAAAAATCAATAACAACAAAAACTCACAAAAGAACCAACCAAACAACAAGAACATGTTTATACACAGACAGTCTGTAGGATTCAAAGACTAGTAAGAACATCCATACACACTTACACACACACACAACACATTTGCTGATGCAGTTGTACACGTAACAGAAAAGGCAAACTTGAGACGAACAACGCAGACTGGGAACAGGCAGAGACATGGCGAACGACTGTAGCCAGGGCTTATGTATCTGTGCTCCATGCAGTGTCAAAACTGCTTTGCTTCTTCCAAAAACTGACTGCGCAATTCAGCATTCATTCATTTTTTGCACAGCTGACGTTGAAAACTTTTCACCTTGGGCTTACGTTTTCCCATTGTAGATTCAGAAATGTAATTTTTGCAAGCATGATGATAAAGTCAACATCTGTTTAATTAAAAAAATTTTTTTAATTACAATCCACCAACCCTACCTTGTTTTCACACATTCCGCTTTTCCGTCTTGTCTTTCAACATTCTATTTTATGTTTGTTTTTTTCTTTTCTTTTTTTTTTTTACCACAATCTTTAGCATAGCACGAAAAACTGCCCAGAACGGAACATAACGTTGACATAATCTTATGCATAGTTTCATGCTGCTTATAGCCATCCGACAGGGGTGTGGTGGGGGGTGGGGATGGGGCTCATCAGAGCTATGATTCACATTACACACTTCTACACAGTGATATGCATGAATACAGTACAACGCAATACAACATAATGCAACACACTACAAACAGTACAAGTACAAACCTACGTACAAATGCCTATACACAATGCCTTCATGAAAACAGATAAGGAGAAAGACAAATAGCCAAAGAGAGCGGCAGGTAAATCAATAAATCGATTCTAAATAAGAGAGGGTCACGAGCTTACAGACAGAAAAGCAGACAGTATGGATTCGATAGTAGCAATGCAACACAATTCTATGGTCCATGTCACACATTGATTTATCAATACTGTACACACGGAGACATACACACAGGCGCGAACGCACGCACGCACACATACACACCACCAGCAGCAGCACCACACCACCAACAACAAAAAAGTTAATGATAAAAGGACCTCATCAGCGTACAATATGCTCTATATATCACGAGCAAAAGAAGTGAACAATGAAATATCTTCCAATGTCTGCCGTTTGATTTGGTTACCAGAGTTCGGTCTCTGTCCTCGTCGATGTTCCATGTTCATTTCTCATCTCCTTCATTTCCCCAAATTAAGCTGTCGACACCATATACTTGCTGTTACGAAGTACTCTCGGTGCGTTCTCTGCCTTTGATAGCGGAAAGAGCCTCTCTCTCTCTCTCTCTCTCTCTCTCTCTCTCTCTCTCTCTCTCTCTCTCTCTCTTACCCCCCTTGATATCAGCTAGAAATAAAAACCTTTTTATCATCAAGCCTTTCTTACGTATTATCAGAGCCTTTTCTCCATTCTTGACAGCAAAATAAGCCTTTGAAAGTATTATCAGAGCCTTCTCCTGACCATGATGGCGGGAAAAAAAAACGCAACAAATTTGTGTCAGAACCTTTCTCAACTCTTCACAGCGGAAAAAGCCGTATCAACTAATCATCAAAGCAGCTCTCTACCTTTCGTACCTGAAAAAGCCATGCAAGGTATTGTCGGAGCTTTCTGCCTTGATTTGATCGCAAAAAACACATGTGAAGTATTGTTACAGCTTCTCTCTCTCTGCCTTTGATTGTGGAAGAAAGCGTTTCAAAGTATTATCATGGCTTCCCTCTGTCTCAGACTGCAGATAGAGTCTTGCTAAGTTCACACAAAGCCTCTCTTTGTTCTTGAAATAAGAGAAACGCCAAGTCGGTTTCCCATGGAGATGATAATAAGTTGATAAGATTAGATGAGTTTGTCACTTACGGTGAATAAAGCAAACAAACTTTAACGTTATAAATATCGGGAGAATGGCATGAAGTGCTCTCAGTACTAATCCTTAGAAAGTCCAAAAACAGAGGCGTCCAATAAAATAAGACGTCATGTATATTATGTTATATGTAAACATGACGTCAAACTTTACGTCAACGCTTTTAGCGCCGCGCAACTGGAACTTCTCGGTCCTGAGACGCCGCGAGGTATCTCGGGCTATCAAGAAGAGGAGAACTGTGAACAGACGGACTGTCGAAACTAGTAAAAACTCTTTTCATCCGGTAGGGTACGCTTGCCTCGGAAAGCCTTCTCCCCTCCTCGTACTTTTCACCACCCTTCCCGCACTACCCACTAAAGAGGAGTTGGAAAAAGACGGGAGGGTGAAGCTGAAGTCTGGAAGAGACTGACTGTCCAGTAACGCAGTGGAAGGAGTTTGTCTCACTCGCCTCGAGAAGGAAAGGGCGTTGTTGCGCTACAGCCGGGTACAGACATGCCGGTTAAGATAGCTTGTCAGTGGTTTCAGACAGCTGGGGAGGTCAGCAACTTGACTTGTGCACTACTCACTGCTCTCTATAGTGTGTGTGTGTGTGTGTGTGTGTGTGTGTGTGTGTGTGTGTGTGTGTGCGTGCGTGCGTGCGTGTGTGTGTGTGTGTGAAACAGCCCTGATGTGGCCCTTTGCGGTCGGCTGGGCTATAAGCAACATTATCTTATCTTATCGTGTGTGTGTGTGTGCCTGCCTGCCTACCTGCCTGCCTGCCTCTGTGTGTATGTGTGTGTGTGTGTGCGCGCGCGCGCGTGTGTATGTGTTCATGTATGTGCCCTTGAATGTGTGAGTGCATATGCATACGTGTGTCTGTCACAAGGGTGTGTGCAAGTACAAAACTGCGTATGTGTGCGTGCATGTGTGTGCATGCTCGTGTGCGTGCATATGCGCGCGCATTTTACGTGCGCGCGCGCGGGCATGTGTGTGTATGCATACGAGCTTAAGTGTGTGTGCGTATGTGTATGTGTGTGCGTGATGATGCTTCCCATCAATTCATGGCAAGAATGGAAAGACAGACACATGCCTAGAGATTCTCTCCATTGAAGTACCTTCTGCAAAGCAAAGTAAAACCCAAAAGAATTCTTTTACACCATTTCTGAAATAACTGCTGTTGTAAAGTGTCTCAATGACATTTGAGTCGAAAGAGACGAGCCGCATCTGTGTTCAAACTGTTGCGAAATCTTTCGGTCTTCATTTTCCATTCCAAAATTGAGCGTTTTTTTTTTTTTTTTTTTTTTTTTTTTTTTTGTTTTTTTTTTTTAAATCCGTTTTGTTGTATTTCATTTTGTTCTTTTAAACACATCGCTTTCTTTTTGAATGAGAACAAGGTGCAGACGCGTTGAGCGAGATGTGTGTATGTGAGAGGAAGAGTGAAAAAAGTGAGGAAGGATGGTTACAAAGACAGCATAGAAATGAGGAACAGCAACGCTCCTGTCCCAACGGTGCCAGCCAACATGCAGATGAAACATTGCAGACAAATACAGGCTGGTCTTTTGTTTGCTGAAATGGGTAAGGCTTTTACAACTTCAACGAATCTTTACAAGAGATGGCTGAAGCAGACATTAGTTCACTTGGCTCGCCATCAGTTAATCATCACACACATACACACACACGCGCGCGCGCGCGCGTACGTACACACACACACACACACACACACACACACACACACACACACACACACACACACACACACACACACACACACACACACACACACACACACACACACACACACACACACACACACACACACACACACACACACACACACACAATTTTGGAGGATCGATTGCCATCTTCCCTACATCGGTTCCATGCGTCTACGGCGAGACACATTCCTGATTGATGCCCCTCGGCAATGTACAAGTGCTGCAGATACCCACCACTTTCTGCCGTCTGTTTTCAGCAGAATAACGAGGCCGTCCAGCCACTGGCAGCACTCTGGTAGAACCCTCGTTAAACATCAAGCAGGCAGGCCACATCCCGCTCGACGTGCTAACCTAGAACGTGGGCGTGATCAGACGTATCTATACATCATCTAAAAAGGATTAGAGGATCGGACCAATCTATGTACTAGCCAAAGACGATGACGTGATCAGGCGAATCTGTATACTAGCAAAGAACTGTGACATGATCAGGTGAATCTATATCCTAGTCAAAACGATGATATGACCAGTCATCTCCACGTGCTAATAAAGATCGACAGCTAAGGTAAGAAAATGTTGCTTACAGCCCAACCAACCGCAAAGGGCCATATCAGGCTGTCTCAAGTTGAATTTAAAGATCGATTGCTTGATAAGACTTCTCTATATACCAATAACAATGACCTGATCACACTCAAAGCGCTTATCAAGGATGAAGGCATGATCAGACGCTCTATGTACTAACCAAGAATGATGATAAAATCAAATCAAATTATCCATATGATCAGGTTCTCTATCTGCCAATAAAGATCGTGACATGGTCATAATCTCTATTTACATGTCACGATCGTGGACATGATCAAACTCTCTATGTACTAATTACGAGCAGTGAAACAATCAGATTCTTGATGTACAAACCAAGAATAACGATAAATCAGACGATTAATGGTCTAATCAAGAATGATAATATGATCTGACTTCTCTACTTGGTAACCCAGCACAGCAATATGATAAGACTGTATTTAGTGAGATTTACAACATCACCACAGTACTGACCCAGGACGAGAATATAATCAGACGTCTCTGTTTTCTAATAAAGAACAATGACAAAACAATGACATGATCACACATCTCTGTGTTCTAATCCAGAAAGATGACACAATCACACATCTGTATGTTCCAGTCAAAAACGATGACATGAACACATGATCTCTATGTTATTATCAAGAACGATGACATGGTCAGATATCTCCATATTCTAATCAATAACGACGTCCCGATGTAATAATCAGGAATTATGACATTATCAGATTCTATCAGTACTGATCAGGAACGATGATAAGATCGGATGCCTCTG
>JADBJO010001767.1:332190-337190 GCA_016801955.1 Conus betulinus | reverse complement strand
GATTTGATGAATTCTGCGGGGGGTTTTTCTTGGCAAAATTCGACGGATCTAACAAACCGGAAATTGATTTTTTTTTTTTTTTTTCAAATGCTCAGGAATGACATTAAAAAAAAAAGTGTGGGGAGGAGGCGGGCAGGGCGTGGGAGGTGGGGAAATAAAAATGGACGGATCAAGACGGACAAACGGACTAAAAACGGTAACAAGTTTACGAGCTCAGCTGTGAAAAATCAATGCACGGAAAGTTTGTAGTAAAAGACAAAGAACTAAGAATAGGTGCGACGTAAAATATCAGTCATGGAAATAACAGACAACAGAATAAAAGGGGAAAGAATGTACGAATTACATTTGAAATTTGCTCTCGTAAGCAGTGATAATGAGGAACAAATGTGGTCTGGAGTTTCATCTTCATGAAGATAGAGCCCAGAACCTGCTGGAAACAGAGAGCGTTTCAGAAACAATCATCAAGATTAAGGCAAAAGGAAAAGCTCACCATGCTAGCACCCATATTCGGAGGGGAAAAAGGACAGTTATGGGACAGCATTACCAAAGTGCTATAAAATGAGGACATAATTGTCACTGGCGACTTTAATGGCAGAGTGGACAGAAGAACAGTGTCCTAGGCCCTACAGTGACACAAACACAGGGTGCAACTATAACGGACGAGAATTTGTAACTGTCTGTGTAGAGAGTGACCTGTCCATCACAAATACTTTCTTTTGCGACCGACCAAGCCAAATATACACCTAGTTCAGGTGAAACATTCTGAACATTCCGAATACAGCATCTCAGGTAGATTATACCTGGACAAAATTGGAAAGAAACAGCGTAAATGAAGCCAGAGTGGACACAATATCAGACAGAAACATTATAAAAGATGTCACAGCTCGATACTGAGCAACGACTAGTCTTGATGTAGGTAAATGCCAAACGAAAAGTACCTGTAGCAAAGACAACTAGACAATCTGAGCAGATCAACATGAGAGCACTGAACAAAGAGAAACAAATCTCACATAGATTAGACGAGTTTTTCAATGACCTCCTGAATCCAAGTGAGCAAAACACCGTCCAACCTCTGTCACATCGAAACATCCTGAGCACTCTGTGCCACCCACCCTGGCAGGAAAGGTCAGGAAGGCAATGAAGACCTGTCCAAAGAACAAAACTGCGTATGTGGGAGATAAGCCATCACTGCCTGTGGGTAAATCGGCATCAAATGGCTTACAGTAATTTTCACAAAGCATGGAAGGAAGACAAGTCCAAGAAGACTGGCAAAGAGCTATAGCATCCATGAAGAAATTACGTAAGAACAAACGAAAACAGATGAGATAACTGTAGTACTAACAGAGGCATTTCTCCCCTCAGCCATATCAGCCGGATGTACGCTAAAGTTTCTGGAACAATAACGCACCAGGACCATAGTCGACCACTTTTGACTGGAGCCCAAACTGGATTCGAAAAAGGAAGAGGACGCAGGACGGCTGTCTTCGCACTTCGCCAGTTTTGCAAGAAAGCATACGAATACTAGCTATAACTCAGCCGTGTTTTTTAGATCAATAGCAGTTTTGATTGGCTCATCAAAACAAACTCTGGGAAGTCTCAGTGATGTGTAAGAGGCTAACTGCTTGGCCACATCAGGAGGAAAGTTGTCATAAAAGCCTGAGTGCGGTGAGAACTCTGAAAAGATTTATGCACTCGTTCCAGTAACATCTGAGATATGTCAAAGATGTGTTTTTTATCGCCATTTCTTTTTATCATCTCCATGGATCTAAACATCACAGGGGCAAATTCTAGTCAAGTGGCAATCAATGAGCTATTGCTCGCAGATGACAAGGGGATCGTAAATAACAGCAAAAACTACCGCTAGATTGTACAAACAACCTGAAAAGCAGCTGTGACAAGTATATGGTATGAAGATGAGCGCTAGCCAGACAATTATATCAGTTTGAAGAACACCCTTGAAATTGGATTTTTCCATCAATAGGCATCAAGTGCAACAATCAGGACAATTCAATTCCGAGGACCGGAATAGCTCAGTTAAGTAAAGCGCCGAACTCATGATCCTGGCGATCATGGGGGTAGAGGTTCGAATCTCTGGCGGCTATTTCAGTACAGAGGAGTCTTTCTCTCCGAGTTAACATCGGTTCTGACTCCATTTCCTGAAAAACATTTTAAATGAGACTATAAACTAAGATTCCGCATAACATCTTGCACACACGTAAAATCCTATCGCCACCTTTTTGGTAGAGAAGGCCAGTTTCGCCTTTGGTATGGCTGACACGTATATACATAGCAAGCACCCCAGTGGATGTTTAAATGAAATAATGAGTGAGTGACTGACTGATTTTAGACTAAATAAAACAAGGAACGACTAAATGTAACTCTCCCATGCAGATTTTCAATCGGCTCTACCCGGGTAGCCTGTCCGTTGCGTAAACGAAAGACGTGGATTGTAAACCGCTTACAGACTGGTATCCAACCGATGATAGTCGCTATATGAATACTGCCATCATCATCACCATCATCATCATCATCATCATCATCATCATCATCATCATATCATCATCATCATACAACTATAACTACTATTACTGCTGCTGTTCCCGCTGCTGCTGCTACTACTACTATTTCTACCATGACTATTCCTACCACCATCACTACTACTACTAGTAATGATAATAATGATAATAACATTCAAGTGGCTGGGAACATCTTCACCGAGAACAAGAAATGGATCGACAGATCCGAGACCAGAGTACAAAAGGCCAGTCGGTCAGTTTTCTGCTTGCACCTCTCTTAAAGCATCGAATCATTCCTACGGAGACAACGGCCAGACTGATCAGGTCGGGTTTCTGGCTGTCCTGTCTTCCGTGCCACTTCGGTGGCCAACGCCGGTCATTCCGGCTGCCGTCCGCATGCACACTTGTCTTGTCCCGCCGCGATCCGAGGGCGCCACCGTGTCCGTCTACCGGTAGTCCTCCTCGACACAGTCTCCATGAAATTCCCAATACCGTCAACTTCAATACGAACTCACCAAGAGCATGCATGCGGAGAGATTATCGAGACTGTGGTCTCCATGACAGTAAGGCATGAAGGGCAAGAGAATGTGAGTCTTTTCCTATGCTGATCGATGAGGACGAAGACGAAGCTGAGGAGCTACATTCTTATTTGAGAATGCATGACAGGGCTGTCCTCTTCGCTTACTTTCGCGACATATCCCGCATTAACCAGGCCTAAAAGATGACAGTAGTGTTTGTGAGAAAATTTGAGAACCATTAAGTAGCCACTAAATGTATAAAACTCAACTGTGTGGTCCCAGTCTTCCCTGTCGAGCTATGAACAAGCTCAGGTCTGGATATGAGCCAGTCTGGATAGAAAAATCCATTTTTAAAAAAACGGCTCTGCTGAGAATCGAACCCAAGACGTTCCAGCCGGGAATCCTTCGCTAACCACTGTGCTACGGCGGCGGCTTATGATTTTTCTTCCAAAGATTGCGTAACACTGCCAGACATGGACTCTGAAGAAAACGCTGGAAAGGATACTAAACAATACGTGAAATGAGACACACGTGCTGTAAATAAGACCAGGAGAGACAGGATCCCAAATGATGAAATCGACAGGTGGTTGGTACCATCACAAATCACATTGCACAACAGCGTATCAGCTGATACGGTCACCTGGTGAGAATGCCAGTCAGCCAGCCAGCTTTTACAGCCTTCCCGGGCAGACACTCGGGCTTCAAAGACAGAAACAGACCACGTAGGCGTTGGACAGGAGGAGTGGCACACACTCTCCAAACTTGAATCTGACGCTGCACCAGGCTTCTCGTCTTACCACACACCGGCGGCTTTCTCTCCCCGCGACAACCCCCGTATAGGCGGGAGCGTCAAAATAAAGTAAGCAAAGTAAGGCGGGGGAGGGGAAGATGAGGGAAGGGGAGACGGAGTTTGTTTGTTAGGTTTTGTTTTGTTTTGTTTTGTTTTTCATTGTGTGTCATTTTTATGTTTATTTCCAAAACGCTTGATCTGGAAACCTAGTAGATGTTCCAGAAAACATCGCTCATGCGCCTGTGCGTGTGTGCGTTTGGGGTGGGGGGGGGGGGGGCGGGGGGTAGGAGAGGGGCGATCAGGGGGACTAGCTGTGAAATATATCCAATATGAGCAGCGTTCTGTGATTGTTCGTGCACACTGAAAAACGACCTCTTCACTCTATAATCAAAGATATGACCGAACATCGTCATTTTTTTTTTCCCTTGTAAAGCGCAGTCAATAATTCAGACGTGATTCGCATAGAACGTATACTGAAAATATGGACAATTAACAGAATGGTCGGAACACAATTGTTTCATGTCAGTTTTTCGAGGTGAAGCTTCAGTAAGGCCGTGTGGGGGAGCTGGAATGATCGCCGTGGGAGAAATGTATCGAAAGGGCACGGAAAATACACCATAAAAAAGAAACAAGAGGGAAAACTTTAGTTGTACGCGCCCACACTCGTTCCATACACGTGCGAGCTCTCTCTCTCTCTCTCTCTCTCTCTCTCTCTCTCTCTCTCTCTCTCTCTCTCTCTCTCTCTCTCACTCACACACACACACACACATACACACACGCACACACACAAACACGCACGCGTGCGCGCGTGTACGCACGCACGGACACACACACACACACACACACACACACACACACACACACACACACACACACACACACACACTCACACACACACACTAACACTAACACTAACATACACCGCATGGGCACGCCATTTCAGTAGATAAAGCACGTTTAATCATACGCAATGTCTCAACATGAGACGATAATAATTTTTTTTTTTTTTTTTAGGTGGTATATCGTAGCTTTTTCTAGCACTTTAAAGCTCCTTACAATACTAAAATGTATACCATGTATCTTCCGTCAGACCCGAAACGCACAGGCCTGCACACTTTCCGTTCCCTACTGCGTCTTACTCCACAACCCACACTGCTTTCACCCCGCCTTTCCCTC
>JADBJO010001767.1:309690-327190 GCA_016801955.1 Conus betulinus | reverse complement strand
CAACCTCGCACCTCCCCTCAGAATGTTAACTTCATTCCTCTCCATACAATGTCACCTCCCCTCAGAATGTTAACTTCATTCCTCTCCATACAATGTCACCTTCCCACCTCCCCTCAGAATGTAAGTTTCATTCCTCTCCATACAATGTCACCTCCGCACCTCCCCTCAGAATGTTAACTTCATTCCTCTCCATACAATGTCACCTTCCCACCTCCCCTCAGAATGTTAACTTCATTCCTCTCCATACAATGTCACCTTCCCACCTCCCCTCAGAATGTTAACTTCATTCCTCTCCATACAATGTCACCTCCGCACCTCCCCTCAGAATGTTAACTTCATTCCTCTCCATACAATGTCACCTTTGCACCTCTCCTCGGTGTCTTAGCTTCATTCCTCTCAGTACAGTGTCAACCTCGCACCTCCCCTCAGAATGTTAACTTCATTCCTCTCGACACAATGTCACCTCCCCTCAGAATGTTAACTTCATTCCTCTCCATACAATATCACCTTCCCACCCCTCAGAATGTAAGTTTCATTCCTCTCCATACAATGTCACCTCCACACCTCCCCTCAGAATGTTAACCTCATTCCTCTCCATACAATGTCACCTTCCCACCTCCCCTCAGAAGGTTAACTTCATTCCTCTCCATACAATGTCACCTTTGCACCTCTCTTCAGTGTGTTAGCTTCATTCCTCTCAGTACAGTGTCTGCCTCGCACCTCCCCTCAGAATGTTAACTTCATTCCTCTCCATACAATGTCACCTCTCTAATGAATGTTAACTTCATTCCTCTCCATACAATGTCACCTTCCCACCTCCCCTCAGAATGTAAGTTTCATTCCTCTCCATACAATATCACCGCACCGCACCTCCCCTCAGAAAGTTAACTGCATTCCTCTCGATACAATGTCGCCTTCCCACCTCCCCTCAGAATGTTAACTTCATTCCTCTCGATACAATGTCACCTCAGCACCTCCCCTCAGAATGTTAACTTCATTCCTCTCCATACAATGTCACCTTCGCCCCTCCCCTCAGAATGTTAACTTCATTCCTCTCCATACAATGTCACCTTCGCACCTCCCCTTACAATGTTAACTTCATTCCTCTCCATACAATGTCACCTTCGCACCTCCGCTCAGAATGTTAACTTCATTTTTCTAATACAATGTTACTTCCGCACCTCCCCTCAGAATGTTAATTTCATTCCTCTCCATACAATGTCACCTTCGCACCTCCCCTCAGAATGTTAACTTCATTCTTCTCCATACAATGTCACCTTCGCACCTCCCCTCAGAATGTTAACTTTCATTCCTCTCCATACAATGTCACCTTCGCACCTCCCCTCAGAATGTTAACTTCATTCTTCTCCATACAATGTCACCTTCGCACCTCCCCTCAGAATGTTAACTTCATTCTTCTCCATACAATGTCACCTTCGCACCTCCCCCCTACAATGTTAACTTCATTCTTCTCCATACAATGTCACCTTCGCACCTCCCCTCAGAATGTTAACTTCATTCTTCTCCACAATGTCACCTTCGCACCTCCCCTTACAATGTTAACTTCATTCTTCTCCATACAATGTCACCTTCGCACCTCCCCTTACAATGTTAACTTCATTCCTCTGATACAGTGTCACCCTCGCACCTCCCCTCAGAATGTTAACTTCATTCCTCTCCATACAATGTCACCTCTCTAATGAATGTTAACTTCATTCTTCTCCATACAATGTCACCTTCCCACCTCCCCTCAGAATGTAAGTTTCATTCCTCTCCATACAATATCACCTCCGCACCTCCCCTCAGAAAGTTAACTGCATTCCTCTCGATACAATGTCGCCTTCCCACCTCCCCCTCAGAATGTTAACTTCATTCCTCTCGATACAATGTCACCTCAGCACCTCCCCCCTCAGAATGTTAACTTCATTCCTCTCCATACAATGTCACCTTCGCCCCTCCCCTCAGAATGTTAACTTCATTCCTCTCCATACAATGTCACCTTCGCACCTCCCCTTACAATGTTAACTTCATTCCTCTCCATACAATGTCACCTTCGCACCTCCGCTCAGAATGTTAACTTCATTTTTCTAATACAATGTACTTCCGCACCTCCCCTCAGAATGTTAATTCATTCCTCTCCATACAATGTCACCTTCGCACCTCCCCTCAGAATGTTAACTTCATTCTTCTCCATACAATGTCACCTTCGCACCTCCCCTCAGAATGTTAACTTCATTCTTCTCCATACAATGTCACCTTCGCACCTCCCCTCAGAATGTTAACTTCATTCCTCTCCATACAATGTCACCTTCGCACCTCCCCTCAGAATGTTAACTTCATTCTTCTCCATACAATGTCACCTTCGCACCTCCCCTCAGAATGTTAACTTCATTCTTCTCCATACAATGTCACCTTCGCACCTCCCCTTACAATGTTAACTTCATTCTTCTCCATACAATGTCACCTTCGCACCTCCCCTCAGAATGTTAACTTCATTCTTCTCCATACAATGTCACCTTCGCACCTCCCCTTACAATGTTAACTTCATTTCTCCATATACAATGTCACCTTCGCACCTCCCCTTACAATGTTAACTTCATTCTTCTCCATACAATGTCACCTTCGCACCTCCCCTCAGAATGTTAACTTCATTCTTCTCCATACAATGTCACCTTCGCACCTCCCCTCAGAATGTTAACTTCATTCTTCTCCATACAATGTCACCTTCGCACCTCCCCTCAGAATGTTAACTTCATTCCTCTCCATACAATGTCACCTTCGCACCTCCCCTCAGAATGTTAATTTCATTCTCTCCATACAATGTCACCCTTCGCACCTCCCCTCAGAATGTTAACTTCATTCTTCTCCATACATGTCACCTTCGCACCTCCCCTTACAATGTTAACTTCATTCTTCTCCATACAATGTCACCTTCGCACCTCCCCTCAGAATGTTAACTTCATTCTTCTCCATACAATGTCACCTTCGCACCTCCCCTTACAATGTAACTTCATTCTTCTCCATACAATGTCACCTTCGCACCTCCCCTCAGAATGTTAACTTCATTCTTCTCCATACAATGTCACCTTCGCACCTCCCCTTACAATGTTAACTTCATTCTTCTCCATACAATGTCACCTTCGCACCTCCCCTTACAATGTTAACTTCATTCCTCTGATACAGTGTCACCCTCGCACCTCCCCTCAGAATGTTAACTTCATTTTTCTAATACAATGTCACTTCCGCACCTCCCCTCAGAACGTTAACTTCATTCCTCTCGAGACAATGTCACTTCCGCACCTCCCCTCAGAATGTTAACTTCATTCCTCTCGAGACAATGTCACTTCCGCACCTCCCCTCAGACGTTAACTTCATTTCTCTCGAGACAATGTCACCTTCGCACCTCCCCTCAGAACGTTAACTTCATTCCTCTCGAGACAATGTCAGAACGTTAACTTCATTCCTCTCGAGACAATGTCACCTTCACACCTCCCCTCAGAATGTTAACTTTATTTCTCTCCTTAATATGTTACATTTACTTCCCTTCACACCATGTGTCAGCTTTGAAATGAGTGTTTATTTCATTTAAATCCATTTTCACCATTGTCCCGTTCGTATTCCTTAATAATCGAACTCTTACTTTAAGTCGCCAGACGTTTTTTGAACTCACCTGTAGTTCATATTATCGTCTATGGTTCTACTTTAGATATTCCTTTTGCACGAGTGACTCGTCAATTCCTAGTTTTACGTCATTAAGTGTTACACAATTCCTATGGTAGACGTCATCATCGGGTGTGGTATGCTAGAGATTTTGGAGGATTGTGCCAGTGTGTTAGAAACTGCGGACGTTGTTTTTCATTCAGTCTTATTCAGTATTCCGGTTTGTTTATTTGTTTGATATCATCATAGTTCAGTTCCAGTATCTGCATCTCCGTTTTGCCTACTCCCCACATAGAACTTCGTTTCTTCATTTATTTATTCAGCATCTTCATTTCCAGTGTTCACTAATCATTATTCTTGATCAGTCATTCAACTATATTTCGATAAAGTGATCTTCAGTTTTCTTTCAAGTTGACTTTAGTTCAGGTGTGTTTAATCGTTCTGCTGAGAATCCATGACACCATGTTACCTTCGTTCTTCTTCCACTTCAAACAATTTCACCTTCATTCCTCCTCTCAGAAAGTTACCATCATTCCTCCCCACGTTGTTTACCTTTATTTCTCTTCACACAATGTCACCTTCATTCATTTCCACTCGAATGTAATCCTCATCTCCTATTCACGCACTACCCGTGTCATTCCACTCCACAGAACGTCAGTGTTATTACTCTTCACACGGTGTCAGTGCTATTCCTCTCTCCATAGTGTCGTTGCCATTCCTGTCCATTCTTCATTCATTCCTCATTGTACGATGCCTTGTTCTGATAGCGAGCATTGAACAAGTCCTGGATGCCGTACAAAGTCGTTCCTGGAAAAGTGGTTGTAAATATGTATGAAGCACGCCGACAAGATGCCCGATAAGGGAAAATGGGGAAGAAATGGGGGAGCTGGGAAAGGCTAAGTATAACGAGAGGGAAGGGGAGAGGACTCTCAGCAAATGCGGTAATGATAATGTTATTTTCATTGGTTTTCTTCTTCGTTTCTTTTTCTTTTTTTTTTTTTTTTCTTTTGAACAGCAGAGCGAAGTCATAAAAACTGGACTCACTCAAATAACAGGCTCCTTCATCTTGACACGACGAAGTCTGTGCCACTTTATGCTCGCCACCAAAAGACGAAATAAGACAGAAACTTTTTTTTTATCTAAAGGTAACATCGTAAGCAAAGTGACAGAACATGAAGTCTGTTATCATCGATGAAAGTCTTTCAGTGCCAGACCACAACAAGTAGCGTTTTTCACGTTGTTATTGATCAAGCATTTTTGTAGATGGACATTCTCGACAAGTGTTTTGTCTTGGTTTCATTCAGGTTCAATACGACTAAATGCTCTTTGGGCAGAAGTGTGGCACTGAGCTGATAAATCATGACAAGCCACAAAAAACTCTTACATAATATATGTTATCATTAAACACTTCCTTTCCAACATGTCTTTAAAAAATTCCATGTGCACAAAGTTGTTCCCTATGCTTGCCCACAGTATTTAAAGCCCATCTGTGACTTCCAGCGCCTTCACTTCTATCCACCCGGTGTTACCTTCGTCCTCCACACAATGTTACCTTCATCCTCCACACAATGTTACCTTCATCCTCCACACAATGTTACCTTCATCCTCCACACATTGTTACCTTCATCCTCCACACAATGTTACCTTCATCCTCCACACATTGTTACCTTCATTCTCCACACATTGTCACCTTCACTTCTATCCACCCAGTGTCACTTTCATTTCCATCCACCCAGTGTCACCTTCATTTCTATCCACCCAGTGTCACCTTCATTTCTATCCACCCAGTGTCACCTTCATTTCTATCCACCCAATGTCACTTTCATTTCCATCCACCCAGTGTCACCTTCATTTCTATCCACCCAGTGTCACCTTCATTTCTATCCACCCAATGTCACCTTCATTTCTATCCACCCAGTGTCACCTTCATTTCTATCCACCCAATGTCACCTTCATTTCTATCCACCCATGTCACTTTCATTTCCATCCACCCAGAGTCACCTTCATTTCTATCCACCCAATGTTACTTTCATTTCTATCCACCCAGTGTCACCTTCATTTCTATCCACCAAATGTTGCCTTCATTTCTATCCACCCAATGTTATCCACCCAGTGTCACCTTCATTTCTAACCACCTAGTGTCACCTTCATTTCTATCCACCCAATGTTACTTTCATTTCTATCCACCCAATGTCACTTTCATTTCTATCCACCCAGTGTCACCTTCATTTCTAACCACCTAGTGTCACCTCATTTCTATCCACCCAATGTTACTTTCATTTCTATCCACCCAATGTCACTTTCATTTCTATCCACCCAGTGTCACCTTCATTTCTATCCACCCAATGTTACTTTCATTTCTATCCACCCAATGTTACTTTCATTTCTATCAACTCAATGTCACTTTCATTTCTATCCACCAAATGTTGCCTTCATTTCTATCCACCCAATGTTATCACCCAATGTTACTTCATTTCTATCCACCCAATGTCATCTTCATTTCTATCCACCCAGTGTCACCTTCATTTCTATCCACCCAATGTCACCTTCATTTCTATCCACCCAATGTTACTTTCATTTCTATCCACCCAGTGTCACCTTCATTTCTATCCACCCAATGTTACTTTCATTTCTATCCACCCAATGTCACCTTCATTTCTATCCACCCAGTGTCACCTTCATTCTATCCACCCAAAGTTACCTTCATTTCTATCCACACCATGTTACCTTCATTTCTACCCACACAGTGTCACCTTCATTTCTATCCACACATTGTCACTTTCATTTCTATCCACACAAGGTTACCTACATTATCGACACAATGTCACATTCATTCCTCTCCACACAAGGTTACCTACATTCTCCACACAATGTCACCTTCATTTCTATCCACCCAATGTCACTTTCATTTCCATCCACCCAGTGTCACCTTCATTTCTATCCACCCAATGTTACTTTCATTTCTATCCACCCAATGTCACCTTCATTTCTATCCACCCAGTGTCACCTTCATTTCTATCCACCCAATGTCACCTTCATTTCTATCCACCCATGTTACCTTCATTTCTACCCACACAATGTTACCTTCATTTCTATCCACACAATGTCACTTTCATTTCTATCCACACAAGGTTACCTACATTATCGACACAATGTCACATTCATTCCTCTCCACACAAGGTTACCTACATTCTCCACACAATGTCACCTTCATTTCTATCCACACAATGTTACCTACATTCTCCACGCAATGTTACTTTCATCCCTCTTCACACAATGTTACCTTCATTCCTCTCCACACAATGTTACCGTCATTCCTCTTTACACAATGTTACCGTCATTCCTCTCCACACAATGTCACCTTCATTTCTCGCCATACAATGTTACCTTCATTCCTCTTCACACAATGTTACCTTCATTCCTCTCCAGACAATGTTACCTTCATTCCTCTCCATACAATGTTACCTTCATTCCTCTCCACACAATGTCACCTTCATCCCTCTCCACACAATGTCACCTTCATTCCTCTCCATACAATGTTACCTTCATTCCTCTCCACACAATGTCACCTTCATTCCTCTCCATTCAATGTCACCTTCATTCCTCTCCATACAATGTTACCTTCATTCCTCCCCATACAATGTTACCTTTATTCCTCTCCATACAATTTCACCTTCATTCCTCTCCATACAATGTTACCTTCATTCCTCTCCACACAATGTTACCTTCATTCCTCTCCATACAATGTCACCTTCATCCCTCTTCATACAATGTCACCTTCATTCCTCGCCACACAATGTTACCTTCATTCCTCTTCACATAATGTCACCTTCATTCCTCTCCATACAATGTCACCGTCATTCCTCTCCACACAATGTTTACCTTCATTCCTCTCCACACAATGTCACCTTCATTCCTCTTTCACACGATGTCACCCTTCATTCCTCTTCACACAATGTCACCTTCATCCCTCTCCATACAATGTTACCATCATCCCTCTCCATACAATGTTACCTTCATTCCTCTTCGCACAATGTTACCTTCATCCCTCTCCATACAATGTTGCCTTCATTCCTCTCTACACAATGTCACCTTCATCCCTCTCCATACAATGCTACCATCATCCCTCTCCATACAATGTCACCTTCATCCCTCTCCAAACAATGTCACCGTCATCCCTCTCCATACAATGTTACCTTCATCCCCTCTCCATACAATGTTACCATCATCCCTCTCCATACAATGTTACATTCATTCCTCTCCATACAATGTTACCGTCATCCCTCTCCATCCATACAATGTCACCGTCATCCCTCTCCATACAATGTTACCTTCATCCCTCTCCATACAATGCTACCTTCATTCCTCTCCATACAATGTTACCGTCATCCCTCTCCATACAATGTTACCGTCATCCCTCTCCATACAATGTTACCTTCATCCCTCTCCATACAATGTTACCTTCATCCCTCTCCATACAATGTTACCGTCATCCCTCTCCATACAATGTTACCTTCATCCCTCTCCATACAATGTTACCTTCATCCCTCTCCATACAATGTCACCTTCATCCCTCTCCATACAATGTTACCTTCATCCCTCTCCATACAATGTTACCATCATCCCTCTCCATACAATATCACCTTCATTCCTCTCCATACAATGTTACATTCATCCCTCTCCATACAATGTTACCTTCATTCCTGTCCATACAATGTTACCATCATCTCTCTCCATACAATGTCACCTTCATCCCTCTCCATACAATGTTACCATCATCCCTCTCCATACAATGTCACCTTCATTCCTCTCCATACAATGTTACCTTCATCCCTCTCTCCATATAATGTTACCTCATTCCTCTCCACACAGTGTTACCTTCATCCCTCTCCATACAATGTCACCTTCATCCCTCTCCATACAATGTTACCATCATCCCTCTCCATACAATGTCACCTTCATTCCTCTCCACACAATTTCACCTTTCACCTTCATTCCTCTCCACACAATGTCACCTTCATTCCTCTCCATACAATGTTACCTTCCTTCCTCTCCATTCAATGTTACCTTCATTCCTCTTCATACAATTTTATCTTCATTCCTCTCCATACAATGTCATCTTCCTTCCTCTCCATTCAATGTTACCTTCATTCCTCTTCATACAATGTCACCATCATTCCTCTCCATACAATGTCATCTTTTTCTTCCTCTCCATTCAATGTTACCTTCATTCCTCTCCACACAATGTCACTTTCTTTTCTCTCCATACAATCATACCTGCATTCCTTTCTTCCCAATGGAAATGTCAATGCGAATCGTGTGCCCACAACGCCTTGTTCTAACTGCCAGCTCTGTGCTGAACCAGTTTAAGATGCCATACACACTGTCAGACCGGGGAAAGTGGTTGTAAATATGTATGAAGCACGCCAACAGACGCCAGTAAAGAAGGAGGGGAAGGGGGAGGGAGGGTGGGAGGAGGAGTGGGGCAGAGGATGAGAAAGGGAACGAGGAGAGTAGTAAAGAAATGGAGAGTCTGCAAGTGCCATAAAGATAACAATGCTATCACTCTTCTTCTTCTTCTTCTTCTTCTTCTTCTTCTTCTTCTTTTTTTCTTCTTCAGTTAAATGTCAGTTTGAAATCGATAGGAAACTGGTGCGATTCAAATGACATGCTCCTTCCTCCTGACGAGACAAAGTCTGTGTCACTCTGTGCTAGCCTATAAAGAGCACAAAAAGACAGAAAAAAATAACAAAACGTAATTGTATATAAGGGTAATATCATGTCACATGAGACAAAACATAAATTACTTGGCATCATCTTTGACGACAATGTTTCAAGACATGACCATGATCCACAACCTTATCGGACAAACATCATGTTGACTGTTTCCAGTTTTTCAGTTAAAGCTTATTCTAGTCGAACATTCCACACGAGTTGGTCTTAAAGTGGGGTGACTGCGGGAGAAAATTGGTAATAACGGCTTGTGTTGTGTCATTTGTTCGTTGGTTAGGCGGCCCAGCAATTTTGGGTTTGCTCGTATATTCCAGCTGAGTGTTTTACTTTGTTTAAATGTAGGCTCATTTTGAGTGCTCGTAGGTTATTTTGGGTTAAAAAGGAACCTAGTTCATTCTAAAACCGCTTTGCTCATTGCAGAAGCGTACCATTAAGATTTTTTTTTTTTAAACTGTTGCAAGCCATTAAATTCTTGTGTACGCAGTATCTTTATATATCATAATATTTTATTCTTTGTTCCTTTCTCAAGGGCAAAAAAAAAAAAAAAATCTTTATGCACTAAATTATTCCCAGTGCATGCCCATATTACTTAAAGTCAATGTTCCCTTTCTAACACCATCGTGAATCGTTCAGACTTACGATCTATCATAACGATTTTGCAGAGGATTTGTTTTGTTTTGTTTTGTTTTGTTTTTCAATGCTAGTGAAGAACGGAATAAACTTCAAGCGGCGCATCGTAACATCACAGCTTATCAACATAAAAAAAATGTACTTACATCATTGAAAGAAAACTTCTGTTGCGAATGGATTTGCATAGTACTTGATGTGACTTTGATGCTGTCAGAACAAATAATTAGGTGAGTTTAAAATGTCTATGTGTGTGTGTGCGTGTGCGTGTGAGTGTGTGTGTGTGTGTGTGTGTGTGTGTGTGTGTGTGTGTGTGTGTGTGTGTGTGTTGCACGCACACGTGCGTCCTCCCATGGTAAACAACACTGCAATCGCGTGCGTGCTTGCGCGCGCGCGCGCAAGTGTTTGTGTGTGTATGCGCGCGCGCGCGCGCGTGTGTGTGCTTTACAATATCAGATCATCCGAGTTATTTACTAAAAATTAATGCTGCACTTGTTCACGTAATTCCAGATTTTTGCCCGTTGACTTTAATTTTTTTTTTTTCAATTCTGGCAAATGAGAATGAAGAAGATGAAGCTGATGCTACGGAGTTCCATTCTGATCAGATTCTACGAGACAGATCTAAACCGGACTCTTCCCTTCATAGCATATCACTGATCAGATTCTACGAGACAGATCTAAACCGGACTCTTCCCTTCATAGCATATCACTGATCAGATTCTACGAGACAGATCTAAACCGTACTCTTCCCTTCATAGCATATCACTGATCAGATTCTACCAGACAGATCTATACCGTACTCTCCCCTTCATAGCATATCACTGATCAGATTCTACGAGACAGATCTAAACCGTACTCTTCCCTTCATAACATATCATGGAAATAACCCAGGCCAGTGAAATACAAACACCTGCAAAGTTGGTCTGAAAGTTTTAAACAACTTTCTTAGAGAGATGTATCCGTTAAATGGATAAAACTTGACTGTGCGGTTCCAGTCATCCCATTTGAGCCAGTAATATGCTGTTTAGAACCGGGTGGATGCCGGCTGGGGCCGACAAATCCCATAAACAATACCTCTGACGGGAATCGAACCCACGACTTCCTAGTCCACAACTCCGCGACACTATCCACTCCACAATGTTGACTGATTGACTGGACTGCTTCACGTTTCTTCGTTGTTTTGGGTTTGTTTTATTAAGTGAAACTTGGCATTTTCTTTTTCTTTACAAAGGCCTTCAATGAGTTTAATTCTTTACCACTTATCGGGTAAACTAATCAACCAATCTTCTTCTAGCAACTGATGTTAATGTTGTTGTCGTTCCTAATATTTCACCTTTTCTTCATTTTCTCCCATCATCATCATCATCATCATCTTCTTCTCATCATCGTCGTCGTCGTCGTCATCATCATTATCATCACAGCATCATCATCATCATTATCACTATTATTGTTATTACTGGTAATTCTAATGCTTGTACTGGTATCACTGTTGTGGTCAATGATAATAGTGCTGTCACCACAGTCACTACCATCATGTCTCATTACCACTATCACCATCATTATGTTATGATTAGTAGTAATACTGATGCTTGCACTAGTACCAATGTTGCTGTCAATGATAATAGTGCTGTCACCAAAATCACCGCCACCACCACTATCTACTTTCAGCTTCTGAAACAGCGGCGCGGCTTCAGTTCACAACCTTTTTCGACTTCGGTAAGCCCTAAAGCATATTTCAGAAAATTCTGCAACGTTTACCGACATGCAAAACCTACACCCCCTAAAATCCTGTGCTTCACAAGCTTCACGAAAAGGTTAACAAAAACTTAAAGGTGTTTGCTGCCTTCTTGTGGACTTTCAGCCAATTCGCCAATAGAAAAAAAAAAACTACTGCGATGATGCTTTGCTGCACCGAAAATGTGAGTCTTCGTGCAACACATCAGTCTGTATACTTTGGAACTCACAAAACAACAAACGCTTGTGATGTCTGGCACAAGGAAGACAGATTTCACGCGTACGTGCAGTTTTGCCTCGGTCAGATATCACAAGCGCTTTGCAGCCAACTAAACGATGTAATGAAGGAGTTATTTGTCATGTGATTACGTCGAAGGAAGAGATGGGAGAGGGAGGATGAGGGTTGCTTCTTTGGTTTTCTTTTTTTTTATGTTCATGGGGTGGGTGCTTTGGGTTTTGTGTGCAGTTTGTGTGTGTTAAAATAGAAAATCCAAATGCTATGTTCTTTCTTTTCTGCTGGGAATATATTCTTCTGGTTCTGTCAGACATATACAAGAATAACGTTTAACAGCACAATCGATGATTGCTGGGCTGACGCGCTTTTCATACCACTTTCGTAACCTTCTTCAGATGATGGGAGAGGTCATCTTGACACCAGCAAGCCACGAGTCATATGGGTTTTTTTTCGTCACGTGATCAGGGTGTTGCTGAATATGGCTTCAACATTCAGTGCATAAATGATTCCTCACTTGATGCTCGATTTTGTTTGTATACTAACCACAAATTTTGGCGTTTTCCGCTATGATATCCTTATCGCAAAGTATATTGATTGTTTTAGAAAGAGAGCCTTGCTCCTGAGACTACGTCAAACTAACGATAGTTCCTCCATAAAACTTGCCGACGTCAGCAAATTTGACTCAACAAATGACCTTGGGAAGGAATAACGGAGAGGAAATGGAACCAATTCATTATGAGCGGAAGGCATATGAAAGGCCACAGACATATCGTTGATTCCGTCTTATTTTCACTCATTAAAAGAAGAGTTTGGGCTGGAGAAAAAGGTCGCAGTAAGCGCAAGACAAGATTTTATTACCAGTGATGTCGACATATTTTGCCCGGACTGAACATCTCTACGGTTTCTGAAAGTGCAAAACTGCGTGCGTGTGTTGCAGGTGGACTTAACGACTGTGCTGACACTCCTGTATTTCCCCTCTTTTCTCTCTTCCTTCCTCTACTTCTTCGTAGTCGTCGTCATCATCATCATCATCATCATCATCATCATCATCATCATCATCATCATCATCATCATCATCATCATCATCTTCTTCTTCTTCTTCTTCTTCTTCTTCTTCTTCTTCTTCTCCTCCTCCTCCTCCTCCTCCTCCTCCTCCTTATCCACATCATCGTTCTCATGAAGATCATCATTTCTGTTTTTGTGCAACTATTACAACAACAAAACAACAGCTACTACTGCCGCTGCTGCTGCTGCTGCTACTACTACTACTACTACGACAAGAACAACAACTACCACTACTATTCCTACTATTACTACTACTACCTACTACTGCTGCTGCTGCTGCTGCTGCTGCTACTACTACTACTGCTACTACTACTACGACGACGACGACGACGACGACGACGACGTCTACTACTACTATTGCTTCTAGTTCTACTACAACTACTACCCCAACTACAACATTTCAATTTTTTTTTTTGCCTGCCCCCCCCCCCCCCCCCCCCCCCCTCACCTTTCACCCTTCTCTCTCTCTCATCGGAGTCGTGATGTCCCCCCCAAAAAAGGCCGAGTTCTCTCCATAGACGTGCAGCAAGCAAAGCTACTCCATCCAGCCGTAGACTACCTCTAACAACAGATGAAAAACTAAAACGGCTGAACATACTTCCTCTGAGTAGGCAATGGGAATTCAACAAGGCTTCGTTTATGTTTACAATCTCGACTTAGACTACGCCATGTTATATGAATGCTCTTTTTACGAGATTGAACAGCTCTTCTGGCTCGAAGAAATTCCTTCTCCCCTACCCACGCATTGATCAATACAAAACAAGCGTAGCTTACTCTGGACCATATAACTGAAACTCACTTTCGCCGAGTCTACAAAATATGAATGCGTTAAAACTTTCAGAAAAACGTTTACGTAAACATTTCATGTTTAAATAATCTGTTTATTCGATTGAAATATTAAGTCCATTCGCAAAAGTCTTCCGTAAACTATACTTTGAATACACCGTCTAAACATGTAACCCTCGCCATGAAATCGCTCATCCCCACCCCCACTCTGTCTACCATCTCTCTCTCTCTCTCTCCCTCTCTCTCTCTCTCTGAGCTTTTGTTTGTTTGCTTGTTTGTTTGTTTTTTTTGATTGATTGTTGGGTTTTTTTTTTCCTTCTGTTTGACTACTCACCATGTCATTACGTTTATAAATGGTTTGTTTATCACTGTAGAATTAATTTACAGTGTTGTTGTGTTGAATAGTCAGTATGATGATGTGTGCCTAAAATCTTCACCCTTGCGTATTAAAGATCAATCTCTCTCTCTCTCTCTCTCTCTCTCTCTCTCTCTCTCTCTCTCTCTCTCTCTCTCTCTCTCTCTGATTCTTCTTAGGTCTTTTTTTTCCCCTCTTCTTCACTTTTTTTTTCTCGTCATCGTCATCGTCATCATCACAATCATAATCATCATCATCATTTCTTCTTATTCTTCTTCTTCGTATTTTTGCCTTCTTCTCTCCGTGGTATTCTTCGTCATCTACTTTTTCCTCCTTCTTTTCTTGTTGTTGATGCTGTTGTTCTTTCCTATCGCCGTGTTCTTTCTATCTGTCTTGTTATGATTTTTGTTTACCTACAAGCAAGAAAGTTAGTCTATGTTGTCATCTTGTTTAGGTATCCGTTGTCACCTACTTTCAGTGCCCGTGTGTGTGTGTGTGTGTGTGTGTGTGTGTGTGTGTGTGTGTGTGTGTGTGTGTGTGTGTGTGACCAGCGCTTTGGGCTGATGCGTAGGTCAGACATCTGCTGAGTCGCAGCCACGAGACCCTCTTCTTAAATTTCTCTCATCTTAGTCATTAATTCATTTATCCATCAGCTTTAAATCATTTGCAGTTAGTCTCAAAACTTAGCGGATGTGGTGTAACGTACATGGACTAGTCCGCACACAGTGACACTAAATGAAACTGAAACTAAAACTCTGTGTGTGTGTGTGTGTGTGTGTGTGTGTGTGTGTGTGTGTGTGTGTGTGTGCCGTGCGCACACGCAGGTCCTCCCATGGTAAACAAAACTGTAATCGCAAGCGTCAGGATAACTAAACTTGGCCGGGCGATAAATATTGATGAGACTGTCATCAAACCCTTTATCAGGATGTCATCGGTGTTACCGATTTTCCCTGCTACTAAATTGTTCAGAATGATTAATATATATATATATATATATATATATATATATATATATATGTGTGTGTGTGTGTGTGTGTGTGTGTGTGTGTGTGTGTGTGTGTGTATACATAGAGAGACAGACTGGCAGATAGAAACAGAAAGACAGACAGGCTGACCGACAGACAGATAAAACAGATAGATATATACGTCTGTAAATGGATAGAAAGAGACAGGCTATTAGATAGATAGTTCCATGGACAGATAACTAAACAGAAAGATCGACAGATAGACAAACGAATGCAGACAAAATGGCTAGGCAAACAGATAATGCACATAGATCTGGCTTTCTTATGAAAAGAGTGGATGATTAGACAGATATAAATACATAATGAAAGGGAGCGTTGATGACGGCCTTGTCGTGTGATACCTTACGGAATGGTACCCCATAGAGTCATCTTCAGTCTGTTTGACAATGATTACAGAAAGACTCAAATTCTGTGGCCCTTCATCCTGCTCTCATGACGACCTCACTTTTTTTATTTCCTCTCCACGTCCGTGTCCATGCCGTGCTCGTCATGGTCGTCAACATCGGCATCCACATGAGGACTGTCGCTTGACGCACGTGTACTGACGTCCTCCAAAACAAGACGCTTTGTCACGCTGGATCCATGACTAAGCTATCATTGCCATCAGAAGGGAGCCTAGTAGGCGGTGTCTTGGTTGCGTTGGATCAGAATGAATAAACACTACTGAACACCACCCGAAGCGACTCAGCCACAGTGCAGTGTCTTCACAGGTGTGTTGCCACATCATGACTTGATACTGCTTGTGCTCTGTGGACTGCCCGCGCACACTAATGCAGCTACGGGCATACTGGATCAGAAATCAAGAAACAAAAGCTATACGAGTTGATCGTTTTTTTTTTTTTCTTTTTTTTTGCGAATCAAGTAAAAGAGGCTGTATTAAACCATCAAATAAAACTTCTTACCTGTGTTACCAGTTACAGATCTTTACAAAAACTATCAAATCCATAGTGAAATTAACGACATTGCAAAATTGGCCGCATGCAAGCGCCAATCGTGGAAAAATGCGGAGTAGATGCAACACATAAAGCGAGATACATCTTAATTTGATCCCATGTGCTACGTCAATGTTTGCTAATGACGCACATTTAGAACAAGCCAGCAATAACATGCGACTTTTTCATCAAGGAAAGGGAAACTGTCCCAAAGCGTCTGCTGCAACTAGAACACGGGCAACATATCTGACTTTTTCACCCCATAATACTAATTGGCAGTACGTAACGGATACCCCCCCCCCCCCCCCCCCCCCCCCCCCCCCCCCCCCCCCCCCCCCCCCCCCCCCCCCCCCCCCCCCCCTCTATTCTCACAAACGCTCTCTCCATCCACCACACTTCACTGATAGTCTATCCATTCCTAACCCCTCATTCTCTATCTTCCACCCCTCCCCCACCCCCTATTGCGGAAGGGAAAAAAATTTTTTATTTCTGACTGTACATAATAACACACACACACACATACACACACACACACACACACATACATACATACATACACACACACACGCGCGCGCGCGTGCGCGCTCTATCTCTCTATGTACACGACGGTTTGTCCCGTCACAGTCCTGGCACACGTAACCCATAGGGAGTAGTGAGTATAGGGTCACCATGAGGCAATCCATCAGAGGAGACACTGCAGCGCTGCCGAGCCACTTCATAGTGCTCAGTAATGCTCGCTCTGATCCAACGAATGCAGTCCCCTACTGACGACAATCATTGCTTAGTCCTGGAGCTAGCACGTGAGTGTGTGTTCCCTCTGGAGGGCATCAGCATGTCCGTCCAGCGACAGTCCTCATCATCTGGCCGGTACCGACGACCTTATCACGAACTCATCATGGCGGTAGACGTGGACAGCAAATCGAAAAGAGGTCATCATGAGAACAGGACATGAAGAGCTACTGAGTTTGAGACCTTTTCATGCTGATCGATGAGGATAAGGATAATGGAAATGATGCTGTTGAGTTCCATTCTGGTGAGAAACCACATGACAAGACTGTACTTTACTTTATGCTTCCTTTCATAATATATATTCTGGCATCAACCAGCCCCGGGAGATGCAAACACATGCAGTGTTGGTAAAAGAATTTAAGCAACTCTCTCACAGACTCAACCACCAAGTGGATGACGCTTGGCTGTGTGGTTTCAGTCTTCCCCTCTTAGCCCGTAGCACACTCTACCCTGGATATGAAGCAGCTGGCGGTGAAACATTTCAGAAATCAACATCTCGGATGGGAATAGAACCAACGACCTCCCATCCTGCAAAACCACGATACTAACCACTGCATCA
>JADBJO010001767.1:302190-307190 GCA_016801955.1 Conus betulinus | reverse complement strand
GCAACTTAACCTCACTGAATACGTTGTTAAGTAAAGTTTAATGATCTAACCTATATTATTGGCCAGGAAATGTTACGTCAACAGCATTCGGGAAAAGCAGCAGCAGTACCATTATGGGGTATCATTGGCGTCGAAAAGACGCGAGGTGTGCTACACATTCTGTCGACCTACAATTAAGGGCCCACCCATTTACACGGAGCTCGTACATCTCGGATGAAAATGTAACAATTGTTGCATCGTGAATTGTTGTTGTTATCGTCTAAAGTTTCATAGACATTTAGCTATTAATGTTCCAAAGTTATTACTACATTATTACGTTTTTCGTACAGATTGCTGCATTGTTACTTTTTCCAGTTTTGTAGATATTGCTGCTTTATCACACACACACACACACACACACACACACACACACACAGAGAGAGAGAGAGAGAGAGAGAGAGAGAGAGAGAGAGAGAGAGAGAGAGAGAGAGAGAGATTCCCCATTATTTTGAACAAACAAATAATAATCTCAGTTTAAAAATTGAATTATTCAATATATATAACAAAAGCTGTAAAGAGCAAACTGTTTGAGAGATGGGAGATAAACGAAAAGAATCACCTGATTTAAAATGCAGAAAACACGAAAAACGGCAACGAAAGTCTATCAGAAAAACGGCGATCATAATGAGAGAAAAGGGAATGGCGAGGAGGGGTGCTAGGAGGCAATAGCCTCGTTGTCGGCCGGCAGTAAACATAGCTAATAAAACAGCGCTAATTCCGGTATAAAGACAACGACAACAACAACAAAAATTCTTGCAACAAAGAGCGTACATGATGTAGGAAGCAATGACTGCAGTAATAAGACAAAGACGGGATTGGAGATGGGAGAGGGGGGAGGAATGAATGGAGCAGAAAAAGAAGGAATGCAAGGGAGAGGTCAGACGACGGGAGGGAAGGACAGGAGAGAATAGGGGGTGGGGAATGGGAGAAAAGGGGAATGAGGGAGACAAGGGTAGAGAACTGACATTAAAAACGGTTATTTTCTTGACATTAAAACAATGCGCTTCTTTGAGTTCAGAAAAAGTAGGCAGATAAAGGCTCGCACACAAAAAACCACAGACAATACATAAACTCCAACGTCGTGAATAAACAGGGACATCACTGACTGTGAGTTCAGAACCAGAGATGCGTACAACAAAATGAAGAACATCAAACGTTATTTTCAAAGACAGAACGAAAAAAAAATGTCACGGGGAAACTTGATTCCTCTATAGATTGAATACCTGGAGCGGAATCCGACATTTTTGTTTGGTAAAAGATGCTGAGAGCTAAAAAATAATCTGATAAATGAATCACATTTTTTGGCGTCTATTTCCGCACGCTACTTTGATGTAAGAGTGTTTGAATTTGGTGGCCACTGGACCTCTTCCGGGGGAAAAATCAGGGGAGGATAAGGCCCGTCTTTACATTGCAGATAGGGTTACCTTTTTCTCAGTTTTTGCAACAAAAAGGTCATCATGCAATTGCGTCAGTTGGTAAACAAACGTTACATCAAACCCAAGCACGTAAATCTGATTCGATGATAATAAGTGAATCCAACTGTTTGTAGTGCAATGTCTGCATTACAGGCTCACCACTTTACACCGATGTTTTGGCACTTCTCTCTCTTTGACTGAACTGTGAAGCCGATTGATGGGGCAAAGTAGATTTGTTCGGGGTAAAAAAATAAAATAAAATAAAATAATGAAATAAAATAAAGAAAAAAAAAATCAGGGGAATATAACGCATGTCTTTCCATTGCAGAGTTAGCTTTTTCTTGGTCTAAGGGGCGAGCAAATAGATCTAGTGAGTCAAGCATTTGAAGCGCACGCAAGAACAACGATCGGGATATCGACAGCATTACAGGAGCATCGTTTCACTCCCATGTTTTGGCATTTTGCTCTCTCTATGATTTGTCTTATGAAAACGGCACAATCACCCTCGCTGAATGTGAACTCCGACACCGATTACCCCCCTTGCAGGCTTTCCAAACACTGTCTGCTGCCTAATACTAGTAATAGTGTGAATAACTGCCGGTGTCTTCCACCGGGCACTTACCTTATTTTGCCAACAAGTCAACACTTTCTTTGGACAATGTCTGATCTCTTTGGCTTAGCGCCAAGATCTTGTGGTTATCGGAGAAAAAACAAAAAGAAAAAAAGAGAGAAAAAAAAAAAAAAACATCCACAAGGTGGTAGAGATTTTATTTCTGTAAAGTCATGCCAGGTCATTGTTTCACAAATGGAGGTATTGTTGGCCTGCGCTTGTTTTTCCTCACCGTTTGTTCAGCAAACTCTCTCTCTCTCTCTCTCTCTCTCTCTCTCTCTCTCTCTCTCTCTGGTTTCGGCATCATCGATCCGGAAAGGTCTGGCTTTCAGGGCCGGTGTGTGCTCCCTGGTGATGACGGTGAGGGGAGATAATCCCCGTCTAGTGTCTCTGCGCAGACGAGCCGCTTTACTGTAAGCCCAAGTTTGTTTGACTAAGTGTTCTAAGTTTAGTTCTCCCTGTGACACTTACCTCTGGTGTTTCCCAGACACACACAGGAGTCAAGATCCGTGTCCACAAGAACAGATTGTACCAGCGCTAGCCTGTATTAGTTGTTTCCGTGTATAGTCAGAATGATGATAGGAATAGTGTTATGCTTGGTCAGGAAAACCTATAACACACAACAGTCAGATGGTAATGATTTTCTAAATTACAGTTTTAATGGCCCTTGTAGCTTTGATGTTACAGAACACGAAAACACACAACGTAAAATTCGTGACAGATGGTGGTGTGATAAAGGCAATAATCTTAGCTATAATCAGCCTGCATCTAAGTGTATTCGTAGTGTCCATGACATAGATGGCTGTAATGACTGGGACAGTAATTATGACAAGGCTGGCGATGCCTGTCTAGTTGACAGTGATGATGGCTCTCATTATAAGGGGTAGGGGAGGGGGTCTGTTAAGTATAAGGGCTATGGTAGCGAAGATGATTATGACAAAGGTGGTGACGAAGATGATGATAATCATAATGCTAATTACAACAATGATAAATATACGGCTTTTTTCAAATTTGATGGCCAGAGCAAATAATGACATGACAATACCGAAAGCGACATCAGAAATGATCTTAATGTTGAGGGTGATGATGATGATGATAGTCGTGGTGATGGTGATGGTAATGGTATGATGTTCATAGTGATGATAATAATTATGATGATGATGGTGGTGGTGGTGGTGATGATGATGATGATGATGATGATGATGATGATGATATTTTGCGTCAACAAGGAGTACTGAGACCTACCGAAGACAGACAGACAGACAGAACCGGAGAGAACGAGCTAATGACGCAGTTTATTTTGGGCATGGTTGCTTTTCAGCTTTCAGACCTTTGAACAAACCAACAAGTGAATGAAACGAGAAGCAAAGAAAAAAAAAGAAGAAAAGAAAAAAAAAAAAAAAAAAAGAAAAGAAAAGGAAAAGGGGGGGGGGGGGATAAAAATATATGCAAAGTCAAAAACAATCAATACGACAATCAATACATGAACAGGCTTCTATCCCTCATCTCCTACACTCCTTCGCCTCCCACCTTGAACGAAATTGCCACAGACTGCAGAAGTACAAGTAAACACATACAAGGTGCAACGATAATGCTTGTTTAAGACACAGTGCAAAATAGATTCGTGAATCTTCAAGAATCATGTCTTCATCACACGTCAAATGTAACAGACATTAAAAATACCGCCGGAAGGCATGATCCTCAGGCGGCCGTCTGAAACTGTTTTCTTAAGACGTCACAACTGACAAAAAAAAAAATAAGATAGACAGAAAAGCGCTATAAGCCATATTCCCCAGATAGCTGTCTGATATCATCTTCTTAAGACGACACATATAACAGAAGGAAAAAAAAAACGTTAGAAACAATATTCCCTGGATGGCTGTCTCGGTTGTAACCCTTCTGCAGACAGCTTTTGGAGATGTTTTTGTATTTGATTTTCATTTGTATTATTTCTTTTTTTTTTACTTATCTATTTATTATTGATTTAGAGCTGAAAAAGATTTTGACGAAAGTCATCTATATATGCCTGTTTTGAATTTTTCAGCGTTGTTTTTCACCTAGTTCGTGTCTATTTGCATGTGCGCTATTTCCACACTGGTCATAATGACGCGTTTTCCAGCGGAGCAAATGATGAAAATTACTGAATACGGAAATAGAACAAGGAGGGACGTCGGAACACAAGTAACCATACTATTATAATAAAATCTCGAAACGCAAAAAAAAAAAAAAAAAAACAAACAAAACAATCAATTAAACAAACAAACCGCGCGCGCGCGCGCGCGCGCGCGAGAGAGAGAGAGAGAGAGAGAGAGAGAGAGAGAGAGAGAGAGAGAGAGAGAGAGAGAGAGAGAGACAGACAGACAGACATCTTTCTGTATAGCATAAGGGAGCCCATGAGAACAGAGAAAGACGGTGTAAGAAAAGGGTGCGATGGGTCCGCTGAGAAAGGACATTGGGCTGTTCAAGGGGGAAAACAGTAGGAGGGGGTGGCGATGGGGGTACTTGAAACAAAGTTGAAGTAAACTGTCGATTGGTTGAACTGTGAAGAGTTATGGCCAGGTACCCCAGACGCCCCACCAGCCCTATCATCGTCGTCGTCAGCGAGGCGGAGGACTAGGCCCACCGATCGGAAGTCTGCGAGTAGAGGGCTGCAGAATGAAGGCGACCCAGCGCTTCAGCTCCATCTCGGATCCATCACTATCGTCGACAAAGTGGTGTGTGCGAATATAGCACGCACATTATACCGCACGGCTCTGTACGCGAGCGGGCGCATGTACTCGCACACACACACACACACACACACACACACACACACACACATACGCGCGCGCGCGCGCGCACACTCACCCACACGTGTGTGTGTGTGTGTGTGTGTGTGTGTGTGTGTGTGTGTGTGTGTGTGTGTGTGTGTGTGAGAAAGAGAGAGAGGATATATG
>JADBJO010001767.1:249690-297190 GCA_016801955.1 Conus betulinus | reverse complement strand
AGTAAGAGAGAAGGTATAGGTGAAATGTTGAGATAATTCTCATCGAGAAATTATTCCAAGTCCTTCCCCTAGAGGACCCACCTACCACTCATCCACCTCTCATCACAGTGAGACAGCAAAAAAGAATCTTTTAACAAACTAGCGACTAAGACTTACAAAAACTTTTAACAACACACACATATCTTCATAACATTAAAACGTTCATCCATTATAGTTAAGGCGTTGATGACTTTATAAGGAGAGAGAGAGAGAGAGAGAGAGAGAGAGAGAGAGAGAGAGAGAGAGAGAGAGAGAGAGAGAGAGAGAGAGAGAGAGAGAGAGAGAGAAACGATTTGAAAACAACAAACAAGAGTAAAGATACAAAGAAGAAGGGAGTCAACACACACAGATATGGAATAAGTGATCCTCTTTATCGAAGGGAAGAGAGAGAGAGAGAGAGAGAGAGAGAGAGAGAGAGAGAGAGAGAGAGAGAGAGAGAGAGAGAGAGAGAGTTGCATTCCTTTTGTAAAGAAAAAAAATAATAATAATAACATACAACAAACTGCTAAGGACAATAATTAGACAAACTACAATGCATCAATAATATCAACATTTTTATGTGGTTATAAGGCAAACGAGAACGAACGGTACTACACATCAGTTATCAGTAAGCAGCAATGAATGCCTAGCATCAATAATCATAACACTTATTTTTCATGGTGTGTGCGTGTGTGTGTGTGTGTGTGTGTGTGTGTGTGTGTGTGTGTGTGGCGTGTGTGTGTGTGTGTGTGTGTGTGTGTGTGTGTGTGTGTGTGAGTGTGAGAGAGAGAGAGAGAGAGAGGAGGAGAGAGAGAGGAGAGAGAGAGAGAGAGAGAGAGAGCCAGAGATAATTTACTTCCTCTTCCATCTTTTTATGTTTTCTTCTGACTATTCAGACACTAGAGGAGACTATAGGGGAGATAGAGATCGAAACGCAGCCATAATTAACGAAGAGAGAGAGAGAGAGAGTCCAGAGAGAGAGAGTGAGGAGAGAGAGAGAGGAGAGAGAGAGGAGAGAGGAAGAGGAGAGAGGAGAGAGGAGAGAGACGGGGAGAGAGGAGAGACAGAGGGAAGAGAGCAGCTAAGATGAGAGTGGAGGGGGGAGAGTTGTGGGAGTGGAGAAGATGAGAGAACATACAGAAATGCTAAAGGAGTGAGGAGTGGGGAGAGAGAGGATATCAACATTATTGAGACTAGAGAGAGAGAGGAAAGCGACAGTGATCCAGCAGAGAGAGAGGAGAGACAGAGTGAGAGTGAGAGGGGTGTGAGCAGCCAGAGAGAATGAACGAAGAGAGAGAGAGAGACGAGAGAGAGAGAGAGAGGAGGAGAGAGAGAGAGAGAGGAGAGAGGAGAGATGAGAGAGAGATGCCATTTATAATTTACGACCTCTTCACATCGAGAGAGAGGAGACTACCCAAGAGAGAGGGACCTAAGCGAGAGAGTCGAAGAGAGAGAGCGAATGAGAGGGAGAGAGGAGAGAGAGAGAGAGGAGAGAAGAGAGAGAGAGAGAGAGAGAGAGAGAGATTTTTCTATCCAAAATATCGCATGCTAAACATTACTATAAATTGAATAAAGAGCAATACATCAATATGATCAACATTAATCCGGACACACATTTATCACCTTGCAGTTATAGTGCTCGAAGAAATCAAGGTATTAAGACATCAATCAATTAGTGACAATGCACCAATAAAAACCAGCGACCACAAGTCATTCATCATGATATAATTTCAATCATTAATAAAACCGATAGTAACTATATCTCTCATTTATCATTATCTGGTTTTAAAAACATCAGTGGAAAGGAAACAGCGTATCAGTATAATATGCAGCAAAACAGAGGGTTGCCCTGGTATGTGTATTTTGTCCCTAATAGCAATGGTCTGCTGTGAAATGTGTAATTAGTTTTTCCCTGAGGATTCTGCAATTTGAGAGAGAGATGAGAGAGAGAGAGAGAGAGAGAGAGAGAGAGAGGTAAACCGTTTGGTAAGAAATGGAACGAAAGAGAGAGACAGACAGGCTGGCAAATAACAGGTCAGTCAGGGAGAACAACCGGCTGACCAGCCAGACAAGTACGTAGAGACAAAGAAATGGACACAAAAAGTCTCTTCATAAACAATCAACAGATAAATGAACAGATGAATTTTAAAAGAAGGTGTTTTTGTTGTTGTTTGTTTTTGTTTGTGTTGTTTGTTTGTTTTATAACATTGTTCCTTCTGGTGTTTGTTTTTAAACATTGTTCCTTGTGGTCTCATTTAGCCTACTTTCCGATGCCGAGACTTGTTCTTCACTAAAGCTGACAAGACGACGCCCTCTTCTGTGAAGTCTGTGAGATGTACTATTGAGTCACGCCACAGAAACGTCTAGTGGCACACTTTCATACGAAGCTGCTATATGGTTTAGTAGGCCGTGTGGTAGACAGACAGTGCAGCCAACAGCTGGAGGCGGATGGATCTACCACCAGAAGGAAAATCAATACCCACGTTCTAGATAACTGCACGGATCCTCGAGCGCGATAAGTAAACTTTGCAAGGGAAGGGAATGGGAGTGAGAAAGGGGAGATGATGAGTAGGAAGAGGGTGAGGAGGATGGAGAGGAGGGGCGTTTGTCGAGCACTAGACAGTCAATTTCAAGTTAATGCTGTGTCTGTGTCTACATGTTACTGATGCGGTAGCGCTGTGTGTGTGTGTGTGTGTGTGTGTGTGTGTGTGTGTGTGTGTGTGTGTGTGTGTGTGTGTGTGTGTGTGTGTGTAAAGACACACACACACACACACACACACACACACACACACACACACACACACACACACACACGCACGCACGCACGCACGCACGCACACATACACACACACACGAGAGAGAGAGAGAGAGAGAGAGTGTGTGTGTGTGTGTGTTGTGTGTGTGTGTGTGTGTGTGTGTGTGTGTGTGTGTGTGTGTGTGTGTGTGTGTTTTATTCATCTTCTGTTCGCTCAGTTCACATCTTTGCTTTTTTACAGGCACTTTTCTTGTCGATAGGAGGATCTACCCAATTTCGGAGAATTTCCTTTCTGTTATATATTGTCTTCTCATTAGCAGGCAATCAAGATCCAGTAGCAAACCTGATGAACTCCTTATAGTGCAAAACAGCAGTCATTTGCTGGTCCTGATGAACTCCATTAGAGAGCACTGAATGCAGAAGAGTTCTCTTTTGTGTTCCCCTTTACTTTGACCACGGGGCCCGATCTACTGAAGTAATAAAGTATTACTGATTAAGCCTTTGATGATTGCAGTATCCTTTCTATGGAGATAGAAGGCACAAAAGCCAGATTTTACTTTTTTAACCATGCAATACTAAATGATCTTTGAGCCCTTCAGGCTTTTGTAGTACTATATGTTCCAAACAAGGAATTTCCTAATATTGTGTAAGCTACAAACAGTAAACAAGTGGGGTAGTCTTTGCTCCCATAAGGAAACCTAACACAAAGTAACTTTTATTCAAGACTGGCACAGCCTTTTAAACTTGAATAAAGTCAGACAACACAAAGTTTTCGTCTCTGTAGGCTGTATCTTTCACTTTCCCACTTTTTCATTTCAGAACAAAATCTCGTCTTGTCTTTCTGAACAAAATTTCATTTTGTGTTCCCTTCACTTGTTCATCTTTCATTTTCAGAGATATTTTCTTGTCGGCAGGCAGGTATATCGAGGAGGTGAGGTGGGAGATGGGAGAAACCTGTTCATAAAGCTGTTTCTCATCAGCAGGTCTGTGAAAGCTGCTGGAAGGTGGCATTACCAGCAGAAGGCGCTTAAGTGGCAGATAGGTGCAGGGCAATGCAGTCTACCTTTCTCGCATCACCAGTGACGACAGGTCTAGCCTGTGTCTCGGGGGGGACGGCTCTTGAAGCTGTTTAAAAGGCTCTCTGTGGCGACGGCTCTTGAGGCAGTTCGGCGACAAGACGTTGCTATCCTTCTCCTTGGAGTGGTAGGAACATCCCTCACGGGCGCAGAGTGAACATAAATCTTCTCGCAGTAGCTTGGCGACTCCTGTCCTGCACGTTTCCTGAGTCGGCCTGACGACGTGACGTAGGACCGTCGCCACTCAGCACGAAGACGGCTGGCCAGTAGTCCTGACGACGGCCTTGGAAGGAGGACAACAAGGAAGGAAGACGCCACCATCACGATTGACTTGAAAGAAGGAAAACATTGACTGCATACGAATGAACAACTTGACCCAGGCTTCCGCTTGAGGAAATCCATTACCCTGGGTGTGTCGTCCCAAGCGCATACAGACTTCAGTCAGGCCCGCCAGCAACCAAGTCCGCCAGGTTTCGGCGACGAGATGCTGCCATTCTTCGACTTCACCGTGGTCTCACGACCTGTAATTCAGGGCAACATGACCCTGAAAGCATCTGCTGTAAATGTAACCATCACGCATCAGCAGGTCAAGACAGGTACAAACAGGACTGATGGGTGTCTCTACTCTATCCACCTCATCACGAGGAGAAATTTTGCCTACTGCGGCTTAAAGCTGCACTTGTGTTTTGCTCCACCAAAAATGTTGCTGCCCCTTTCAGCTCGGCTCAAAGTCGCTGTTACATTATTGTGATTTTACAACACTGCATCAGAATCATGCCCTGTTCACACAGTCGGCTCCGGTCAGTAGTCGTAAATACAATATCGTCTTGGGTACAAGACTGTGGGGGAGAGAGGAGGGGGAGAGATAGCATAGGGTCTTAGTATGAGTGTTTAACGGCCCTGATTGGAGCTGCTCTTACCAATAAACACCAGTGTCTGAAAAGAGAGGGGGGAAAGATTATGTGATCAGACTGGGAGAACAACATCCTTAGAGAGGGCACCCTACTTAGAGAGAGAGAGAGAGAGAGAGAGAGAGAGAGAGAGAGAGAGAGAGAGAGAGAGATTAAGGCAGAAAGACTAGGCGTTGTCTTGTGACAAACATGGAGTCTCACACACAGACACCTATGCCAGTGACGGAGAGGTGAGGTCCCTCCCCCCTCCCAACCCCACATCAATGTTGAGGAAAATGGGGACGCCAACCCTTTGGATGAGTCCGAACAGGAGGCTACTACTACAAACGGAAAAAAAAAAAAAAATAGAAATCGGTGACCGCCGTCTCTGAAGAGAAAGAGGTATATATTCTATAATACCCGGGGAGTACCTCTTTTGAAACTAAAGTTCGAAATGGTCGCACACGTGAAAAAAGTGGTGGGACCAGAGGGCGCCGTAAGGCTCAACGTCCACAGACAGCACATAGTTGTGGGTTGCAAAAGCAAGCATACAACGGGAGGCACTGATGAAGATCTCGAGGGTTCAGGATGCATCAGTGCGCTGCTGAAGAGATGGTTGGACACATTCCAGTTGGCGTGACACAACGAGCCTTTCTGCGGGCAGTACATGAAAACAGAATGCTGCATGGTCATAGAATTTTATCATAAAAGAAGGGATAGAAGACAGAATGTTGGTCATAGGATTTTATCATGAAAGAAGGGATAGAAGACAGGATGCTGGTCATAGGATTTTATCATAAAAGAAGGGATAGAAGACAGAATGCTGGTCATAGGATTTTATCATAAAAGAAGGGATAGAAGACAGAATGCTGGTCATAGGATTTTATCATAAAAGAAGGGATAGAAGACAGAATGCTGGTCATAGGATTTTATCATAAAAGAAGGGATAGAAGACAAAAAAATGTTGGTCAGAGGATTTCGTTATAAAAGAAGGAAGGTTGATAGAAGACAGAACGTTGGTCATAGGATTTTATCTGTATGAAAGAAAGCTGGTGACACACCTAATATTACTCATAAGATTTTGCTAAAGGAAGAGAGCCTGACAGAAGACAGAACATAGTGGTAGGATTTTGTTCTAGAAGAAGGGAGCCTACAGAAGACAGCACGCTGGTCATAGGATTTTGTCCTGAAAAGAAGGGAGCTTGATAGAGACAGGGCATTGCTCATAGGATTATGTCTAAAAAAAGAAAGTAATCTAATGAAAGAAATAAACTGGTCATTTGATTTTGTCCCCAGAAGTAAGCAACCTGAAAGAAAAAAAGACTGTGGGTCATGTGATTTTTGCTGACAAATCGATCGGATAGGAAAAAGAACATTGGTCAAACTGGGATTTTGTTCAAACGAAAGGGAAGCTGAAGGGAGAAAGAATGTTGATCACATGATTTTGTAGAAAAAGAAAGGAGGTTAAGAGGAGAAAGGATGTTACTCCTAATATTTTGTCCATAAAGAAGGGAGCTAAGAGGAGAAAAATAAAGGGGGGGGGGGGGGGGGGGACCACGTTGGTCATATGAGTGCATATATAAACAGAAGAAGGAAACTGACATGATTATTGTTATACACATCAAAGGAATCATCTGAGAAGTGTGGTGGTACGTGGTAAATGACTGGGAGACTTAAATCACTGAAAAGAGAACTTGTGAACAGGAACTCAGAGAAGAGGGCCAAAGTAACGCGGGCAGTCATATGGAAACAAATCGTCCTAGATATATAAAGACAGAAGAACAGTGGAGCGAATGAGAGTCACAGAGGACATGAATTGAATTTAGAGAGACGATTTAGCTTCACTGGTATCAACAAAATCATATTGTCAGTTGTTTGCTAAAACACGGCGGCACAGAGAGAGAGAGAGAGAGAGAGAGAGAGAGAGAGAGAGAGAGAGAGAGAGAGAGAGAGAGAGAATGCTACAAAGCAGAAATCTGCCGGTCCTAAAGCCTCGCAACGTTTCAAGAAGAATCTTTAAATTCCACCGACCCTGCCCGTGTGTGGAAATGTCAGCTGTGACCTCAGCTGGTAATGAAGAGAAGGTAGACAGCATGTGCAGACATAAACGACGTAATGACTGCAAAGATCTGCCTGTCTGTATGACGTCAGGACTTTTCTAAAAACAGAATTCTCTCTCTCTCTCTCTCTCTCTCTCTCTCTCTCTCAGCAGGGGCGGATCAAAAAGAGATTCCCGGTGCACCCTCCTTTCCATCTCCCTTTTCTTTCAAAAAGTAGTAAAAAAAAAAAAAAGGGGTATATTTACACAAACATAACTTAGTGAGTAACCAGACTGTCTACCACGAGGGGCTTCCAGTGCACTCAAAAATCTATATTCCCCTCAGTAACTGGCGTGAGGTGGGCGAAGGAGAGGGGCTTCACACCTTAGATCTCCTGATCGGGCCGGTGACCCTTGACCCCAAAACGACAACCTCGTCCCACCCTCCTGTTGTATATTAGTTGTTGATCCACCCCCCTGTGTGTGGGTTGGGGGGTGAGAGTGAGTGACTGAGTGTGTGTGTGTGTGTGTGTGTGTGTGTGTGTGTGTGTCGGGGGGTCGGGGGTACTTCGTGTGTGTGTGTGTGTGTGTGTGTGTGTGTGTGTACGCGCGCGCGCGCGTGTGCGGTTCTTTATTGTTGTTGTGAATCAAACGTCAAAACATGTAATTTGGGACAGTTTCAAGGTTTTTTTTTTTTTTTTTTTTAATCACACGTGAAGTACAGAATTATCAGCCTTTTAGCTGCAATCACATCAAAACCATCCTCAAATTACATAAAATGTTACATGTAACAATGCAGAAATTTCGTCTCAACATTTGACCGACTGAAAGCAGAAATAAATGCAGCAGCGCTACAACTCAACGTGTATGTGGTGAAACGAATATAATAAGACTCGTGTATTGTTTGACTGTACACCTCTCTCGGGGCATAGCTACCACGTTTATCAGGCATTGTCTGTGATTGACTTTTTCTGATATTGATTTTGCGTGGAAAGTTACCTTTCATTTTGTAATCTAGTTATATACTTATAAATCTAGCATTAGTTGTAGTTCTTTGATGATATAACTTCACCCCGCGCACATAGACACCGAGCTCTCTCTTTCTACTGAACAACTACATGAGGATACACGTCTCAACGCAGGAGTTGTCTCACGTTGTCGCAGGAAGCCACGTGATCGGAAGCGTGGCAGAAAAGGATTGATCGGTGAAATAGTCAGCCCTGAGAACACAATTTTCCAACATGGTTCTGAAACTGTTTTTGATTACTGTTCTAGCATGTGCTGTAAAAGCATCAGAACGACCGAGAGAGAGTTTCCTATAAGTAAGTATAATCATGACCATTGGTTACAACGTCACTGGGAAGGAAAGGGGAGGGCGACAGCGACGAGCAGATGGGAGGGGGGAGGGGGTGGGGTGTAGGCTAATGAACTCTATTGGTGAAATGATGAATCTTTAGAAATGTTTACCGTACACAAGAGCGTGTTCGGCTAAACGCTCTTGGACATTCACCTGCACTCTACCCTACCGGGTCAGTCCAGGCACTGGCTTGCGAGTCTTGTCAGGGTTTTTTTTTTTTTTTTTTTTTTTTTTTTTTTTTTTTTTTTTTGCCAAGCCGTTTATAGCGCCATGAGAATCAGAGTTGATTGTGTCTTCATCATCATCCGTCGAGTGTCCACAATCGTCAGTTTGATTATTCTGACACTTTTGGGAGGTTGACGCAAAAAAGAAAAAGAAAAAAAACATTACTGCAGGAGTCTGCTAGCACTTGACCTGAATAGGTCAAGAGTCTCTGATGTCACAAAAGCCTCTGTCAAGTTGTTCCACTCCTGGATGGTCGCTCCAAGGAAGAGGAAGAATCTTCATTGAACCAACTGCTTGTCTGAGGCTGTCACTCTGCCAGTCTCCAGTCTGAGCTTCACTGAATTAAGTGGGTACTGTAGTGGTACCATAACTTGAGTAATAGATCTGTTGTCAATGCCATTTTAACCGTCTACAGCTGTTCTTTCATAGTAGCCATGGCAGGTGTCACTTATGAACTCTATCATTTATGGACCATTTTTCTGTTGTCTGGACACCACTTTCAATTTTCATTCATTCTCTCTCTCTCTCTCTCTCTCTCTCTCTCTCTCTCTCTCTCTCTCTCTCATATGTATACACACACAAAACACTCACACACGCACACACACACACACACACACACACACACACACACACACACACACACACACACACACACACACACACACTGTATTCTAACTTATCAGGTAGGGAATCGCATGCACACATTTGAACACAGATATGTTATTGAATGATACTAAAATATGACTTTATGTTTCAGAGGCTGCATTCTACCAGCTAGGGAAAGCATTTACGTGCCTGGATTCCTTAGAAGTCATCCCATATCATTTCATCAATGATGACTATTGTGACTGTAAAGACGGATCAGATGAACCAGGTACCATGCATACACAGTTACAGCATGATGAGAAAAATGCAGTGATGATGTAAACTTTAAAATAGGTCGTTCTCATCATAACTTTCTCCCTTTTAATGCATATTATTTTTGAAAATTAGTTTCAGTTGAGAAAGTACATACTTTGGCACATTTCTACCTAGTTCAAATCTTCAATCTTCAAATTTGTAGGTCAGCCATCATTGTTGACTATTATTGACCTGTAGTTAACTTAAAGTTAAGTCATCATTTGATTTTACCTACACATTTATACGTGAGTGTGGATCAAAACATTTAAAAGCGTTTCTTAAAACAGTATTTTGGCATTGGTTGGTGAGATTTTTTTAAGTGATTTTGTTATGCTGTTAGTTATCAAATGAGACAAAAAATTATTTATAACATTGAAAGATTTTTCTCATGTATACTGGAAGATGGTTTCAGGTGGTTACTTCTGTCCAACCAGAGCAAAATGTTATGCTAAAGCAAACTCAAGTTATGGGCGATATTTTATACAAAAGTCATGTATATAAGAACACACTCGGTGTTATTCAGCTTCAAGATAATTGAAAATGAAATAAGATCGTATTATCTCAGGTGGTCAACGGACTTTACCAACAAATAAGCTGAAAAGGTTTTTATATGCTATTCCATTCTTTTACATTACATTCTCGGATTCCGTAGATTCTTTACATTCATCACAAACATCAGTATGGTTATTTAAGTCCTGTTGTGCTTATTTTCCTACAAATACATAAGCAGAAGTGTGTAGTTTCCCACAAATATATTAGCATGAAAAAAATCGCAGAAGTCTGAATACAATTCTCAGAAACTAAGCATTCAAGTATAATGGTATATGAATTATGACATGTCAAATAAGTAATAGATCTTGTTACAGTCTCTCAGCCACGTCAGTGTCATGGCAGGCACTTTGCAGTATATGAAAACTTTCGTGCAAGTGATGTTTGGTATCAACTATGTTCATAAATTTGATTTTTTTTTTTTTAATGATTCTTATATGTTGCCTGACACAAAGTCAGGAAAACCCAGAAGTAATTAAGACATTTGTATTTCAATATTTGTTTATTATAATCATGACTGTAGCACTTCCTGATTCAAGGGCACAGTTAAAATATTATTGTAGATCTTCAGTTAAACGTCTCTTTTTAAAAGTAAATACTTAATATTTGAGAAAAATGAAAAAAAAAAAAAAAAAAAAAAAATTGTGTGTTTTTACTTCAAACTTTTGTATGTATGTCCAGCGTAGGGATTGTGTAAGATGGTATTTGAGAAGGGTTTTTTTTTTTTACTTATAAATATATAATTTACAGAATTACATAATGTACAAGTTCATGGAGCCCCCACTGAAAATATCATTGTAAGAACTTGTAAATTTTATCATGGTGATCGAATCTAAAGGATTTGTCATTTAGTAATGTATTGATACTTTAATTGAGATACTTTCAATAATGGAAATTGAAAAATCTGTTGCGTACTACCGTTTCATCAAACTTTTTTTTATGTGCAGCATGATATCCATTAAAAGGGAAAAAAAGAGTTTATTATGTAAGCATATGAAATTTATTTTACAGGTACTGCAGCATGCGCCAATGGCGTTTTCTACTGTGAAAACAAAGGTCACCGGGGCTCCTATCTCGCTTCTTCTCGGGTGAAATGATGGAATCTGTGGTATGCATTTTCCTTGTGGGTATGCTAGCTAACTAGCATCACTTTGTGAAACTGATTTTACTTTTAACTGAATTTTTTTTGGTGCAAAATGAATTGTTTGCTTGATTTCATTATGTTAAAGGTACTGTTTTGTGAAATCATGTGCGTGTTGCCAGATCCAGTTAAAATTTAAACTGAATATTCAGTTTATGCAAATTGGCATTGCACATTACCTAGACTAGAGTTTAAATTAACATATCTCAGAAACTGTTAGAGATGATTGAAATATCTTTTCCTCCATGTTTTCGTGAATTATCTGTATTTCTTGATAATGTTAATCTCATTTTGTAAAATTTTACTCATATTGATAATATCCATAAGCAGTATCACATGCCCTCCTTACACAAGAGAAAAACACACTCACCAAAACCTGGATGAGATGCAGAACACAGAAGAACAACAGCTTAAAATTATTTTCCATCTCACCATCTGTGCTCTTTCAGTGGCATTATTCCCAAACTGCTTCTTTAGATGTCCTTTACACAGCCACCCCAGCGTTGTCCTGTTGCATGGTTCAAAATATCTTGGCCTCATCATCACTCAAGACATATCAAAGACTGAAATCTTAGCACGATCTGCACACACAACGGCCGCACTGTCACAACCCAGTCTGGAGCAACAGAGCATCACTCTCAGATCCAAGCTTACTTAGCTTTTGCACGTAATTGTGCCATCCATCTGCCTTTGTGCATGTGAATTGTGTACCTTGACAGCAGAGCTTAGAAGGAGACTTGTGTAAACAGTAGATAGGAGATGCCGCAGAAAGAGTTCTGGGAATCTTGTATAGTGGGGATGTCGCAAAGGTCAAAATCCACAGGAACATCTGGCAGCATGTGAGTTATCATGAAGTCCTGCAGGAAAATGAAGCAGCAGTATTCGTCCAAGCCCATTCTCCAAAGGACATTCGGGAGAAGAGGAGACAGGGCAGATAGGACAGAGGGTGGATAGACAACATGGCTGAGTGGACTGGGATGAAGTTCGCCACAACCCTGATGCTTGTCCACATGTGTTAGAGGTGAGAGATAACTGATGCTGCATTTGTCATGACAGTCATCTGACTGCCCTGGTTCATTCTGGACTAGTGATAATGACTTTTGGGAAATTGGTTGATATTAATTCATGTTGCCCCTCCAGGAAGTGATTGATATTGTAGTATTCTTAGAAATATATTTTCTTTTTTATTTCATATATTACTCCTGAGAATTGATTTATGAGATATTTCCTGTACTTCCTGGAAACTGATTGATGTAATGTTTCATGTTGTCTTTTGAATTGACTGATATAATGTTTCATGTTGTTTTCCTGGAAATTGATTAACATTGTATTTCATGTTGCCATCCTTGGAATTGACTAATATCATAGTACTCCTGGAAATTGATATTGCATGTTGTACCCCAGGAAATGGATTGATATTATATTGCATGCTGTACTCTTGGATATATTACTGATGTAAAGCTGGATGTTCTTTTTTCAGACTGCTGTGATGGAAGTGATGAATTTGAGGAGCGCATTATGTGTGTCAACAAGTGCAGGTAAGTGTGTGTACAGTTTATTTGTATCACAGTGAAGCCACCAGACAAAGACCTGACCCCATCCTCTGCCCATTATGAAAACTCCCACTCTTTAAAGATCTGTGTTTTGTTTTGTTTTCTGGAACATATTTCCCTTTGTAGGAATAGCTCCCCAGTGTTATAGAAGTTCTGTATTTGGAAGTTTCTGTGTTCTGTCACTCAGTTTTGGGGTTTTTCATGTAGTGTTGATTTTTTTAAAACTGTTGTCCACTGTTTTGTTTTGTTTTTGTTGTGTTGTCTTTCCCATATTTCTGTCTCTGGAAACTCTTAGGCCTTTTCTTTCCTGGTCACAATTTATGACGTGCCTTCTTTGATGAACTGTTCTACCTTGGACTCAGATGGGAGTCATTGGAGACACCACGCTGAAGAACAGTTCTCCAGTTCTGTCTGTGTGCCAGGATGGCAACAAGGCAGTGAAAATTGTACACACTGTTCGGATGCCAGCTGTCCTGTCTTCAGAGTGTAATTTGCCTATATGGCCTTTTATTTATTTTGTGTTGCAAGTAAATGTTTTTGATTATTATTTGTCCTCCCCAGCAACTTCGGGTTTTTCTTTTCTTCTTTGCCTTAACTAGGCTGACGCTGGAGAAAGGTCCAGTGACGGTGAGGAAAGACCCACTGACCACAGGGAAAGTCCTGTTGACGGTGGGAAAGACTACAACTTGGGATTCTCTCTTGAGGGCACATAAGACCGTATGGCGAAAGCTTGGCTGTGTCTGGAGTGGCACTGTCTTCATCTGTCCGTGGGCAGGGGTGGTTGGGTCTGTGGGGTGTGCTCAACAGCTGGAGGGTGGTGTTTTTTGCCCGTGGGCTCTGCAGTCATGAAATACTGGCTGGTACACCCATGGGGGATGCTACTTTAAGACTGTTATGAGTCGCATCCTGTAGTTTGATTACCTCTGTTCAAGAGCAGTTATGTCCCTTGATATCTTAATGGAGTGCCCTGCGCGTGTCTGTACCCATCGTCAACATAGCGCAGGCCTCCAAGGGTGGTACAGGACTGCTCTAAAGGCAGGTGAAGACAGTGCTTCTCTGGGTCCTCCCCAGCACCTTCGGGTGTTTCTTTTTTCTATAACCTGGGACTGAATATTATTTGGAATGGCAGGCACTCTCAGCACAGCCTGGTCTTAGCTGCCACATGGATGTCAGTGGTTTTGCTACTATGTCACTGTGTTTGTTGATCACGTTTGTATTTGTTACTTTTTGAAGATGTAACCTGTTTTTTTTTTTTTGCCTTTTTGCAACCCTAGAAGGCCCTATGTGGTTGGACAGGCTGTAATAATGAGAGAATAAAAGCTGTTCTTCATATATGTTAGAGTAACATTTATAGCAAGGACTTCATGTCTCTGAAGATCCCATTGCTCAGAATCTCTGGAGGTAATAGTGGACAGTTGCCATTGTAGCTATTGATAGGCAGAGAAGGTGGAAATATGAATCATGTTGAAAGGGGCTGTTTTAAGTGATCACTTAGCCCTCATTGATTTGGGTACAATGAAGTTTGATTCAAATCTCCATAGAGCATGCAAATACAATGCTGTACTAGTCTGTCTGTCAAAATGTATGTGAAAATGGTTTAAAATCTTTATGGTTATAAGCTGAACTGAAAAACTAAGTGGGTTTGTTGTTTGGGGGATAGGCTAATTTGCTGCCATGTTAGTAAATGAATCAAACTGCAGGTCTGATTAGTGCAGGATCACTTATTCTTCCGGTGGAAATTTCTAAAAGTAAATGTTTTCTGAATGAAGATGAGAAGAGGAGGTGAAATAATCAAGGAAGGGAATAGACAGGTGTTTTGTTTTTGTTTTTGTTTTTTTTAAAGACAAGCTGAGATGATTATTGTGTTGTATTCAGCGAGATGGGCCGCAAGGAGCGAGAAGAGAGGGAGAAGTTCAGACAGCTCCAGAGCAAGGATACAAAATCAAGCAGGAGTACATCCAGCAAGGCAAGCGAACCAAGGATGAAAAACGGGTAAGGCTTAGATAGAAGTATCGCTAGCAGATCTGGTTTCTCTCTTTGCCTTTAGTGGTTTGTTTTATGTCTCTGTTTTTCATGTTATCGGGTCAGAAGGTACATTGAAAAAAAAAAAGATCCTGTGTTTACGAAATCATTTTTGCATTTCTATTTTAGAGTTGAATTGATGACAGTGCTGTTTGCTTCTGTTTTTTTTTTTTTTTTCTTTATTGGTATGGTTACGTTTTTTTTTTAACACCTAGATGGGACATAGGAGGTGTTCATTGATTGTGCTTGTTTCAGATAACATCAGAGATGTCTTTGTAACTGAAATTCAAAGAAGCTGTGTGTACACTTTTCCTTCTGTTTACCAGAAGTCACATTCTGTATGATTTTGTGTTTAAGCCATGTCATCTGAATAGAAAAAAGTCTGTAACAAAAATCTCCAGGAGTTATACATCTCTTTCATACACCATCTGGAAAAAAAAAGAAACAAGAAAAAGCAAGCAAAAGTAGCAGAACAGTTGTTTTGTAGGTTTGCATGTGAACAAAAATTTTGCTGTAGTTTCTGTGGCTAACTGATAGGGATAAAACACAGATTTAAAAAGAAATACTGCATGCAAGTGCATCATCCAGAACAATTCTAAACTGACCAGTATTTGCAGCACCGCTGCCTTTTTATGAGCAAGTTTTTTGTTGTTGTTGCGGGTGTCTAGCTATGGGCACTCGGACATCCACACAGTTGTGCACTAATTTTCTTCTGAGAAAAAACGATTACTGGCTTTGATGTGCAGAAGTGAAAGTCAAGGTATACTTTTTCATCACAGAGATTTTTGTTTATGTACAAGTGTTTGCTTTGGAAGGGAGATGAAGGGCATAGAATATGTCACCGTAGCAGTTTTGCTTGTTTTTAGAATGAGGGGGGACTGGGGTGGTATGTTTGGAAAGTGTCATTTGAAGTGGTTTGTAAAGATTTGCTGTGATTGTGCAGGCACGTCTGTCAGAGCTGGAGAAACAGCTGACAGACCTGAAGACGGCGAGAGAAGAACTTCAGAGTGAGTCGAGGGGAAAAGTGATCTTTCATATATAAGGGCACTGGATGTAGTATTCTTTATTTTTATTTTGTGTATAGGGAAAGGCCACCATTCTGTGCCATGCCTCTGTGTGTGTGTGTGTGTGTGTGTGTGTGTGTGTGTGTGTGTGTGTGTGTGTGTGTGTGCTTGTGTGTGTGTGTGTTGTTTTTACTTCTGTCCTTTATTTTCTTTATATAACTGCATATGTTATAAATGTAGACAATTAATTCAACTTACATTCATATGAAGTATATATATACATTTAGATTTTGGTGACAAGTATATTGGATTTTTTTTTTCTAAACAACACAATTTCAAAACAAAATATTACACAGAATTGTTCCTCTGTTGTGACTCAAAACTGCGATGAAGATAAAACTTAGCTGAGTGGTAAATGATGGCTTGACATTTTCAGTCATAATGATTTATCTGTACCAAAGGCATGGAAATGGAAATTTGAATATCAAGAAAGTTTATGTTGTCTTGAACCTTCAATGTCACAAGCACCAGATGTGCCATAATGATATATTGAAGGTAATAAAAAGATAGTCATTCCTTTTTTGTATTTTTTATCTTTTTCACAAATGTGAAAACAAGATTTATACATAAGACTGTCGTTTTCATCAGTTGGTCTTTCTCATAGGTCAGGACTGTGCAAACAGAGCAAAGCAGAAATTTAACTTTTAATTTGTTGGTCACTTTCAAAGTTTAAAATCATGTGGTCCTAGTGAAAGCCATAGGTATTTTCTGGCATGTGGAAGAAAAAAATGACGAAATATTTTCCCTTTCTCTTATATTACAAGAGCTTCAATCATTATGGGCCTTGTGAGGGATTCATTCAGGGTTCCTTATATTCTAAAATGGGATTGGGAGGGGAGATGGTGGGAGGTGTCTGATGCTTAAGAATACAGTTTGGAGGGTTTTCATGCCAGCAGATTGGAAGAGTAGGGTTTGGGGACCTGGTAAAAAAGTATATAGTGTTTAATGAAGAAGTACCATTGATTTTCTATACTGATAGGCAATGACGATGATTGCACTGTGTGCGTTGGCAGAATCAGCACACTTAAAAAAAAAAAAAGAAAAAAAAAAAAAAAAAAAAAAACCTAGAAATTTGGCCCTTGCTGAGAACCATCAGATTTGTTCCAGGAAGTGTGAAGGGAAACCACTTTATCCTTATACCTCAGTGAGCAAAAGAGGCCCCAGACATGTTTGGCTCTGAGATCAGCAAATCTATTGATACACAAGGCCCCAGAGTAACAATTTTGCACATGTTCATTCCATGTGATCAGCTTTCTGTATGTGTTCATGCCCTTTCACCTTTCATGTCCCACACAATCTCTGACATCCGTAGGTTTCTCCATGATGTGAATATCTGTTCACCTGTAAAACTTCATGTGCATACTGTTCTGTACATAGTTAAAATGCTCTTCATTTCAGGAAAGAAAGATGAAGTGGAGGGCCCCGAGAAGGAAGCCAAAGAGAGACATGAAAAGGCTTGGGAAGGTTTGTTGGTATTATCACCTTTAGTCATTATCAGTGGTATGATTACTATCGATAGAAAAGGTATGGGAAGGTTTGTTGATGTTGATGATTTTGTCATCAAAATAGGTAGGTAGGACAAGAGGAAAGGGCTTGGGTATTGGAATTGATTTTTTTTTTGCATTATCACAGGTAGTTGGAGAAGGCTTGAGTAGGATGTTGGTGTTAATATCTTGGTCATTATCACAGATAGGATAAACAGGAGGAGGTTTGGGAAGGTTGTTTGGTATTGATATCTAGGTCTACCTCAGGTATCACAGGTAGAGCTAACTGGAGAAGGCTTAAGTAGGATGTTGGTGTTAATATCTTGGTCATTATCACAGATAGGATAAACAGGAAGAGGTTTTGGAAGGTTGTTTGGTGTTGATGTCTAGGTTATTATCTCAGGACAAACAGGAAAAGGTTTGGGAAGGACGTTTGGTGTTGATATCTAGGTCATTATCTCACATAGGACAAACAGGAAGAGGTTTGGGAAGTTTGTTTAGTATTGATTTCTTGGTCATTATCTCAGATAGGACAAACAGGAAAATGTTTGGGAAGGTCATTTGGTATTGATTTCTTGGTCTTTATCAGGGGTAGGACAAACAGGAAAAGGTTTGGAATGGTTTGTTGTTATCGATATCTTTATCATTATCACAGGTAGGATGAAAACAAAGAGAGATTTGGGAAGGTCTGTTGTATTTATGGTGTGATCATTATTACAGGTAGGACAGAAATGAAAAGGTTCAGGAAGGTCCATTGTGTTAATACAGACATGTTTACCCTTACGATTTTGCAGTAATTGTTATGGGAAAGAAAAGAAATTAGGGGAATAATGCCCCCCCTCCCCCCCCCCCCCCCCCCCCCCCCCCTTCAAAAAAAAAAAAAAATGAAGTTTTGTCTGCTACCGTTTTGGTCAAAAACAGTTAAAAGACATTCCCAGCATGCCTTGCGTCTTTTACCTTGTCAGAGATGATGATGAAGCAGTCTTGTGCCATGGCCAGCTCTTCCAAATCTTCAAAAGTTTGCAAAAGTATTGCCATTATGAAGATTACGGATTTTTTTTTTTCAAATTACAGGTTTTTGTCCGAGATATTACAATTTACAGGTACACAAATTTGGGGTTAACAGGTCTGGTTCATATGTTTGTCATTATCACATGTTGGAATAAGATGAAGAGCCTTGGGAAGGTGTTTTGGTATTATCGCTGGTAGGGCAAATTGAAAAAAGCCCTGGGAAGATGTGTTGTATTAATATCTTTTTAATTATCAGAAGCAGACACTTACCACAGATGTATGAATTTCAGTAATCTGACATGTCATGGTAAAAAGAAAAAAAAGAGAGAGAGAAAAAAAGAGAACTAATTGCAAGTTTTTCTCAGTCAAGGGATTGCTCATTTTCCTAGTGGTTGTTCTGGACTGCAGAGAATCATACACCTTGACCATCTTACATGTTACTGAAATCTCATCTATACGTTATATTGCTAACCTCTTTTTTATCATTGCATGCATAACATGATCATCCGTTCATTATTGGTACTGATTAATCTTCCGTCATAAGGTCTGTTTATGGTCTAATTGGTCCGCTCCCAGTCTTCATCTCTTTATCATCCAGCTGTTCCTCTGTCTAGAACTGAGGCTCAGCGTCAGGCGGAGAAGGATCTTGGTAGAGCTGTGGTGGTGTTTGGTGAACTGGATGTCAACAGCGATAACGTGTAAGTTTTCTCATTGCTTGTGTTCAGTTAGTGCTTTATGTGTTGTTGTTTCTTCAGTTTAACGTCCTTCCACTAATCACTGTGCGTGATTATGATCTTGCTTGTTTTTGTCTTCTTTGTTTTTTTTAATGTTCTCCCATCTCTGAATATCGGCATGTTCATTTAATTAGTCCATTTGAAGTTAGGTGGATTTGATGTGTCCGCTTGTTTGTGTGCAAGTCTGCATTCATGTAAGAATGTGCAGCATTTGAATTTACCGCACTCTAATGTAAAAAACGTTATCCAGCAACACAGCCTCTCTCTCACTCTGTTCATTACGTTGTCTTTATAGTGTGTGATTGGTTGTGCATGTGTGTGTGTATGTATGTGAGACCACATGCAAACACACAGACATATATATTTTTGTATTGGACCACATGAACACGCATGGAACAGAAACCCATGTTACAAGTCTTCTAGAAGACCACAAAGGCCCAGTCCTACAACAAGGGAAACTTTGGGTCTCTTTAGAAGGAGGTACATGGAAGTGTACTGAAGACAGACTGGTGTTGTCACATTGCAGCGTGGACTATGTGGAGATGCAGAGACACACAGAATTTGACATCGACTCCGACGGTTCCGTCAGCTTAGAAGAGGCCAAGGTATGTATTCAGGGTTCTTTGATTTGGATACATAGTGGTGTATTCATCAAAGAATTCGGTTCAGACATCAGTGGATGGGAAACAAAATAGTTCCTTCATCAAAGAATTTGATACAGACTAGTGGTTTCATCAAAGAATTGTCACAGAGTAGTGTTTCATCAAAGAATTGGATACAGACTAGAGGATTCTTACGGAATTGGATATGAGCTTGTGGATTCATAAAAATTTGATCAGACGAGTGGATTCATCAAAGAACTGGAACACACTGGTGGATTCATTACTGGTGTATTCATCAGTGAATGGGAAGCAGAATAGTGGTGTCATTAAAGAATTGGATATAGACTAGTGGTTTCATCAAAGAAATAGATACAGACCAGTGGATTCGTAAAGAATTGAACATAGTCCTGAGGATTATCAAGGAATTGGAAGCAAACTAGTTTCATCAAAGATTTGGATACAGGCAAGTGGATTCATAAAGACTTGGATACAGACTTGTGGATTCATCACAGAATTGGATACAGACAAGTGGATTCATCAACAAATTGGACACAGATTAGTGGATTCTTCACTGAGTTGGATACAGATGTGGGTTTATCACTGACATAGATGTAAACAAGCTGATTTATCACTGAAGGGGACTTAGACTAGGGGTTTATCACTGAGGTAGATACAGAACAGGGAATTTATCACAGAAGTAGGTATAAACTGGTGGATTTATTTTCAATATGAGGCAGCTGAAGCAGAAATTTGAACAGACTTTCAAGAATAGACACACACACACGCAAACATGCAAATACGCATGCACTTACACATTAAAAGTATTATTAACTGTATTAGTATTAACATTACTATTATCACCATTATGAACACTGTTATCATTATTACAAAAACATATTTTTTACTTTTGTTATCACTGTAACCATCATAACTGTTACAACTATTTCATTTATTATTTTGAATAACTTTATCATTATGCATATTTGTTACATTTCAACCTACCGTCTTTCCTATTCCCTATATCATTAGTTTAAGATAATGGATGAAGCCACACATCCAGAAAGGTCCGAGTTCAACATCATTGTTTGTCTGGAGATCCCCAAATCACAAAGTGTCTGATTCTTTTTTTTTTTTTCCCCTTGATTGTTTCGATACAACTGCTGTGTCCTAATTAACTTTTTCCAGTCCAGGTTTTTCTTTTCCGAACTGATCATCCCTTTGTCATTTTGCTGAGAGAATGTGCAAATGTTGCTTCAACCAGTAGTCACGATTGTGTCTGTTGAGCCTAATAAAGGTATGTCTGCATTCGATGCCAGTGTTCAGAACAAGTTACGTTTTCACATGCGGTCACACAGCAGAGGCTTGTTCCGTATAGTAACCACCATATCTTACATTAAGTACAGTGAAGTAGGTTCTTTCTTACACAAATTACTTTCAGACCAGGTTCATCAGCATACTTTGGCTCAGACTCATGCTCTCTCACCAATTTTTTTCAATGTTCCAGGGCATGTTCAGAATTTGACATGGCCTGACATCATTTCATGCACAGAAGTTTGCAAGAGCTGTTGCTCATTGGTCAGATCTCTTCTATGGTTTGGATAGATTGCAAAATCAATTACCACTCAAGAATCTTGTTTCTAGAAATTTTTCTGGATTTTTGTTTGTTTATTTATTTATTTTCTTTGTTTAGTTCATTGTATTCATCATTTTTTCGCCAATCATGGAAACAAAATTCAGCAAAATCATATGGGTAAACAGGTCTGTAGTTATATGCTTGCAAAAGAAAAAAAAAAGAAAGAAAGAAAAAATATTCTAACTAATTACAAATACAAGTACATTCAATATGCCTTTATCTTGTCAGTTAATGCAAGCTGAAAGACCACTGTAAATGGGCAATTAGTGATTCCTGGTTCTTTATTGTGTGAGAACGCACCAGTTAGTTAATTTGGTAGGCAAAATAAATAATTATTGTTCAATCTATATTTTTTTTCAAAAATTCAGTTTACATGACAGATTTCATCTTGATTTATATTGACAAAGCAGTCATGTCCACAGATCTCAAAACTCTTATTTTTCACACTTGATTTATGATAGTCAAGAGAGAAGGATATCCTTAATTAAGCTTTGTCACCCCAGTGTAGTAGTAATATGACCTATATATAGGGTTTATTAGAACCTATTTCACAAAAAAATAAACAGAAGCCTATGCATTTCATGTGACTGTTTATTTTTGCTTCCACTGGAAATTGACTTGTGCCCAAAATTTAATGAACTTCATTTTCCTAATGAATTTATTAACATTTTTCTGGACCCTTCAAAAACTGCATATGGGGGGGTTCAAGGTTTTTAAATCCAAGTATCAGTTTATAACTTCACAGTTTAAATCTATGCGCCATGTCATATACCTGTTGTACCAATAACTTCCACTCTCTCCATATGCCACTCCCACCCCTTCCCCCTGAGATCTGGGCTGCAGGCTGAACTTCCTGTTGGAATAAACAAGCTTTCAATTGAAGTAGGAAAAAAAAAGTCTAGTTTTCCATACAAGGAAATTCTTCTAACACAAGATGCACAAATTCTGGTCACCACAAACTATTTCTTGAGATCAAGCTGCAAGCTGTCTTCGTAAGTTTCAGAAGTGGTAAATACAAATTATAGTCAACAAAAGTTATTGCTGCCTCCAGTTTCTTGAATTAAGTGAACTTCACTGCGTACAGGGTCAGTAACATTAATGTCAGTTTAATGTGGTCTTGTGGATTGCATGGCAATAAGGTAAATTGTCACCAAATGCCAACAAGGGTTCTACCCCCTTTGAACCCGCCAGGGGCCTAAAGCGGCCCCCTGGATCCCCAGCCTTCCGGCATTTCATTTGCTTCTTGATTTCACCCATGTGATCATAATCTTGATTATTCTATAACAGTGAATGTACTTGTTACATTTTTTCTTTCTATTTATTATCCCCTCCTCCTCTTTATTCTTCCTATCCTCACTCACCCCTTCTTTTCCTCATTCTTCCTTTCTCATTATTATTATTATCATTATTACTAGTGTGGATATTTTTATTGTTATTGTTATTACTGCTGTTATTGTTACCATCGTCATTATCATCATCATTGTCACTATCATTGTTGCACTATAACCATGTTGTTTTTATTATCATCTAGCTCTTCTAAGTGTCCTCTGACTCTTCTTCTCCCCTTCTGTCAATATAGGTACTGTTATTACTATGATTAGCATTATCATATCATTACTGAAAGTAGTAGTAGTAATCCTCTCTTTATTATTGATTTTATATTTTTATCATCATCATCACTGTTGTTGTTGTTGTTATAGTTTTTAACCTGCATTGTCTTCATTCCCAGTAGCCACATTTCCATTCCACATCCATTTTACACCCAATTTTTAGGAGTTTCACTCGGCAGCATTGTAATGTTTCTTTTAGGTTCATTATTGAAGTGGATCTGCCTTGATTTGTCACTGAGATAAAGACTAGTGGATCTGAACTAGTCTATTCATCGGTGAAATATGTACTGACTCCTGGATTTGTTTCAGAGGGAATTTATGCATTTATGTTTCATCAGTTTTTTCACCGTTGATTACGGTTACATTTTAACACAAAATTTTAGAGGACTAAAGTCCTCCTTTTGGGTGACCAATGTTCCACTTTAAATGGTAATGACCAAGTGAACACAGAATTTGAGGTGTAAAAACTGTATGGTTGGAATACTGTCAGTTAGTCCACAGTGCTGACTAAGTGTAGCAAGGGAGATAAACTCCATGCAGTGTTCACTTAAATTCTTGGGTCAGCATACAACTTTGTTGAGAGGAAAAACGTCGTCAACTACCAAAACGCTCATGGAAATTTAAACATTATGTCTCCAGACAAAATGTTCTTGACTAAATTGATTGATGAATACGGAAGTGTGCATTATTGAACGGAATCAGAGTGGAACAAAGAAAGAAAGATGAAAAGTCAGATCTTGTAAACATTCGGACAGCTTGTTGATGCAGTTAAGTCAAGGCATGTTGACCTCTTGGGCTAGATCAGGGGTGAGTAAATGCAGAAGAAGATATCTATAAAGTGAGGATTTACTGAACTTGATAAAGAATGTGATGAGTCAGAGTGTGGAAAGAACAGGGGATGATGAAGAAAATTCATTGAGCTTAGCACAGACTGTACATCTGTCTGTGCAGTACATGTAAAGATTGACAGCTCCACCAGAGCAGACAGTGAATTGTCTTGACCTTGTTTGACACATTGATGGTTCTGTTTGCTTGGATTCGGCTTTTGAAACATTTGAAGGCACAGGGTAAAACAGATGTTCATGTTCCCTAATCCTGTGTTGGTGTCATCATCTGTTTAAGCCTCAATGATGCAGTATTTTAATTTTGTGAACACTTTGAATGCAGTAACACTAGGTGAGGGCAAAAGTGTGAAAAGTATGCAACTCTTTTGATAGTCCTTTTGTCTGTCTAGATATCCAGAGAGGAGTGGAAAATGGACTTCTTGCAGTAAATCTGTGAATCAGTTCACAAACTTCAACATGGCATACGCACTTCACTAAAGCCACTCAAAGTTTGTGAAACATTTTTCCTTGAAATCAAAGCCAGTCACAGTGCATCATGTCGGGAATGTGTGAGCACAGTATTGATGGGCAAATAAAAACAAGAAGACAAGCAGTGCAATTAAAAAGGTGGTGGTGTGTGTTCAGGAATACCTGGACGACAATGAAGCAGTGGAGCTAGCAGCCTTCCAGGAGAAGATCTATCCCAACATCAAAGATATCTACAAGCCCCTCACAGAGGACGGTGGTCAGGCCCCGCCGGACCAACCCTTGCCTGACGAACCTGCCGCTATGTACACGCCAAGGGTAGGTCTGTCACCATTCAGGTTGGTTCTGACCAGGGCTGACCTTAGTTTTGAGTATCATACATTAGATGGAATGATAGAAAGAAGGCTGTGATAAACGAGATACAGCAGTACAGCTTCAGAGAGGAGGAAAGAAACTGGGTCTTGTTGAAAAGTAAATACGGAGTGCACAAAGAGAATATGTTGCACAGCAACAGAAAAGTTTTAGAAAGGTGTTTGAAATGGTGGGGGAATGCATGACAAGTGGTTATATTTAATTCCGTTAGCAAAGGGGTTGAAGCAGGTTGGTGTGTGTTTGTGTGGATTTTCTTTCTTTATTATAGGAAACAGTTATACGAAATATCCATGCCGCAGACTCACATTGTGTGTGGCACTGGGTTGGCTGAACACTCTACGGGTATAAACATAGTATCCCTTGCTCTTTACAAAAAGGCACCTTTCTTTAGCAAGTTTTTTTTTTTCTAGTTTGGTTATATTTTGAGTTTCTTTTTAGTCTGTTTTATATTATTTTGTTTGTTTGCATACAAAAGTGAGATCACTTGACATTTTCCATTTGAATTCTTTAGTTGTACTGTGAATCTGTTCAGTGCACTGATGGTAGGTGTCTGTAATGCTGAATGATTTGTAGGAAGATGAGCCTGAAACTGAACCCAGCCCAGATGAGTCAGAACATGACGAAGATGAAGAGGATGACTATGAAGATGATGATGTGAGTAACTGAAGCAAAGTTTGTGATGGAGTGAGTGTGTGTGTGTGTGTGTGTGTGTGTGTGTGTGTGTGTGTGTGTGTGTGTGTGCAACAGAGAGAGAGAGAGAGAGAGAGAGAAGGTTGAAAACTCAGCTGTTCCTACCTACCATCTCCGCTTTTATTTTTTCACATCTCAGCCATAGAAATTTGCCCCCACTGAAAAAATACAGAAGGAAAAGCATGGAAACGATAAGAAACTGTCAGGATGAAAACATCCTGTCCATTGTTGGAAATATTTGCAAATTGCATACTTCTCATTCTGCTTCTTTTTCCCCCTCATTCATGTACATGGTGTCAAGTAAAAGTCGTGTCCAGAGTTTGCCGCCATTAGAAGGAGGGAAAAAAGCGAGCAACCTGAGATTTATTCTTAGTGGCTTCAAGAAGAGGTGTGTGACCACTGTACTTACTGTATTTTTTACATGATTGGTGAAAATAATACAAATATGACAAATTAAAAGAAAGACGTCCCCAAAAGTAATCTTGAGATGAATATTTTTTTAGCAGTAATTGCACTTGTGGAGCGGAACCATGGTGTTGTCCTGGTTTGTCACTTTGGGTCTTTGATCAAAAGGCAACAGCTCTTGCTAACTCTTGCATGTGAAACTGCACCTGGCTGTTTTGACATGTCGATACTTTGGAACAGTAGCGGGGACTACAGACCTGAAATATTAAAAAGAAGCCAAAAAAAAAAAAAAAGGGGGGGGAAACATCATAATTTTTGCCAAAATGTGTGATGAATTAGGTTTTTAAAGTAATTTCTGTTTGAAGAACCTACTTCTGTTGCAGTTAATGCAAGATCAGATATCCTCCTACCTTCTGTGCGATGCCAGAGAAAATTATTCAACCCTCCCTTCCCCATGCATTTGGAAAAATATAGAAGATGAATCACCATCACCACCACCCCCTCCTCATTAAGAAAAAAAAAATTGGAAGATTTGTACTTTCTTTTCCTTGAAAATAAAGTCATTTTTGTATTGAAAAGAATACCAATAACAGTTTTAGAGTGAACAGGTCTGAAGGCTGCTGCATAAGATCATAGCAAAGTTAAATCAGAACAAAAGCACAGAAAACAAATCTAGTTGTCTTTCCTGCCAAAATTCCGTCTCTGAGAAAACTGTAATGTAGCATTGATAGAGTTGATTGTTCTAAGTCATGTAAGTCTTCATTTTATTGATAATGGAAAAAACCAAATCATATTGTTCAGGGTGTGTGTGTGTGTGTAGACATTTTAACAATAAAATGATAGCAAAATGTACAATACTAGCAAGCTGCAATCTTCACCCTCCCCACCACCCATTCACCACCCCTTCCTTCCCCCTCCACCCTCCAGTAGGCGGAACCTCTCATGTCACCTGGTCTTGGTTATCAGAAAGTTTGTAAAGAGAGAACTCACGGCTGTTCAGAGCAAGCTACTTAGTTTTGAGAGTCAGGGGAGTTTACAGCTCGCCCACAACTGCAGAGGCCAAGCCATGAATGCAGGTCAGGGAAGGGGTGTTTTTTGCAGGCTGCTCCCCACCAGCAGCTAACCGTGCTGTACTCGGCGAAACTGATTGTCATCTGTGTAAAGCCGGTCTGGCAATAATGTGTTCCGCATTGCTGAGTGGCCATTACAAGTAGTGCTGTTAGTTTGATAATTAGTGGTTGTCATGAAAAATGTAGTACATCTGTGCTCGTGAAATGACTGAATAGGCAAATTCCTGACAATTCTTTTAATACCAAACTCGACTAGTTTGTTTTCCTGTAGATAATGCAAATACAGCGTGAAAGCTTGTACACAAGTGGTCAGGCGACATTCAAACAATGACAACACACACACAGTTGTGCAAAAATGGTGTCATCACCTTCTGGGAAGTTAATTTTCACAAGTTAACTAGTACACAAGTTTGATAAATGCCTCTGCTTGGACTACAACAACAACAAAAGTTGTATTAGAAATGTGTAAGCCTTGTTTGTTCCGCCCTTTCACTAAGTGTCTCGCATGGGACGGAAAAATAAAGCTGTGAACTGTCTTCCACAAAGGCTTTCCCCTGTGCTGTGCAATGAATACCCTTTTTTGTTCTGTCTTGCATGCCTTTTTTTCCTGATGAGAGTAAATGAGCTGATGGCAGGATCGCTTGTTTCCATGCTCTTGATCTGTGGTGATGGTGGTGTCGATGGAAAGATGTTGGCAGACAGATGTGTTTTGACGCAGGATGAGGAGCGTGGAGAGGAGCAGGACAAACAAGAGAAGGAAGGGGAAGAGAAGATGCCACCTTATGACGCTGAAACCCAGAAATTGATTGAAGGTAACCCTCTTTCATTCTCCGATTAAACAGAAAGCCAGATCAAAGGTAATCCTCTTCCATTTCTGGATATCCAGAGGCCCAGAAACAGGAATTAATCTGCTGTCATTTCAGATTCAGAGACACAGAAATGGATGGAAGGTAATCCGCTTTCTTTTGTGGACTGTCAGAAGGTAATACATGTTCATTACTGGATAAGTCCATGTTACATGAATAGTAGTTCTTCACAGTCTTGCTGATACATTATCTTAGAACAAGGCTTATTTGAAAGCTTTTTTTTTGTTGCAATGCATATATCTCACATCCCAGATTCAAGCTGTTACACCATGTGACTGACACCATGTGCACTCATTTACAGTACAGTAATTTAAGGCAGTGATCCAATCCTTTTTTTTTTCCTGGACTCTTGCTTCTAAGCCACTACATTCGTAGCAGCTTGTTCATGGATTCATACGAAACTGAGAGGTGTTGTTTGAAATTTGACCACTATTTGTTATTGATCTGCAATTTCACGTTCTAAGAGATGCACTTTTGTCACTAAATCAAAAAGTAGGCAGCTGACAGGTATTTTCGACTTGACCAAGTCAGATTCATTGAGGTCAGTCTACAAGGCTGTTTTTCCATCAGTCTCCATTGTCACATTCAAATCTGTTTGGTTTCATCACCCAAGTTGAAAGTCGGCAACAGACAGAGATTGTAATTTCTATCAAGTGGTCATCATCAGTGGTGGTGGTGGTGGGTTTTTTTTTTTCAGAATTTTTTTTTATTGTTTGTTTTTTTTAATGAATTCATTTCTATGCAAAAAGTTGTAATGAATCATCTCCGTAACTGCCAGTAGTTACATATTCAAATTTATTTACTCTGTTACTTCAGGCAATTTTATATTAAAATGTTAATGAGTTCATGACTGGTTCCTGTTATGTGAACAGCTTAAGTGTGTGGCTCATATACAGCTTATGCTTCATGTTCCTTGTTTACAGTTTGTTGTGCTGTTCCCTTGATCCACTGCTTTTCATCACCATTTTCTTGTGGATGATAAGCTGGTGGTGGCTTGTATTTTTAAAATGATTAAAAACTAAGAAATGGGGGTGGGGGGGGTGATGGGTTAGTTATTGGTGTGCTTTCTAGCCTGGAAAGTATGGTAATAAGCAGTGAGACCCAGCTGCCAGAGTTTGTTTGTGTTCTTCTTTCTTTTGCATTTTAAATCTCACACACCAAATTACCTTGGATCAGATTAATCAGAATTGAGAGATTTTACCATGTTTTTTTTTTTTAGCAGGACTGCCCATTTCATATGTGCAATTTTCAAAGTGGGAAGGGCACAGTAAAGTGTCACTTTGTAATGCCATGACTCAGAGTGCCAGTTTCATAGAAGAAATTTCACTGTTCCAAAGCATGTCATGAGAATATGCCTTTACCAGGAGGGAGAAACAGAGTGCCTTTAGGCAGTAGAACATGACAGTGAATACTGAAACACGGTACTTTGCATGAGGTGAAGCAGTGCTTTGCACTAGGTGTTGAAGCAATAGTATATGACCATAGATACTGAAAAAATAGAGTATTGTACATGAAGCATTGAAGCAGTAGAACATGACCATTGAAATGGTGCTTTGCTTGTAGTGTTGAAGGTGTAGAACATGACTGTGTCAATACAGACAAAGTGCTTTGCATGAGGCTTGGTTTGCTTTGGTTTCATCAGTCTGGATCACACAAAAATGCCAAAATTCATGTTCTTTACTCTTTTTTTAAAGCTCCATGGCAGCAGAGTCATTGTCTGAAGTGTGAGACATAAGTACTGGACAGCTGAACCATCAGTACAAAACACTTAGAAATTATTTATGGTGTCCAGTGGCATTAAACTTCGCCAATATATTATTTCTGGCTGAACTTAACAGGTATCGTTGGTATCTGACATTTAAGTGTGTTTCTTTTAAGTTGTTGCTCCTTGTTGTTCCTTGTGAATATCCACTGCTTTTCATCTCGTTTTCTCCAATGTCATAACTCATTAGTGTACTTAGTGTGATGAGGAGTGATGTAACTTAAAACTCTAGACTTGCATTGAAGACCTGGCAAGAGAATTTGATCACACAGATGATAACAAACTCATATCTGTCCAAATCTTAAGAGTTTTTACCATTTGCCGGTGGTGGTAGTAAAAAAGAAACGGTTTGTGCCAGTTGTACTTGGGCCACTTTTTATGCCCACTCGGATGATCTTTTAAAAGGTAAAGAAGCTCCATGGTGCATTCCATGTGAAATACAATGAACCATTTTCTGAAACATTGTTTGGACTAACAGGATGGTCAGATGTAAACACTTTTACAGCAGTCTCTATGAAAATTTTGTTTAGAGATGCCCCACCTGATGTGAATTTTTTAGTCTCGGAAAGAGATAAACATTTTATCTGATCTCAGTTTTACAGAAGAGAGGTTTTAAAGCATTTTAGAATGTTTTTAGAGAATCTGTTTTAATAAGTTGTTTTTTTTTTTGTTTGTTTGTTTGTTTGTTCAATAACTTACTTTGAGAGTTGACTTTTGATAAAGTGACAGCCCAGATATAGCCCTTTGAAGATCTGCTGGACTGTATGCAACATGAATTGAATAAAGCAAATTGCTTTTGTGCTAGAATTTGCATTTTTCATGTGACAGTACTGCGAAGCGATGTTTCGTCAGCATTCAAAGCCAGCCAAAGAGATCAGACCCATAATACTTTCAAGGAGAACTGCTCTCACTCTTGCACACAATAAGCTGATGTAGGAGGGGGGAAGAGAAAGGAGACAGAAAGGGGTGTTAAGAGAGAGCACTAAAGGGGAGGACTGGAGAGGAGTGGGATGGGGGATGAGGCAGGGGTGTTATTTTTTCAAATAGCTAAATAAGGGGGAAGTGAAATATTTTTTTTTTTTTTTTAACAAATGGAATAACTGCTTTCTGTGTCTGATATGAAAATTTGTCGTACATACCGCTTCATATTTTCTTTGTTTTGAGGTGTGATTAAAGTAATGCCAGGCATAGCTTTCAGTGTTTCTGTCTGTGGTCTGTTCAGAGGCAGATGCCGTCAGGAGTGAGTATAATGGAGCAGATACCAAAGTGCGGGATGCAGAAAATGAAATCAAGTAAGTTGTGAGAGACAGACTGAGTTTAACATGTTCTTTCTTTCTGTTCGTTCGTTTTTGTTCTATTCAGACAGTAGAAGATTGAAAAGGTCCTTGTTTATTGGTCATATGTGTCCATGGTATGTGTACAGCATTGTAATGAAAGGTTTTACATAATATTTACAGCCCTTGATGAACAGAATAAAAGAAAGGGCTGGATTAATCCTTGAAACATAAACGGAAGAATCGTCATGTACCCCTTTTTCTTTATTTTTCCAGTTTGAGTTTTGATGGAGAGCTTGACATTTCAGTGGTTAAAACAAATGTTTGGATACAGATTATGTTGTGTAGTATTGAAGAGTGATGGTTCAGTGGATAGAAGAAAGACTTGCAGGTGAATTATTGTAGTGCGTCATTGAGTGACCATGGACTTTGTGATGTTTCAGTGGACTGAAGAAATATCTGGAAGTTGATTACGGGCCTGATGAGGAGTACAGTGTTCTACGTGGCCAGTGTTTTGAGTTTACTGACCGCGAATACACCTACAAACTGTGCCCCTTTGAAAAGACGGTGCAAAAACCCAAGTCAGGGGGCATAGAGACAGCCCTGGGGTGAGTTGCCATGGTCTGTTCAGTATGTATGCTATCAAGACTGGCCTATGCAGGTGTGGTTAGGAGTCTGGTTCCTGTCGGTGCAGAATGTGGTTTGTGTAAGTTAGAAACCAAGATATAATTCCAAGCACACAATGAAAACAGGGCCAATTCAAGGGGTATAGGGATATGTTCAGGGTAAGCACTAGTGTGATACAGAGTATTGTTTTAGATTAAGGCCATGGTGGGTATGTATATGGTATGTAATGTAATGTGCAAAAAAGAACAAAGGCTTGTATGTGTTCCATTTAGTGTTAATGGAAAAGGGAGGAATGCAGAAATAAAATGGATGTGGGTTGATGAGGGGAGGGTGGCCATTTAATATTTCCTTTTTTCTTTTGAACAGTTCTCATTCCAAAATCCAGATTGTTACTGTCAGAACAGGTATTTGTGGGCACTTGAATCCCATGTTTTAGGCAGTTTTATGAATATTCCAGCATTGAACATCATCGGGGAAAATAAATGAATAAAGCTCGGTTTGTGTGTGGCCCTGCGGTGAATCCCTGACCTCATTCAGGCCTATGGTGATAGTCAAGAGTGGTCAGTGTTGATAAGTTCATGAAGACTTCATAGTGGATGGACATTGTGGTGCCCACCAGGAGGGAACAGTCACAAGTGTTCCAGATAGGTCTCAGTGTCTGAGTGTCTCTTTCACCCTCTGTCAGGAGAAATCGACTTAGGGAATGTACTGCATGAGATCATTTTATAGCTTCCAGACACCCATTTCCGTTTGGGGGATGGCCACATAGCAATCAGCAGTTTGCAGATGACATGAACCTCATAGGAGACAGTGTATCAGAATTTCAAAGATCTTACCACCAGACTGAAGAAAGTAGCAGGCTCATATGGAATGGAAATTACCTTGGGGAGAAAAGTAAGATTATGCCCCCCCCCACCCCCCCCCAAAAAAAAGGCACTTAACAAATAGCAACTTCCATTATCCTGAATGGACAGGGATTAGAAGAGGACAGTTTGAAATATCTTGAACCTACGCTCGGCGAAGACAGCAGCTCAATGAAAGAGGTCGGAATAAACGGCTTGGAAGCATTTGCCATGATGAGACTTGGAGTGATCTTGAAAAGCAAAAATATCAGCTTTCCAGTTAAAACTGAAACTCTACAAGCCCATGGTTGCTTCCATTCTCCTGTGCATATGTGAGAGCTGAACACTCACAGCAGATCAGACGAAAAAAAAATCAAGGCATTTGAACACCAGTGCTTCAAGAAGTGGCCTGCATATCTCAAAGAGAGCACAGGACAAGCAACTACAGCAGGCAGAAGTCTTAATGTATGCAGGCAAGAAAGAACCACTCATTTCTACAGTAGCCAGAAGCTTGTCAGCTATGGCCATGTCTGGCACCATGATCCATAGCCCAAAGCCATCCTCCAAGGCACTGTAGAACTAGATGGCAGATGTTGCAGAGGCAGACAGGAAGTCCTGGCTAAGCAGCATCAGGGAGTGGACTGGACTTGGCACAGTTGATCTGTCACGCATGACTGAGGGCAGAGAGTGATGCCGCTTCCTGGCTGCTAGGGTATCCACCACCATGTTACCCCAATGGATATCTCTGACATCCATGGGATGTTAGTGATGATGGTGATTAATATCCACATTTCTAGGGTATCAACTGGATTTGCATTGTGTGGAATTCCTGTTTTTCTAGTAGAAGGAGAGAACTGCACATAAGTTACTGCTTATTCAAGACTGAACAAATTTCATCTTAAACACTGTTAATTTGTGTTTGTTTATGTATGTCTTCAAGGGGCCTGTTTTTGAAGAGTCAGAGAATTTGGCTGTGAAGCAGTTCTGAGGTCAAACTAATTGTGGAGTCAAATTTTAACAGCTCAAAAACTCTCTCTGTCCACCCAGCTTTAAATTCAGGTCAGAGAAGGTCAAAATGGCATAAAGAGTGGGATGACCTCTGTCTTCTATATTGCCATCTTCCAGACATGATGAATCTCTAACAATTCACTTACGCTATAGCCAGGTGGCTGTAAGACTTTATCCTTAATTAACATGATGAATTAATGTTAGCTCAATGCCTGCATAGTCATTAGGTGAGGGGACTCTAAATCCTTACTGACATGTCTTCTGCTGTTGTTGCTGTGTGCACTTGTCAACTTGGAGTATATTTGGCCCTTTAAGGAACTTTCTTTATTGATTTTTGTTTGCCTGTTTGTTTGCACATGTGCTAGATGAATACAGCAGGCAGGACTGGAGTGAGTTAGGGATATGCGATTATTTCACTACTGGAGCAAAATTTTACTTCCTTGCACTTTAATTGATATTTAGGGCTCCTTTCCTGTCAGAACCTGTATGAAGCAGATATTGTTACAGAAATATTAAGGCTGGCTTGTGTCATTGTTTTCAGACACTGGGGCCATTGGTATGGTCCGGAGGAGGACAAATTTGATGCGATGAAGTATGAAAATGGTCAAAGCTGTTGGAACGGCCCCAACCGATCATGCCACGTAAGTCCTGTTGCTAACTTTCTCAGAGGTCAAAGCTTGTCTGAATGTTGAACATTTTCAGTTGTAGAATGTTTGTTCCAGACTTGTTCTGAACAACAGGCTTTTGTTTGGATTCTGAGGTAGATTTTCAGTTTTGCTTACAAATGTCAGCCAACTTTGTGCCAAGTGAAAGTAAGAGATACCCTCTATGCTGAACAGTTGTAAGAAGATAGAATTTGTTTTGAAATTCTCTTTGCTCTTATGTTATTTCAATGTTTTATTGTGATTTTTATCAGAAATGGTATTTTTTTTTTTTTTAAACCCTTTTTTTGTACATTTTTAGGGCCACAAAGATTGCACTTTTTTTTTTCTTTTAAGCCAGAGAGTCAAGGTCGATAAACAACAGGCACCGTCAGGGCAAATGTCATTTCATTGAGTTTCCAAATAGCTAGGATTTCAGTGTTCCCTGATGAACTAGAAATTGTTTGAATCCAACTACTTGTTGAAACAGATGATAAAGAAATTATTTTTATAAATATGATAACAGCTTTTGATCTTCAAATTAATTTAGGGTACCACAAGCCTTACTCTGGCCTCCTCCTTCCCTTAGCTGTTTGGTTTGAGTTGAAGTGTGGTAATGTCCTTTGTTTTTGATTGTGTCTTTTCTAGACTGTGAGGTCGAAACATGCATTTTTTTTCATATTAAGTACTTCATACCTGTCATGCTGATAGCACATGGCGTTTGTTTTGCATGCTGCAGGTCAATTTACACTGTGGTACGGAGAACAAGTTGACAGGGGCCAGTGAGCCCAGTCGCTGTGAAATACCAGTTTGAGTTCACCACCCCTGCCCGCTGCAAGCAGCCCCAAGACAGCCCCTCTGTGCATGAACATGAAGAGTTGTAAATGCAAGGGGAGGGAAAAAAAAAAGTCTTGTTAACTCAACATGTTCCACTTGTAAACTAAGGAAATCATGTCACTGTTGAAATGCAGATTATTGCTCTGTATTTGTCAAACTACCGAAACCTCATTTCAAGAGTAAAGGAAGCAGAAATGCAGAGGTAGGATATTTCTGTCAGTATTAAATACATATACAAGGTGTGAAACTAAACTGCTGTTCTAAGATTAGACTGATGACTAAGTCCGATGCATTTTTCTGTTTTTTGGTGGAGGAGAGACTTGCATGTGTGAAAAATTGTGTGCAGGTGAACAATTAGTAATGAGTATTGATCAGCAAATACAAATTTAGTCACAGACACACACACGTACACACACACACACATACACACACACTTGCACACACACACACATGAGACAGGGTAGGTATAGAGGGGGAGGCTATGATCGCATCTGTATGAAAGTATAGAGAGTAGGTAAAGAGAGGGAAGCTAGAGATGGCATCTGTATGAAGAGAGAGACTAGGTAAAGAAACTTAGAACAGGGTTTGTATGCTCCTTGAAACTCCTTGAATTCTGAGAGCCAATTTCAAGGCCTTGAAAATCCTTGAAAATCAACAAAATGTGGTTCTGTTGACCAAACCTCCTTGAAAACCTTTGAAAATCAAGCCATCAGCTTCAGAATTTTTTAATGTGGCAAAAAAAAAAAAAAAATGGCAGTTCGATTTTTCTGTGTTCAGGTTGATGAAAATATATTTAAAAACAAATTTTTACATTGTCGTGATCCTGCATTGTTATCTGCGATGTATCCAAAGGAGATAATTTCTAACTTGGGCAATTTTTAAAGTCTACGCATGTGCAAAGGTCTAGCGCTTCCTGCTTGTATATGAATGAACCTTGAAAATGCCAGGGGGGAAATGTGCTTTCAACTGCCTGTAGTTGGATAAACCCGAGTTTTCTGACTGGGTGAGAGAAAGCAAAGCAAAGCAAGCAAATATGCCTGCTACTGCACAGTCTGCAGAAAAAGTTTCAATGTGCAAGCAGTGGGCAAGAGCGCCCTGGTTAGCCACAGCAAAGGAAAAAAAAAAAAGCTCATGGCTGTACTGCCGTGGAGCAAATCTTTGTCAGTGATACCCATCTCGCACTTTCTTACAAACAATACAGCAGCAGCTGTGTTGAATGCAAATGGTGTGTTGCCATTAAATCCTGATTCAGATGTGTCCATGTGCAAATCCAGTACCAGCTCTTCAGCCACAGTGGACTCATTTTACACAAAGACAGAAGTGCTGAAATCTGAAATTCTTTGGACACTGCACACCGTAAGCTTTTTAACAGCAGTTCGAAGACTATTTCTCAGTAGCTTCTTTTTGTAGTGTGCAGTGAGTTTCCAGACTTGATCAGTGAGCATTTTGCTAGGACATGTGGTATGCAGTGACTTTCCACACTTTGGTAGTGAGCAATTTGCTGTAAATGCAAGCAGTGACTTTCCAGACTTTTAGCAGTTCTTTTGTAAAATGACTTTCCAGTTGGTACTAATAGTACTTATGCTTTCTGCATGTGTTGTAGCCTTGAATAAAAAAAAAAAAAAAAAAAAAAAACACCATGAAAACTCCTTGAATTTTGTTCTTGGGAGATTGTAGGAACCCTGTTAAAAAGAAGGAGAGAGGTTGGAGTTGCATCTGTATGAAGAGATGAGAAGGACTAGGTATCAAAAGGGAGTAGGGTTGCATCTGTATGAAGAGATAAGAGAGGGGTTAGGTATACAGAGGGAGGGTAGGATTTGCATTGGTATAAGGAGACAGTCTAGGATTTCTGATATTTCTGCATTCCTATGAAGAGCAATAGAGAGAGAAGCTATGGTTCTTCAAAAAAAAAAAAAAAAAATGCATATGTATAAACACTACTAGAGAGAGAAGGGCTAGATGTATGAAGATATATAGAAAGAAGATTTAGGAATTATTTTTCAATATTTCTGCTGTCTGTTTGAACAGAAGAGAGAAGGGTTAGGTGTTGATATATCCATGCCTCTTTTAAGAGCTATGCAAAGGAACTACTCGTTGATATTTCTCTATGTTTACAAGCAACTAATGAGCAAGGATTTGGGGTGTCATACTGTTGCTGCATCTTCAAAAAGTCTATGGAGTGGGGCTTGGATTTGCAAATGTTTCTGCATATGTATGAAGAGCTATAGAGAAAGAGCTATTTTTAGCATGTCTTAAAAACAGATAGGAAGGGGAGGAGAAACACTTCAGAGCAAGATTGCAGGACTGAAATTTTGCCATAAATGAAAAGGATTGATACAGATTTTGAAAATGATTTTCTTACTCTACATTTAATAGTTTCAGTTTATTCGCTTAAGAAAGGGGGGAGGGGGGGGGAAAACATGTCAAGACAGAGCAAGAAAACCTGTCTTTGTCAGGTGGAAGGCCGAAGCTGAATGCTACGGTCTTGACATGGTAAGTATACTAGCCAAGCAGGGAGTATAATACCAAACTCCCCATATTTATTCGCCTAAGAAAGGCAAAAAAAAAAAAAAAAAAAAAAAAAAAGAGAGAGAAAAAGAACGGGAAGTTATTTGAGTAAAAACAGTGCTTTGGTTGTTTTCTTTATTGTTTGCAGGTAACTGCTGGAAATTGTGTGTTAGGATAATGCACTTGTTTCTTTAATTACTGTTCTTTTCTAGGAATGAATGTGATTGTCAGTGATCTTTCAGTATTTTGTCCTCCATTTTGTTTTGAATGTAATGGAGATTACAAAACAAAGGTTTTGTTCACACACTGCATTTATCAGTGTTGCTCAGTAAAAAGGGGAGATTCACACAGAATGTTGTGTTTGGTGTTACGGCAGTGTTCATTCACTTGCAGACAATACGGAAGAGTGGTTATTTCGAAACATTCACTTTCTTGTCAGTTTAGAATGTAGTAGCCTGTGGGACTAACTTGCCTACTGTCTCTCTGTCTCTATCTTCCTGTTGTTTTTATATCATTCACACTTCCGTTAAGATTCAAGGAGTGGCAAGTATTAAATGGATGGATAACTGAGGCATTGCTTATGTTCAGAGTGAGCTTTACGAACAGGTTGTCATGATTCTGCTGAAGAATCCTTTATCCTAAACTATCCTGATACGTTGACCCTCATCATGGTAACTGTTGTGACAAACAAACGGACATCCAACAAATCTAGTAATGGTGTACTAACATTCAAGAGAAACGTGGACAAATGAGTCGCAAGACAAAACATGATGCGCTTCGACCTCGTAGGTCTTCTTCAGGCAAGACACAAACAAAAAGGACAATGAAATGAATGAATTTGTTACTTGGCTTTGGACTCTTCACTCCTCAGCGCAGGGTAGGCAGGCATTGATTCAACACCTGCCTGCCTTGCGCTGAAGAGTGAAGAGATCTAAGCTAAGTAACAAATTCGTTCATTTCGTTGTCCTATTTGTTTGTGTCATGCCTGAAGAAGACCTAAGAGGTCAAAACATGTCGTGTTTTGTTTATGACTCGTTAGTCCATGTTTCTCTTGGCGGTTTGCTGACATTTATTTAAGATTTTTTGTTTAGATTTCCGCCTGCAGTCATCTCCTTTGCAACTAGATGTATTAACATTGTCATAAGAATTCTTCTTAGTTTTTTTTTTTTTTTTTTGTTTGTTGTTTGTTATAGTTGCTTTTTTTGAGTGGGGGAAATGGGGGTCCTCCAGTTTAGGAAATTATTTGAAGATGTTGACCAAATAATTTTACAAAGCCAGAGCAATAATAGAAAAAAAAAAAGGATTGCTCCTATGACATTTTTTTTATTATCTGCTTACACTAAAGTTTGTTGTCTGCCACACTGCTTCAAACACAAATATGTAGTACAAAGTTAATATATACTCTGAATTAATGGAGACTGAAAAGCAATAAATGAAAGCTCAGATTAATTTGAGTTAAAACTTTGATATGTTTGATTCTTACATGGAAAGTTTTTGCTGCTGTTCTGTTTGATTTTGACAGGCACAAGTGTCATAAGTTTGTGTGATTAATTTTCACTGATTTTATTTCTTTTTTTAATCTTACGTTTGTTATTGCTGTTTTTGTGATTTGAAGATATCAATGATTGTGACATCATTTTCTGCGCATGTTGCTGTTGTTCAGTTAACATTGTGAATTAAATTTAGAAAAAAATATAAGAATATTTTGTTATGTAACACCTGTGTTTCAGATTACTGGTTGACTTGATTTTATGAAATACATTAGTCTAGAGTCAGCATTATGAATAAATCATTTGCATAGAAGTTCATTTCTTCTGGAATCTGATTAAGCAAGGCTAAAAAAAATATGCTTTGATAGACGGAAGTGTATGGGAGTTTGTTCTATCATCATATAATCCATAACACAATGTTTCAAGAGTAGCAGTGACTTCATGGCAAGATTTACTTTGTTCCCTGATGAGACCACTTTTTCTGTGTGTTTGTTTCTAAAGTTTTGCACGAAATAAAATATTTTTAAAATTGATCCGATTGTGGACGTTGGAAATTTGTGTGCACAGATCTTTTAGTGAAGGATTTGATATTGTTTGGGATTTTATTCAGTCATAGTTTTGATGTTAACTGGCTTTCAGCCCCAACATTGTGTGTGCCCCCACACCCTCTCCCTCCCGGTTAGCTTTAAACAGCATGAGTTTCCATGTTCATAGTTGCCAGCCTGCGTGACTTGGAAAAAGGGAGAGGAATTTCCTTTTTGTTTTTTTTAATTTCCTGAAATCCCAGATGGAAAAGTCAAGAATTCAACGTTTAAAAAAAAAGTGCAAGCTGCTGCTGAGGTCATTTTTTAAAGGCATATGAAGTAATGCATAAATTAATTAAGCCCAGATGCTGTTCTGCAATTGTCATTCCATGGATAGGAAGGTGTGTTTGGCTTTTAGCCCTGCATTCATGTTGAAAATTGAAAGAGTTTAGGCAAAATGCTATCACTTAAAAAAAACAAAAAACAACAGACTGTTTCCCTCATCCAGTGAAATCTGATGGCTGCGACATTGTTCATGCATTGGGTTCCCCAATGATGTGGCCATGAGGTGGCTGATCACATTTCCACAAATGCCACACACATACACACAAAAATTGGCCACACATCAATCCCCTGCACTGATCTTTGAAATCCAAAGAGGACTGAACTGAAACACAATGGAATATGAACTTCCTTCCTCCGATCCATTCAAACCCGGAAGAATTTCTATTATCTGCCACATGTGGGCCATGAAGAAGTAACAGTTTTGTGCCAGCGACACACACAGGCAACACTTTCCACACACACTTGTTAGGCAAGATGGTTCCATGGTGCATGTCATGATGAGCCACAGACTGTGAAACATGTGCATACTGGGTGGTGGGATTTAGATGACATCAGACTTGCACATTTACAGCGCAGTCCACAGAGACCTTTTTCAGGAATGTTTCACCACCAAAGTGTGAGTATGATTATGTTGAATATCAATCCAGTTTTAAAGTGTTTTGAGGTTGGATTCCCCCCCCCCCCCCCCCCCTTAATTAACTCTTTCATCCCTGGTTGTCTGTCGGACATTACTTCCCCTTATTCCTATGTTTCTTAATTACAAGCATTCCAGGGTTTCCAGGGAAAAAAAGTAAACAAAAGAATAGGGTGTGTACTTCTGATTCTTTTGTGTGACTGGTGTTTCTACCGGACTATGGTATGTCATACACCGTTGTGTACAGAAATGGTGCCGGCACATTTTGATTGTTCTGACCCTTTGTCGTGTATTTGGTGACACACAGGTGTCAAGACTGGTGACACCTACTAATTAATTCAAACTTTAAAGAAACAAAATGTTATACAGCGCTCAAAAGAGAGGCAATGGGTTACAACTATCTTTTTTGTTATTGTTGTTGTCATTGAATTTGTAACTGTTTTTGTTTGTTGTTGCTGCTGCTTTTGTTGTTGTTCTTGTTCTTGATGACATTGTCAATGTTGCTGTTATTTTGTTCTCGCTAGATTTTCACACCTTAATACTTAATCAGTTTTTCTATTCACACACACATACACACACATATGCACACTTCAAGGGCATAAGTATGGTTACAGGTTTCAGCAGCAAAAATGGAGTGAGTTTTGCCAATATAGTGTCGTTTTCTGTTTCCAATGAAGGGATAACAAACGCTGCGGGGGCTGGAATAGTTCAGTGGTAGAGCATCGGACTCATAATCTTGGGGTTGCAGGTTTGATACTCCGCCAGGTCTTTCGGTAACGGGATTTTTCCCTCGGAGTTAACATTGGGTCTGACTCTTTCCCATACAGTCCTTCGAATGAGACTACAAACTGAGGTTGCATGTGTGAACGCACGCACGTCTTGCACACGCGTAAAATCCCATCACCAACTTTCGGAAGAGAAGGTCAGATTGGACGTTGGTATTGATGACACGTTACACATAGCATGCACCTTCCCCGAAGTTGGAGTATGGCTGCCTTAATGACGGGATAACAAAACGTTCGGTCATACACACAAAACTCCACCCCTATACAGGGGGTGTCAGCAGGAGTATCAGCCTGTGTACGCAGAAGAAGAAGAAGCTACTTGATCATTGCCAATCTTAAGAACAGATCCTTTTGGGTATATCATTTGATGGTCCGAATACCGACTTTCCAAATGCGAACATGCTAATCTGATTGGTTGTTAAGGTAAATGGTTTTTTTATTCATCTGCATGATCAAAGTAAAGAAAAATGGTTTTATTTATCCCGTGCTGAAGCTGGGAAAAAAACGAAGATCCGATTGCATTTAAGAAATGTAATTTTGCTGAGCTAATTTAATTTGAACCAGATGTATGAATGGACTCTACAGAAAAATTTGCTTTTTGATCTCTTTGAATATTCCATTCCTAAACTTGAATTAACTTCAGCATTTTATAATCTTTGACAGAATATGGGGAAATGCGGTAGCTGAAGCTTTCCTTCTGTTTTCTCTTCCTTTTGTCATTGAGATGCAACAACCCTGCATCTGTGTTAGTTAACAAACTGAAGTATTGTTGGCATGTCTTTTATGGACTTTACAGCCCCTTTACAGCTTCTTTAGTAAATGTAGAGAGGTGTTTATATATATATATATTTATATTTATATATATATATATATATACACATATATATTAAAGAAGCTTCTTTAGTAAATGTAGAGAGGTGTTAATATGTACGTATGTATGTATGTATATATATATATATATATATATATATATGATAAACTAATTCCAAGGATAAGTAACCGAGCACCATTCCAGCAATACATACTGTTACTTAGGCTGAATTCTCTATCATTGCAGATATGAATGCTTATCTCCCCCTATTTCTTCAATCTAAGATAAAAAAAAAAGCAAGCTTTGCTTATTACAGCAAACTTTGCTTATATATATATATATATATATATATATATATATATATGTTGCATTGAAAGTGTGCTGGCGTGGAAAGTGTACTCTCCACGGGCAAAATCGTGGAATGTATACCACGGCTGATCCATGGAATGTATACATTCCACGATTGGCCCGTACACTTTCCACGCCAGTACACTTTCAATGCAACATATATATATATATATATATATATATATATATATATATATAAATATATATATATATATAAGTTTAAAAATATATTAAAAAAGGAGATTAAAAAACACCAACAAACTTGTTTCAAGCTCTCTGCTCTCTTCACCCTGAAGAGAGCAGAGAGCTTGAAACAAGTTTGTTGGTGGTTTTTTTTAATCTCCTTTTTTAATCATATTTTTAAACTTATGTCGCTCCCTTCCCGGTTGAGCGTTTTTTTAGAGTTCTTGCTGGCTCTCTACTTTTATTTGTGATATATATATATATATATATATATATATATATATATATATATATATATGTGTGTGTGTGTGTGTGTGAGCAGGCTTCTTTTTTCTAGATGAAAGAACTTGCTAAGTAGCATATTTGTCTTTGTTTTTCTTCCCAGGATAATATTACCCAATTTTCTATCATGAAGCTGAAAATGTTATTGTGCTCGTGCTTATAATTATGGTTTCTTTCTTGTGTCCTGATAGTTCCGTATACACATCAGAGGGAACGAGCATGGCGGGCCTGTGTCTTGGGCCTTTCCCACAGCAGGTCCCGAACATGCTGCCTGATGTTCTGTGCCAGCAGAGTGCCGCTCCACATACCCCTCCCACCCCCCCACTCCCCCCCTCCTCTTTAGTATCAGGCGGCAAAACTCCCGGACATACTGGGACATGATGCTGTTCTGTCGATTTGTTAGCTTAGGGGTGTGAAGATTACGTTGAACAACCTGCTGGGTTTAACTTTAATACTCTGGTCAATCATTGTGGAAGTCTTGATGGTGACGAATTTGAACTTGTTCTTACTGTGTCTTTAAGGACTTGGAGCAGTGTATTACACAATATAATTATTATTATCATTATCATTATTGCTGTGGTTATTATTATCATTATCATGAATTCTTATATAGTGCCTATCCTCGGCTAGAGACCAACCTCTAAGCGCCTTACAATCCACACTCGTTTACACAAGGGGCTGCCTACCTGGGTAGTGCCGACTGAAGAGCTGCCAGCTTGCGTTCATTCCGTCGTTTTCCGTGTCATCCGTTCAATATCGTTCACTCAATTTCCTTACTTCCTTAATTCTTTTATTTCTCACGTAGGGTGCATGCTATGCGTAGTGTGTCATCCATACCAACGGCTAAACTGGCCATCTCCCGAAAGTTGGTGATGGGATTTTACATGTGTGCAAGACTTTATGCGTGCGTTCACACACGGAACCTCGGTTTACAGTCTCAGAAGGACTGTATGGGAAATGGGAGTCAGAACCAAATTTCAACTCCGAGTCACCCTGTACCGATACGGTCCGGCGGAGATTTGAACCAGCAACCCCAAGGATCACCAAGAGTATGAGTCCGGCGCTCTACCACTCAGCTATTCCGGCCCCCGAATAAAGAAGTTACATCGCTAATTCCATGATGGATAACTAGCTAATATAATTGCCTCCCTTTCAGTTTGTTTCCTTTTCTTTTTTTTTTTTTTTTTTTTTTTTTTTAGTTAAATCCTGCAAAGATCGTGGGCTATATTTCGTGTACGGCTCCATTGTTTTGAACGTGGAAGTGGTACGAATCCTGTGTGTGTGTGTGTGTGCTCGCGCGCGCGCGCGCGTGCGCCCGCGCGCACGAGTGCGTGCGTTCTTGTGTACTTGCGTGTGTGCTGTTTTTATTGTCGTTGTGGTTGCTATTGTTATTGGTTTGTCGTTATTGTTGTTCTTGCTGTTGTCGTCGCCCTCGCTAAGCATCATCTCTCGGAAATTAGAAACTCCTCAATAAAAGCACGATGTGGCTCAACAGATCAGCCTTTTCATGTCTCGAAAACCTCACAACGCGTGCCGATCATGGCTCCCTGCCCTAGACTTCGCTCGTATGGCTTCACAAGTATGCCAGTGGGCCTTTACTGGATGCTGTCACCCGAATCAGATTATGAAATTCGAAATCACAAAATCTATAGAGAAGAAACCTGCGCAGTGTACCTGGAACGCAATCTTGATATGGAAACATCCTCTTGAAATATTAGTCACTCAAGATAAACTGACTATACCGTACAAACTGATTGTACACGGTACGATAAATTCTTAAAACTGAAGCTGTTCTATTTACAGTACACTTGCAAATTAATTTGTTTTCGTTTTCCGATTTCTTCCACATGTTTACATCAACACAAAACAGTCTTCACAATAAACAATAGAGTTCCGAATTGTTTGCGACTTCCCCATTTCTCTGAGAGCATAAAATCAGAAGAGTGTGTGGGAGACGCAGCTCTTGCCGATGTAATACGCGTCGACTGGTTGACGATCGGCGGGTAACTGTGTCACAACGCTATCTTAAGTAGTCTCCCTTCCAAGGAACTCGAGGCACTGCAGAACTTGCACCCCACACAGGAAGTGAAATTTAGTGAACTGAAAACCCAGGAGGAGCGGAATATACAGAAAAGGAGCACGGTTTTACAATGCCATTCACCAAATCACGGTATTAGGCAAGCCAGACGTTTTACTTTTGAACTTTTAAAGAATCTGGCATATAGTTATTGTCATTGCTGAAAGGGAGTTACTTCTTTCTAACTTTCACTTCCCACGAACTCATTCTTTGCAACAGTTTTCTAAACAAAATTCAGATACAGTTCTCAAGTTTATTTCTCTCTCTCTCACACACACACACACACACACACACACACACACACACACACACATTGAAGACATAGCACGGGAAAAAAGGGGGGGAGGGGGGATAACTCTTATGAGGAAAAGATATGCTTTTGAGCTGTCTTGAAGCTGTCGTAGCAAAGAGATTACTTGATTTTCTGGGTACAGAAAAAAAAAATGCATGTGTCGTGTTGCAGCGTACTTTGTCGTAATGTATTGTTATGTGGTTCAACAATATGTGACTTGCTCGTGCAATGATGTGAATTCAGAATTTTATCATAGTACTACTATTATGATTATATAAATTATTGCTCGGATGATGTAAATTTACATGTAACTCGTGTCCCAACGGATAACATGCACACGTAGACATAATCAAAAGTATCGGTGATAGATTAAGATAAAGGGGTAGATAGCATATACATGAGCACGAAGTAATGCGTGCGGGCATGCCCATTCTGAATACTGTCATTGTGAATGTACATGAGAATAAATTAAGTGAGACACTTGTCTGCAGAAAACGAATTGTCCAACCTCTTTCTCTGTGTATTCAGAGACGATTTCGTGATCGTCCTTTTGACGATCAGATATTTCAGAGACGTGTGCTTTCAGAGACGCCCAGTTTTGAGGACGTGTACGTGAATAGGCTACATGATTCATCGGACTCGTGATCATGGACGCAGTACTGCATCAGCTAGGACACGCACGCCCAAATCGTTTCCCTGACATATAGCTCACACCAATCACTTAACTCACACAAATGTAAACTCTCGCACACCGGGCAGAGTCATGTGCAGGCCGCTAACACATTACGATAAAATGCGATTCGGAGTTTTGTTAATGTTCATTAAGGTTGAATTTTACCGGTTTATAGTTTGTATACGTTTTGAACATCGTGCAGACTTGATTCCCAAGTCCCAATCGGTTGACTGAAACAGATAACGTAGGGAATGCGTAAATTACCTGAGAGCATATGACCAAGGTCTCGCACACCGATCATGCTATAGAAACCTTAGTGTCATTTGTATCTTTTTCTCATTCTGCTTACGTGACTGCATCATGCACCCTGAATGTAGCGACATTATGCCCGAACAACTGACACAACTCTCCCTATCTGGACTGTTCTTTCGTACTTAGAATACGGAGACATCGTCATTCAGTTTGTTTCTGATGTTTCAATTGTCTTTTTCTTTTTTTTTTTTTTTTTTTTTTTTTCTTTTTTTTTACAGTTGCACATAGACATTTCGATCTTGTAGATCAATTGAATATTGTCTTTAGTTTAAAGGTCTACTTTAGAGATTTTTTAGATAATTTGTTAAAAACAGGTCTACATGTCATATAACTATAGTATGGTTAGAGAAGTTTGAATTGTAGTGTTTTATTTTAGCAAGGATCTTGCAGTCGAGGAGATTTACCCAGCATTATCCCGAACTTTTTTGTGTGCATTTTTTCATACGAGGAGTCTAGTACAACTGGTCTCCATTTTTTTTTTCCCCAAAATCTATGTAGAAACTTAGAAACAAGAGCCGTTATATGGCCCTTTGCAGTGTAGCTGTAACAAACCAAGTTGTTGCCCTGGTGCGGCCTTCATTGTCCGTCGTCGACGTGAATGGCAGCACAGTCTTAATACAATCGGATTTCTTTGCGAGTGTAATGTTTGAAGAAAGAAATCTGAAGGGAACTCAAATGGCCTCTCTGTATGGAATATAAATTGATCGCAAAATATGAATTCAAATGTAATGTCCCCGACTCCTGTACAAAAAATGACTTAGCTGGTTTCTGTGCGAGGATGTGTCTCATTCCATTTTTGTAAGTATCTGAAGTTGACATCAATAACTGAAATGGCCTCTTGCATTTGGCTCAGCTGAGAGGCTCTTAAGCAAGTCAAAGAGATCATTGGTTTCCGGACACTGTGTGTGGCTTTATTTTTCTCTATGTGCAAAGATCATTGATTTCCAGACTATGCATTTGTGCCTATAACTTTTTCTTCTGTGCAAAGGGTTGCTCTTGTTGTGAGCGCGCGCGCGCGCGCGCGCGCCTCTGTGTGTGTGTGTGTGTGTGTGTGTGTGTGTGTGTGTTCGTGTGTGTGTTTAAGTGTGTGAGCGTTTTTCAACAGTGTGTAAACTTGCGTTCATGCACTTATGTGTGCGTGCATGTAAAAGATCTGCTATACAGAGCTCTGCGAGACTGTACTAAGAGTTCTCAGACTAGCCAATAGTCGTGGGAAATGAGTCTGCTTGCTTTGTGCAAAAGCGTTAAAAGTATGAGGGTCACGTGTCTCTTGTCCGTCATTGTCATGTGTGCACGAGCGTAAGGCTGAGCTTGTGTGTGTGAGAGAGAGAGAGAGAGAGAGAGAGAGAGAGAGAGAGAGAGCATAAGTGTATATGCAGTTATACTTAAAAATGTTCCTTTGGGATGTTTGACCAGAAAGCTTTTTTTTTTTTTTTCAGACTGTACATTTTGTTCTTGGGGGTTAATGTGATTGTGAGATATGTATGATACCCCGTGATTTCCAGTGGTATGTGGTTTGTGCTAGGAAACGCGCAACTTCAAACTGACCATTTTGTCTCTTAGCGGACCACATATCTATCATTCAATTGTTGGAGACTTTTCGGATCGTTAGTTGCGCAGTGACTTTGGTGTAATGATTGGAAATGCAGGATCTGTTGGTGATGTTATCGATATCCTACCGTGCGTATAACATGGAAGTCAATCACATCTGCCGATCGCTTTACCGCGCGAGTAGCCCATGTATGTTTCGTTCAAGTAAGCCATTTTTTTTTTCTTTTCTAGACTGGACATACATGAAATTTTTTTTTAAAAAAAAGTGTATTAAGTTTCTGAAATGTACATTTAAGCAACCTTTACGTAATAAGCATTT
>JADBJO010001767.1:234690-247190 GCA_016801955.1 Conus betulinus | reverse complement strand
ACGTGCACGCTCTGATGACGGTAGGATCTTGCTGCGGGATCTGCGTGGTATGCGACATGAACTTGAGTGCATCGCGACACGTTGGTAAATGTGTAGCTGTTAAACTTGGCATGCCGTTGTGACTGGGGCCTTCAGAACCACCGAGTGTTTTTTTCTTTTTTAAGTTGTCAGGTTTGGTTACGTTGGCTGGAGACTACAAATGTATCGCCGATATCGATGTAATATTATCGGGATGACATCCAATGTGCTTACCATGCGCCTTTTGTTGGTGCATTTGACGTATATGTTTTGGTATTGTGTTCAAGTCTGAGGGGCCTTCAAAAAGGGAACTGATGTTACAAAAGAGGGGACTGATGCCTCCCCTTTGTATGTGTGTCATTTACAGCTGGTTCTTGGCCATTGTATTGAATAATCAGAAACATGCCCAGCTCATATCTGATTTGGTGAAGTGGATTGAACCTTGTCTGTCTTAGACTATTGCAGTATCAGAAACATTTGACAGCGTCCGTTTATACGATTCATGTCCATGAATTCATACTGTTCACTTTTTGTGAATGTATGAACTGTGTTAAGTCATTGCATGAAGTCGTTGTCCCTTTAGAGTTGGCATTTTAATATTCCATCCTCCCTACCCCCCCCCCCCCCCCCCCCCCCCTAAAATGAACGGCTGTACATCTACCTACTCCAGTATTTTTGCTCAAGGGAAGTTACCTACTCCAGTATTTTTGCTCAAGGAAGTCTAATCAAAACTTTTTTTTTTACCTTCTGCAAATGCTCGGAGAAATAAAAGATTATTGGCACTGCATCAGGTAAAAGCCTCCTCCACTCCCCTTTTAAAAATAGATGTGCCTCAAAATGTGCTGAGGAGGAGTTTACTTATTGGATCATTTTATCGTCCACCTAATGTACGCGTTAATTATTGGGACTTAATAAATGATAGTATTAATAAAGCAGACAGAACGATGATGAAATTTATTATTTTAGGTGATTTCAACGTTGACTATTTAACTAATCCAACCAAACACCTCACTGATATTCTAAACCATTATCAATTAAAACAAGTAGTCGATTCCCCCACAAGAGTAACAGCTACAGCAAGTACTTGCCTTGATCTGGTCATCACTCAGAGTCCTGACATAATCAAATCAGTTGATGTTCTGCCTCCTTTCTGCAGTGACCACAGTGTTCCATGTATCATTCTTAAGCCACTTGTGTATAAATACAGTACTTTCCAAAGGACGATTTTTTCAATTATAACCAGTTAGACAACGTAAAATTTTGTGAGCTGCTGTCCAACGAAAACTGGAACAGTATATTCGCAGATAACACAGTAGATGTAGCATGCGAAATTTTCACTTTAAGATTTATGTCAATAGCAAAACAGTGTATGCCGTGTAAGACAGTAACAATTAGGCCTAAAGATGCCCCGTGGTTCAATAATGAATTGAAAAGATTGATCAAGAAAAGAAATAAATTGCACAGAAAAGCTAAACAAACAAATCTACTACCGACTGACTGGGAACATTTTCGTCACGCGAGGAACGAAGTAGTTGAAAAAGTTAGGTTAAGGAAGTTAGAGTACTACAACGCATTAAACCCACCTAGTTATAGATCCCCATAAGTTTGGTCAGAGGGATTGGTGGAAAATTGTGCGACAATTTATGAATAAAAAGGGCATTAACTCGGAAAGTATACCACCATTGAACGTAAACGGAAAACCATATTATTCTAACGCAGAGAAAGCAAACGTGTTTAATGACTTTTTCATTAACCATTGTAAACTAGAAGGTATCAATGACCCCCTACCTGACATAGCTATCAGTGAAATAGCTGAATTAACAGAAATAACTTTGACTCTCCCTGAACTTAAAAATGTAATAGAAAATCTTGATACTAGTAAAGCATCCGGTCCAGACTTAATCCATAATATATTATTGAAATCCTCAGTCGACGTTATATCTGCACCCTTAAATGCCTTTTTCAACCGATGTCTATCTGAAGCAAAATTCCCACAGCTGTGGAAAATAGCTAATGTAACCCCAGTCCACAAAAAAGGAAATAAAAGATGAATGCACCAATTACAGACCAATATCTCTCCTAAGTTGCGTGGGTAAACTCTTTGAAAGATGTGTGCATAAACATTTTATTATTTCCTCATGTCAAACAAGTTAATTTCTGAATCACAATCAGGTTTCATTCATAGTGATTCAACGACCTGCCAACTGCTCAGCATCTACGATAATTTAGTCAAAAACTATGACAAATCTATTCCAGACCAATATATTTTTTTTGATATCTCAAAAGCCTTTGATCGTGTGTGGCACAGGGGTCTCCTACTTAAACTTAACGCAATAGGAATTAGGGGTCAACTTTTACACTGGTTTGATAGTTATATTTCAGACAGATACCAGTCTGTTGTTATCGGGGGTGAACAATCCATCGTGAAAACCATTTCCCAAGGAGTACCACAAGGTTCTGTCCTTGGACCACTGTTGTTTTTTAGTCTACATCAATGATATAGCTAGTAATATTGAGTCAGATATCAAGCTATTTGCAGATGATACAAGTATATCCTTGGCATTGGAAGATCACATCGTGAGGAAAGAAACGTTACAATCCGATTTAATTAAAATAGAAGCTTGGGCTAAAACATGGAAGGTTGTCTTTAATGAATCAAAGACTGAGTTACTTAATGTATTCAGGGGGAATGTAGTTTCTCATGACCTACAGTTTGGAAACACAACTATGCAACAACAAAATCATCACAAACATTTTAGGAGTCACGCTTCAAAATAACTGCAGGTGGGGCGAGCACGTCAACAACACTGCCGCAAAGGTTCGTCTTCTAATAAACTGTCTTCGCTCTTTTAAGTACAAATTGACCAGAGGGGCTCTTGAAACCATGTATAAATCATTTATCCTGCCGATATTTGATTATGCTGACATCATCTGGGATAATTGCGCGGAGTATCAATCAAATATGTTAGAAAATTTACACTTGGACGCCCTGCGCATTATCACGGGTGCTGTACGTGGAACTAGTCACAAAAAGCTTGGAAGAGTCAGGATTTTGTACTCTGAAGGCGTCGTCGCAGACACAAAAATAATAATGTTCCATAAGATAGTTCACAATGTCTGCCCTAACTATCTCTGTGACCTAATGCCACCCCTGGTTTCTGCAGTCAATCCATATCACCTGCGAAGACCCTTGGAGAGACTCATTCCTCGACACCAAACAGATATATACCACAGATCCTTTTTCCCTTCAACTGTATCCATCTGGAATACCCTTCCTACTGCTATTCAACAAACCCAGTCTCTCAGCTACCTCAAACACTACCTTTCCTCTGCAGACACTCTTGTCCCACCTTACTACTACCACGGAAATAGAAAGGAACAATATTCACTGTCGACTCAGGCTTGCAATGAGTGAACTAAATTATGACCTGTACAATCGCCACATTCATAACGATCCATCATGTGCGTGTACTTATCCCCAAGAAAACTGCCGAACACTTCCTCTTGTACTGCCCTTTGTACACTATACATCGAACAAACACATCCACAGCCTTCCTAGAGAACTGATTTCTGTTCGTAATTTGTTATTTGGTAATGGTTCTTTCAACATGGAAACTAATATTCATATTTTTGAAATTGTTCACAAATTTATTTCTCTAACAAAGCGTTTTGATTTGTAACATAATTCCTAAGACTATTTCCAACGCCCCTCTGGTCACATCGGGCGTACATATATGGATTTGTTGACCTGCTGCTATTGTGTCTTTTTCTTTTCTCATCGTCACTAGTCTGCATTCTCAATGCAGCCTGGTTAACATTTAGAATTGTGTCCTGACATTTTATTGACAAGACTCATGAACTGACTGTCCCGCGAACTGATATTCAGTTATAGAAACTGGTTGCCCTCTTTTATATATAACTTGGCATACACCTCCACTTTCGTCACACTTATGTACTTTTCTATTACCTCTCCATCATTTATTTTTCACTCCTGTTGTCGGGTTCTGTTTGATTGTTTATTCATACTTTTTTTTTGTTTGTTTGTTTGTTTGTTTGCTTTGTTTTCTTTTTCTTTTTCCTGTTTGAAACTTCACGTTGCTGTAACAAAATGCTTTGCTGTTCAGACGTCCGTCGCAAATTCATTGTGTGCATTCGCTCATAAGATAGGGCTTTATATAAGTATTTCTTGTTGCCCCTGTCTCATTTACTTTTGTAACATTTGTGACAATGTTGAAATAAAATTCTGTTTAAAGCAAAATGTGCTGAGCACAAGATAGCGCTCTGCGAAGGTGTGTACTTGTCTCTCCTCATGTTCTGGAGCCATTTCTGCAGAAGTTCAGGGGAATCTGAAAATTGTTAGGTGAAAAATGAGGGTTCCAAAGATACAAGTGCAAGACAAATATTCTTGTAATCAGCAATTCACCTCATCAGTTTGATAATATGTTAAGTTGTGAATAACCAAATGTACAGTGCCAGAGATCACACACACACACACACACACACACACACACACACACACACACACACACACACATACCACGAATATTGAATGGGTGCGAGCATTGCCAGATGTGTCTACGAATTCTTGGATGCTATTTCGTCTGCGAATTCTGGGAAGTTATTTCACATTTACTTTCTGTTTCGCTTTGGCTCGTGACCGCCCGATATTGAGTTTGATACACATAAAAAGGTGAGTTGAAAACAATGGATAACTAAATAAAGTGAAGAAACAACCCTTTGCACTCACATATGAAAACTGATTAAACTGTCTCTGTCCTCCTTACTGCACTTTCTGGAGCAATTTATCGCCGCTCAGCAAGGCATGTTCTTTTCCTCTCGTTGGCCGGTGCGAGCTGACGGGGAAACTAAACAGGGGGACAAAACTGCGTGCAGTGGCTTTAGCTCTCCTTACAGCGAGAATTAGGAGTGCCGCAATCCCTTTATTTTAACATTCGTGAGCTGAACCGAACAGCAGACCATATACTGCAGGGGGCTCCACTTTCTGGCACTCTGCTGCACCCCTTTGAATACCATTAATTTTCAACACTTTTCCAGAGGCGGTTGTGAGGGACACGACTTGACGCTACACTATCACCAAACGATATAGCATAAAATGATGATTTTCAAACACAACCGACACCATTCGCAAACTAAAACGGTGCTGTACAGGTGGCAGATGCTAGTTATTTTTTTCACGCCCATTGATCAACATTTGGAGAAATGCATTTTATGACTCTTCACGCCTTTCTCTCATGATCTTATAGTTTCTATTGCCTGTCCACACCTACACCTGTAGTAAAGATATTCCAGTGTCTTCACTGTCAGCGAGTTCTTGTGGGGTTTTGTTAGATGCAGTGGCACCCACCACAAGAAGATCCACATCACACTGGCTCCACATCTAACTAATTATTATTGTCAGTAGAGGCTCAGTAGGTGGTGTCCTGAGTAAGTTGCATCAGAACAGGCACCCTCAAACACCTGTGGCACACAACCCATAGAAGTGGAGGAACAACCTGGTGAACTGCTCTTCACTGTGGTGTCCCACTGACCTCCAACAAAAGAAGAAGAGAAATGCCACTGCAGTGCAGTGTCCTCCCTTGCGGGCTGCTTATTGATGAGGCAAGTCGATTGATCCCTGTGGACTGCCAGTGCTGAGGCTGTGACGGGAGAGGCCTGCGTGTGACGGTGTGAGTGGGAGGTGAAGGAAGGTCATGGGGATGGGAGGGACGGAGTACACTGGCGTTAAACAGTATGGGCGGTCATGGACGACTAGACAGACGAAAGCTGGTTGTGTTGCAGGCGGCGTTCGACCACTTGTCTGGGCAGAAGACTGCATTCTGGGCAGAAGACTGCTATGCAACTATCCTGCGCCTACCTGCAGCGCCACGCCAAACTGTTCCTGCGACCTGAACACCTGTCCTGCACCTACCTGCAGCGCCACGCCAAACTGTTCCCGCGACCTGAACACCTATCCTGCACCTACCTGCAGCGCCACGCCAAACTGTTCCCCGCGACCTGAACACCTATCCTGCACCTACCTGCAGCGCCACGCCAAACTGTTCCCGCGACCTGAACACCTATCCTGCACCTACCTGCAGCGCCACGCCAAACTGTTCCCGCGACCTGAACACCTATCCTGCACCTACCTGCAGCGCCACGCCAAACTGTTCCCGCGACCTGAACACCTGTCCTGCACCTACCTGCAGCGCCACGCCAAACTGTTCCCGCGACCTGAACACCTGTCCTGCACCTACCTGCAGCACCACGCCAAACTGTTCCCGCGACCTGAACACCTGTCCTGCACCTACCTGCAGCGCCACGCCAAACTGTTCCCGCCACCTGAACACCTGTCCTGCACCTACCTGCAGCGCCACGCCAAACTGTTCCCGCCACCTGAACCCTTGTCCTGCACCTACCTGCAGCGCCACGCCAAACTGTTCCCGCGACCTGAACACCTATCCTGCACCTACCTGCAGCGCCACGCCAAACTGTTCCCGCGACCTGAACACCTATCCTGCACCTACCTGCAGCGCCACGCCAAACTGTTCCCGCGACCTGAACACCTATCCTGCACCTACCTGCAGCGCCACGCCAAACTGTTCCCGCGACCTGAACACCTGTCCTGCACCTACCTGCAGCGCCACGCCAAACTGTTCCCGCGACCTGAACACCTGTCCTGCACCTACCTGCAGCGCCACGCCAAACTGTTCCCGCGACCTGAACACCTGTCCTGCACCTACCTGCAGCGCCACGCCAAACTGTTCCCGCCACCTGAACCCTTGTCCTGCACCTACCTGCAGCGCCACGCCAAACTGTTCACGCGACCTGAACACCAGCCCTGCATCCTGTCAGACTGACTGCTGTCTGCACATGAACAACAGACTGACATGACACAACATGGCACAGATCCACAGTTAGTGACAGCATTTTATGACGAAAAGTATGGGGAAGAAGAAAAGAATCAAGAATTTCTTTTTTTTTTTTTTTTTCAAAATGACAAGTGTTGATGATGAAACAGTGAAATACATTGTGAACTGTGCGGCAAATCTGAAAAAAAATTATCGTGAAACCGAGCCAGATATTAATAAAGAAGCCGAAACTCGACTGTTGATAGTCAAAACAAGTGAAGTACAGACAGCTGAAGTATTGTGGGTATAACTGTGAATTTCATGAGTCATAGATACAAGATACATCAACACAACCATACAGTACATTCACAATCACTATCTCATATTCATTGGATATTATGGGGAAAGTGGACAGTGTTGTCCAAGCCTTCAGTTAAAGAAATCAACGCCAGCGTCAAATCTGCTGTTCGCAACGTGAATCTTTCTCACAATCAACATTGTCTGTGCTTAGTGATTCTGCCATTGAATGGCAAATGACCAAGTGACCACCAGAATATGCTTGTGTCGTTTTCGTAATTAAAACGGTGACCTAGTACACATGTCAGGGTGAGACATTGTACAGCTTGATATGTTCATCTCGAGACTTACTAGTAGAGCCCCTTCCCATTTACTCTACTCTACCATTCTTCCTCCCCTAGTTTCTCCCCATCTAGCCCCCAAGTACGTTACCTCCTCCTTTCCCCTCCTCCCCCATCTCTCTCCCTGTCCCATGTGCTGTCTTGTGCAAGGGTCCCAAATAACCTAACACATTAAATCATTCCAATATTATCACCCTCTGTCTGATCATTTTTTCTGTTTCTGTCTCTTGTCTCCTTCTGTGTCACTCTGTTTCTTTGTCTGTCTCTGTCTCACCTTGCTTCTGTACCTGTTTTTCTGTCTGTCTTTTTTTTTCTGCCTGCTTCTGGATAATTGGTTTGAACCGAATGCTGAAAGTCTGTTCCAGCCGCTTTCTAACGTAGGCAGGTTGATGAAGGAAGTGTGGGCATAAGACCCAAATCACTCTTCACTACGCTAGATACATTTCTTGAACGGGGGTGAGTCAACGCAAAGACCTTAACCCACCCTCACCCACCTCCCTTACAGGCTTCGGTTATAGAGGAGGAGGAAGGGGTGGGGGAGGGGAGTACATACGGGCATAAGTGCATAGTTCATCCCGTAGGTATGTAGGTGCTAGATACAAGCACTGAGTGGGGAAGGGGGTGGAATGGGTGGGATTCGAGCGTTAAGCTAAAAGTCGCTCCATATCTGGTCTAGTTTCACATTTCTGGGATGAATCTGACTCACCACTAGCGTACCCTTAAAAGTATTTCCTCACAGGAGTGAGTTTAGACACGTGCTGTGTCTTGCCCATCCTCTGTGACGGGGAAGATGAAAATGAGCGTGTGCCTCTCTGTTCGCTGGACGGGGGTGTTTTTCTGCATCAAGCCCCAAACATTGCCTGGGGAATTATTCCAGAACAGGATGAGAAGTACTTCTTCTGGCCCAGGTCTAGAATCACTCTCCCATTCTACTCAACCTGAATTGATATGGTCTGTCTTTTGCGATGTCGATCCCGCACATGTAGTGTGCCTTTTGCCTGTGACGGCCGGCCCTGAAGAACCTTACCAGTCCCATGGCCTCAAAGGAGATCACTGGTTTTACCAAACATAGCGGTCTGGCTTATGCTTCTTGACACTCTTACCCCGTTAAGGCCCAAAAGCCAACAATAACGACAACAACAACAATATCAACAACACTAACAACAACAAGATGGATTGAACTTATTCGCACACAGCTGCAACAAAAACTCCGCCATTTCTGTTGACCCATGCCTTACTTGTTGGAAACAAAGACCCTTAAACAGAACCTGATGAATATGCTCTCTCTCTCTCTCTCTCTGTCTGTCTGTCTGTCTGTGTGTGTCTGTGTCTCTGTCTCTCTCAAACATGTTCATGGAGAAAAGACATAATTCATTAGAAAAATGCATAAAGTGGAGAGATATCTTACCTCAATAACAATCCAGTATATCGACATCTCATCTTAGTAACAATCCAGTATATCGTCATCTTGCTTAAATAACGATCCAGTATATCGTCATCTTGCCTAAATAACGATCCAGTATATCGTCATCTTGCCTACATAACGATCCAGTATATCGTCATCTTGCCTAAATAACGATCCAGTATATCATCACCTTGCCTACAAAAAAAAAAAAAAAATAATCTCTCTCTCACACACACACACACACACACACACACACACACACACACACACACACTGTGCATGTGCTCTCTCTCTCTCTCTCTCTCTCTACACACACACACACACACACACACACACACACACACACACACACACACACACAGACGCTTCAGCTTCAGAAACGTTTTTATTGACAATGACAAAATACAGTCTTCATGTCAAGGGGGCTATCATTAATGCTTCATGAAACGAAAAATATGTAATACATTACAAACATGATTTCCAGTACTGATCTGTCTGGGAATAATAAAGTCAATGACAAACAAAAGATCACCAAACGTGGGCCTAAATGACCAGCTATGACATACGGAGAACCAAAGCACTGTCCGTGTCCAAAGCACTGTGTGTATCCGTGCTGCTGTCAAACCTTGCTGTCATGAACAGTCTCTCATTTTATTCAGTCATGTCAGATCAGCTGTTAGCGTCAGGGACAATGCCAGGATGGGAAAATCTGACGGCTGGCTTTGTTACTGAAAGGCAGATTAGGGCAAGTGTGCAAGAACAAGAACAAGAACAAGAACATATTTTATTGCCATATGAAAACCAGAGGTTTTGTGGGGTACAGATGATTAAGTTCAGACATTCAACTAAACTAAACTAATCCCAGCGTTGTCACATCTTGCAACATAACATTAGTAGCAGAAAGAAAAAAAGCACAGTGTGTATCAGAGTCTGATTAAATTTTCTGTCTCCGAAGAGAAAAAACACAACAGGATATACTTGGGCAAGTACAGGTTGGAAGCAGTCCAATAACATGAGCTCCGAGGGTTTTGTCATGTTAGTCTGTGGGTGGAAAATCAGTTTTTGTGATCCTTGTGTGCATGTGCCTGTGGTTGTAGGCTTGTTTGCGACGAACGCCGTGCACCTGGTATGGAAAATTTTGCTGAGCCATGATTTTCAAACGGATCCAGGACCAATAACTACGCAAGAAACGTGTGACATGAAAGACACGGAAAAGGGCAGGGCGGAGAGTGTTATGGTGGAGGAGAAGAAGAAGAAGAAGAAGAAGAGAGAGAGAGAGAGAGAGAAAGAGAGAGAGAGAGAAAAGACAGAAGGAGAAGACGAAGGGAAGAAAAATGGAGGTGTGAGAAGAACAACAAAAAGAAGAGCAAGGAGAAGAGAGAGCAAGAGAAACAGCAAGCGAGTGGGACAGCACATGCATAGGCGTTCTCGCGCGCGCGCGCGCACGCACACGCACCCACACACACACAGGTGAGAGGAGGTGAGAGAGAGAGAGAGAGAGAGAGAGAGAGAGCACATGCAAGCGCAGTCGCACGCGGCGCGCGCGCGGGCACACACACACACACACACACATAAACTGTGCGTGTGTTCTCTCTCTCTCTCTCTCAAACACACATACACAGTCACATACACACACACACACACACACACACATACACACACACACGCACGCACGCACGCGCGCGTGCACACACACACACTGTTAATGCGAATACATACGCGCACATAGGCAAGTGAGCCTATGCATGTATAGATAGATAGGCAGACAGATAGATAGATAGATACAAGATAGATAGATAGATAGATTGCCAAAGGAATGCATGTGGGCGCGCGCATACGTCTGCATGCACACACATATACTTGCCTTGTGTGTTCATGCACACATAGCCTACTAGCATGCGCGCAAACACAAATACAGACACACAGACTTATGCATCGAACCCACACTTGACAGAGAGAGAGAGAGAGAGAGAGAGAGAGAGAGCAGCAAAAAAAAAAAAAAAAAAAATTAAGGACAGGAAATGAAAGTGAGATAAACGGTTTAGGCATCCCACTTGTCCAATCAACTTCTTCGACAATATGAAGTCTTGCCACAAAGATCTCGTGCAAAGCGTGCCCCCCGCTGGCTTGTCCGGCGTTTCAAGTCTAGACAGTCGTGGCGACGAGACAGTGTCTGTGCTGTAATTAAACAACCAACCGATTTTCTCCAGGCCCATGAGAGAGAGAGAGAGAGAGAGAGAGAGAGAGAAAACGAGAGAGAGCGTGTGCGCATTATTCCAAGTCAATGGGGTCGTTCGTTGTGTTCCTATAATTATGGCTATCATCATTAAAAGCAAACTATCGAGCTTACAGATTCCATCAAGTTAATGAAATGCTACTCCTGATGTTTTCGCGTATTGGAATCAAACAATGAAGAAAAAAAATGGAGAAATGGTAGACTAAATAAATTTCAAAGAAAATGAAATACAATTTGATACTGAATACGAAATAAACAGAATGTTCGACAAATGTATATGCATGTATATTCTTCAGACGTTACTCATAAAAGACACAAAAATCCACAGAACATTACTCCCCAGATAGCAGTTTTGTGATTCCATATTAATACTCTTTTACCTTTTTTTCCTCAGTAACGCTCCATTCTCTTTGTCTGTCTGTCTGTCTGTCTGTCTGTCTGTCTCTCTCTCTCTCTCTCTCTCTCTCTCTCTCTCTCTCTCTCTCTCTCTCTCTCTCTCTCAGTGAAGAACTAACTTTTTGCAGGCTTCCACTTCATAGCAATGTTGCATTTCAATGAATGTGTTGATTATTGACAGATATATGAGCCCATAATATGAATCGATTTCTTTCGTTGTTACCCATCTCTCAGTGACCCCACAGATCCATAACACACATGAAACTGTACAGCGACGAATTTCACTGGTTTCCCTCAGAGGCCATTCTTTGCCGCATCTCATGGAAAAAAAACTGGTAAACACCACTCTCACACCAATATGACCCGTTCCAGGTCACTCGACCTAGGTTACACTTGAGTCAGTGTTACACCACCGATCTCTGGGCCTCTAGCCACGATTTAGGTTTGAATAATGTCTGACTCCGGGTCACCTGATCTTTAACTTTGATCTGGTTCACCTGATCTTAAAGTTGATCAGGCTCACCTGATTTTAAACTTGATCTGGCTCACCTGATCTTTAAACATGATCTGGGTCACGCAATCTTTAACCTTGGTCTGGGTCACTTGATCTTTAACCCTTGATCTTGGTCACCTGATCTTTAAACTTGATCTGCGCACCTGACCTTTAACCTTGACCTGGGTCAGCTGACCCATCTGGGGGCAACACGGTTTTTTCCCCACAGTGTTGAGGGATGGGGTAACATAGACCTGGGGAACACAGTGCAGGGAAAAAGAGACATGGGTGGGTGGAACATAGACCTGGGGGAACACAGTGTGGGGGAAAGAGACACGGGTGGAGGAACACAGTGCAGGGAAAAAGAGACATGGGTGGGTGGAACATAGACCTTGGGGAACACAGTGCAGGGAAAAAGACACGCAGGTGGAACATAGACCTTGGGGACACAGTGCAGGGAAAAAGA